>VYXB01010639.1:12473-77062 GCA_013397135.1 Pachyramphus minor
AAAAAAGAAAAAAAAAAAAAACCAAAAAAAAAAAAAAAAAAAAAAAAAAAAAAAAAAAAAAAAAAGAGAAGAAAGAAAAGAAGAAAAGAGTTGTAGTCCTGTCAGCTCCTGAGGTTCCATCCAAACCCTGCCAGAAGGGACCCCATCCTAGAGCACCAGTATCTTTGCTGCTGAGTACTTTGGATACTGGTGCCCAGTTGTGTTGGCAAAATATCCCTTTGCTAATGGAAGTACTGGAATGTGACCTCCTACATGTAATGAGTTCCCAGGAATGCTGGATAAACCCCAGAACAGTTTAAGCCTTGTCTCTTTTCTGAAGCTGGGTGCCTCTGCCAGCCAGTCCCACGGTCATCCCACCGAATATCTGCAGTGTGGGAAAAGTAGGAGTCAGAACTGTTCCTGAAAAGAGTTCAACAGGATGACTTGGAAAAGCTGCTTGATTAACGGGGTATAAACATAAGAATACCATAGGTTGAGTCCTGCATTAATTTCATGACTACAACAACAGGCACAATTCTACCTTCAGATCTCCACAGGTGTTTGCATGGAAAGCAGGTGGTGAGCTAAGAAATTTGGCTGAGGAAAGCCCTCAGGTGCTCTATTGAAGAGAACCAAATAAAAACTTAAATTGAGAGAAGATGAGATTTTCTTCAGCTTCAGAGTGGAGCAGACCTGGAGCATTTGTTAGGATCAGCGTTCCATTTTCTGGTTCTCTGTCATCACCAGGCTGAAGGGTGTCTGCTCTCTATCCTGCTCTCCGAGGTGTCTACTCTTAACCCTAGCTGTCCAAAAACTTTAGTGAGAGCTGGGAAAATTCAGGGAACAAGTGCTTCAGATTAGCATCTGAAGCCAGTCTCTTCCACCTCCCCACCCAAGTAAAAAACTCCATAGTTTCTTTAGAAAAGTGTTGGAGGGGGATAAAAGAACCGAAGCTTTAAACTGAGGGTCAGTGAGCTACACAATGCACAATTTCATCGGCTGTCAGGCAGCTGTGGTTCTGAGCATGTTCCCCCTGCACAGGATCATTTCTCCTTCTCTTGGTAACCAGGGTGGAGTGCAGGGCTTTGCCCAGGTGAAGCTGAGGCAGGGAGCATATCTATTTGATGAATATTAATGTTCCTGAGTACCTGGTGTCTTATACTGAGCTCAGCAGCTGGGCTGTACAGGGACACTGCAGATTGTTTCCATTCCTTGGGTAGGAAGAAAGTGGGGATATTTAAGGTGACCTGTTAAGGACTATCCCACGTTCAGAGCAGAAAAAGGGTGCCAACTAATCTGTAGGAAGAAGATTTAGGTGCATGTAAGCAGAAGGCACAGGAGCAGAGAAGATGAAAGAGACGATGTTTATTGTATATATGGAGTAAAAGGGATGAGTTCAAAATCATCAGGAAAGGGTTTTCGTGAGGCAGTGTGGTTTAGTGGGGAAGATAACATTTTAGATGCTGTCATGGAGTAAACTGAAGATGGAAGAAAGTAGATAATAATGAAACTGGAACAGCAATACTATTTCCTTGTACTCCCTTTGGCTTTCAGTTTTTCATTGGATGAACAGGACAAAAGCAAGAGCCAGAGAAAATTCTGTAGGACTTGAAGTGCTCTGCAATGTCCCTGCTAGACAGTGTATATTCCTGCTGGAAAGGATGCTGGAGAAATAACATCCTTTTTGATAATGACTCAGACCTGAAAGTGAGAATAATAGCTCTGACTCAATCACAGGCTGTTGTGGAGGGAGATTAATGCCAGGATACATGGCCAATTCTCATTTTTTGTGTCAATCTACTTTCAAAATAAAGCATATGCCAGTTATTTCTCTTGGAAAGGAAATAGAGAGAGCTGATATGAAACAGAGATAAAATCTGGAGCATAATTAAACAGGCATTTTTCATATCTTTATCACTGTCTTCTTTCTCTTCCCTCTTATGCTTCTGTGTCTTGTTCTTTCTAAAGCTATTGCAAGTGGGATGGATGCCGAAGGAATAGCAGCTGGTTTTGATGCCAAATAAGTACTTCATGTTTTATCTGATACATGGCAAGACACATTCAGGCATTTTTTGTTGTGCATCTGATTATATAAGGCCTTTTATGAATGGTCAATCATATAAAGGCATTATGTTACTATAATTGTCACATCTTGACGTCAATTTTCAATTCAGTTTCTGCATTTTCCTCACATTTCCAACAATAAATACTTAAAATAATTGTGATTAACCAAACTGAGATTAGAGGTAATATGGGTTTGACTTGATATTTTATTACAGTAATTTTCTTCAAGACCTGGCAGTGTAGGTTGGCTTAGGATGGGGATAGGTACCTTTTTGTTGTTGAACTGATATTTCAAGTCTCCCTTCAGTTCAGAATGAACTAGCATTTCTATTATCTCTTGGCTTTCTGGTTAACGGGGTGGGATGGTCCCAGTTGCATTCCTGCTGACCTCTCTGTCATAAGCGATGGTGGTTGGCTCCACTTCTTTGTTCTAGGTGAGGAGGGTAGGGTTTGAAAAAGTTTTAAGCCACTTTAGGATACTGATATAACCCTCCAAGGTTATCTTGCTACCCTGGGGTTGTGATAGTCCCAGGTGTAAGCAATGTTTTTGTCTAAGTGACACCAACTTGTCCTTGTTTTCAATGTTCCCTGAGGCAGATGGAAAATCTCAGGCTACAGAGGCTCATCCACAGCCTGTGCCCCTGAATAGATCTGCATGGTAAAACTCTTCTCCTGTTGCTTGAGGTGCTGACAAATCTAGCCTGAGAGCCTTGCCCTGGTGCAGAAAAGAACCTGAGCTCTCCCTTGGGCTCAAGAAGCAGTAAGCCTGCTTCCATACTCCATGAGCTCCTGTAAAAGAGCAAATAGGGACTGGGTTCATTTATAGAACTAAGTCTGGGAATATAAAGAGCTACACAAACAACTTCCAAAATCTATTATTACTAGAGGCAATTGCAGCTTTACATGTCCCATTTGATACAGAAATTATCTGTCCTACTGTTACACGTAGGTATTCACCTGACTGTCCCTCCTGGCTCTTCACCTGTTTCACTAAGTGTCAGATAAATTCAGCCCTATCCGAGTCTCCACTGAGCCCCCTCTGAAAAGTTATACTCTCCTGCCACTGCAGCAGTAATAGAAATATCATTGCTGGCAATGACTTGAGTGAGTGACTGGGGCACAAACTATGGAAAATGAAGCCATGAGTCTGCTCTGATGGGAGAGCTTGCTTCTGGAGAGCAGCATATTGATTTGTTTGAATGCTTATGCTCTGGGTTCTTCTTTTACCTTTGTGCTTGTGTTTGCCTTTCACCTTCCCAGTGCTTGGCAATGATTCCCATGGATCTGTTTCCAAACTATCACAGCCTTGGTATCTGTTGTTGTTACAGATACACAGAAGAATAGGAAATGCTTTTCTGTTCCCCTTTAGGTGGCTTTAGCCTGAGCTTCCTGCATGAGGCAGGGGGGACCAGAGCATGTGGAACTGGGCTTGTCCCTTGATGAAGCTCCTCAGGGGATTTTGGCAGCCATTCCTGGAACTGATTACTGTTGTCATGCGCCACACAAGGTCTCAGCACAAAGGTTGCAGATGTAGTCTAAGATGTTGTAGATGTGGATGTTATCTGACTCTTCTGGTGAACTCTCTTCTATTTTGGAGGGTGTTTTTCTGGGTTACTGTGGTTCCCAGCCCTCTCCAGTAATATCAGAGATATGGTGAAAGTGCAGAATGCACCAAAAGGGAGCTGACACTGAATTCTGTCACTTGCTACGATCCAAGAAAAGGGCCCAAAGGTGCAGAGATGCAAGTGGAGCTGGAAGGCGCTTCAGAAGTGAGAGATATTTGGGAGACAGAAGCAGGTTGCAAGGCTGCAACTGTGATGGATGGTCTCTGTAGAAAATATCACAAAGCAGGATCTGGTAGCATGTGCAGCCTTACAAACTGCAAGTATTTCTGCATCAGGAGTCAGCTGCATGTGCCCCTAAATGCTTTTAAAAGTCAGACTTCCCCTATGGAAGCACCAGTATTCCAAGTTAGAGTTAGCCTTTCCAAGGCTCAAAGGAAAGCCTATAAGTAATGAGATGTGATTAATTTTCTGTTTGTTTTGTGCACACACAAGAAAATGCTGTGATATTTTGTGATGATGAATCATCCTGTGCATGAACACTCATCTCACAAATGTCTGAAAAAGGCAATTTGTATTTTGGCACCCGTTTCGGCAGTACCAGAGCTACTATGTTAGGTCTTACTAACCTTTTCAGAAACTGGGTAAGCTTCATCTGAAAAAACAGTTGGGTTTTTGGCCCTCAGTATTCCTATTACTGGGCAGCCATTCCAGAGCTTTTATCCATCCTGTGACAGCCAAAGCCATTTTATTTCCAACCTTAGTTTATTCCTTGCCAATTTATGTCATGTGAAGAAATGAATGAATTATCAAATATGCCAGACTGCAGAATAAACAAAAGTGGTGTCACCAAACACCATATTCAGCATTTAGGAAGCAGACCTAGAGTAGATTCAGAAAGGAAAAAAAAATCAATGCAGAAGGCCACATAGCTAATTACCAAGTACAATAAATGACTACCATGAAAAATAGGCCATGTCGAGAATAATCTCTGTCAAATGTAGCTAAAGACTGTCCTCCTTAATCCATTTAAGAATTGAGAGGGTATTAAAACCTGGAACATGTAAATCAGTTGTGAAAGTTTACAATTCACTGCACCTCACGTATCTCCAGCTTGATACACGTGCAGGGAATTCCAACGTGTCACTTTAGGAAAACTTAAGATAGCCAAGACTGGCTGACATGGAAGAAAACCTCTTACCAGCAAGTCTCAGGGTGCTGGCAAACTAGTGTTAAAAAGGGTGCTGTGTTTCACAATCAAGCATTCTGATGATGGGGATGCTGTGACATGATCCCTCCAAAAGGTGCAGAAGGTGAGATAAGCATCTGTCTCGATCCTTTACAGAACCCTTGGGTTTGACAGGAGCGAAACATATGCTGCCTGGCAGGTGAGCCCACATTTAATCCACGTAGCACTTTCTTTTAATGCCTATGGTCCTGCCAAGGGCTGCACAGCACGTAGGATGGCTTTTAGTTTAGTATAACAGGATTTTCGTTCCCAGACTTATGATTTTGCTGCAGAATAATTAGTGGGTTTATTATTCCAGAGATGCAGGTCTGAGCTCTGCTGAAAATCTAAAGGTCTGGTGTTGAAATATTTTGGAATATTCATAGGCCTGATGTGGTGGTCTTCAAGTACTCTTATTCGTGGTGGTCTTGTTTCACAGTAATCAGAGTGTTCCTGCAGAGGAGGTGTCTGAGGATTCAGGAGTGCTAGCAAAATTGAAATTATATTATTTTCTCACTGGACTCAGTGATCACCACAGAAAACCCTTCTAACAGCAACCTACATACACAGTTATTTCTCAATAATGAACAGATTTGCATGATCTTATTCTTGAGCAGAGGAGCATGTTAACACACCCCCCCATTCACTCCCCTCCCCCCAAAAAACCCACCATTTCTTCAAAAACAGAGAAACTTTTAAATCAATGAATGGAGTAAAACATCATATATTTGATGTGGTCGTATTCATAGATTATTAACTTCTCTGCTACTATGCTGACTTCTCAGTTGTAACACAAAGCCCCTAAGTGCTGTTCCAGTGTTATCAAGATATTTATGACAACTTACTTTTGTAACTATTTGTTCATACATTTACCTCTTATTGGTGATACAAAGCTTCTCTTTGCATTGTGTTATTATAGATTTCTTCCAATTCTTAATAAATTTCAGCTACATCGCATCTTCTTAAGTCATCAGGAATTTTAGCAAGACTAAGTATATCCAATGCACGTTAGGTCATTTGGAAACAAGGTTAATAATTAATGTCTCATTTGGGGGCAATGCAAAAAATCTGAGTGTTTGTTGCTGACATAACTCAGCTCTTTGTATGTTTGACTGGCTGAAAATGGACATATCCCTCCCTCGGAGAAGGCTCCTTTAGCCCTTCATAGGATTCACCATGGATATAAAGTTCTTCTTGCATGGATGATACAGGAGGATCAAGGACATAAATAACAGAACTGTGAACAGAAAAAAAAATGAACTCAGGATATCACAGATAGTGATATACTAATAAATGTTAGTTTGCCATAGTGCAAGATTGGCTTGGTCTATAAAAACACCCATTCTGTTATGTTGTTCACCTGAATTCTAGTAAATACAAAAGATATTATCACAAATGGTTTGGTGTGTGTAGCCTACCTCGGTTGTCCTCATTAATTGGGTGCCCTTAAAATGTGTGTATTAGGAAATGATGCAGTGATTTATTCATGAAAGTATTGCTTTGTTCTAGTATATGCAGAGCCCTGCTGGGTTGCAATTAATAGCTAAGAAGGTAATGCTAAATTAGACTTTAGATAGAGTCCAATGCTATGAGTAACTATAATAAGATTACACATTAAATTACCTTAGATATCAAAACTAATAAGCCCAAACTAATAACTACCAGTCACAAGACAACAATTTGTTATTTCAGATGAGCCAACTTTGAAGGGATTTGAAGGGAACAGAGAAAAATGAGTTCATGTGCAGTTTTAGGAGATATCACTTATCACACAGTAATAAGATAGTGGACAGCCCAGATTGCAACTGTGAAATATAGATAAAGCAAACTTGCAAATATAAGGAAATGTGATCATCTGTAACACTGCCAAACAAAACTAAGAAAAAAGAAAAAATAGACATCTAATTCTGTAAAATGTAGAACACAGATTACAGAATAAACTAGGAACACTCCTAAATTAATAAAAGAGAACTAGAGTCCAGCAGTAAATTGAAATGCAGTTGATTGAAAAGCACATATTAATGCTCTCCTTCCCCCTGATGCTGCTTTCTCTGCCTGGAGTAGCACTCCTCAGAGATTTTGTTTCTCACTGCCGTGATTGCTCATTTTTTCAGCAGAGATAATGAGATCGAGGCAGGAATAGCCTTCTTTCATTCTCTTATTCCATTTCATTTCTCTCCTTCAATTTGCACCACAACAATGGCAGCGAAAACATCAAGGAGATGAGTTGGGAATAGTTCATGGTCAGCGGGGAAGAGATGATCTGCAGAGGGGTCCTAGATGGAGTTTCAGCTGGGGTTGGGGCACATTTCTCTCCCTGTCCTCCCCACTGAGCTGGCTTTCTCCATCTTCACATGACTCTGTGTAGTCCTGTCTGGGATCCACAAAGAAACTGAGATGGAAGAACAAGGTAGCCACGAGTCTTCTTGGAGGCTTGGCTGTGTTGGTTCATCCACCAGTATAGCACCCTGGAGAAGTGCTGTAAGGAAGGCTTTGTTAGGAATAACCCAAAATCTCTGTGTGCTTGTTTTCATAACAAAGTGCTAGGAATCATCCAAGTGCTTACAGTCAGCACTCAAAATGGAGGTGCTCCTTCTTTGCTGTTTCACAGAAATCACCTGGAAAGCAGGGAACAGGAGGAAATGGTAAGAAAGGTGTGTGCCCTGCAGTGCACTTGTGCAACCAGAAGCCAAAAATTAGCAGGGGGACCACCTAATTGTATTTGTTCTGCTTGCAAATAGATACCCCCCCTGCTAATTTCAGCTTCTGCTTGCAAAAGTGCTCTGCAGTGTTCACTCCCCCCTGCCCTTCCTCCTGCTCTCTCTGTGATTTTTTTTTATTTCGCTCAGATGTGATTTCTTTACATTTCCAGCTCTATTTTCTCAGTCTTTTCATCAATATTTAATATGTGAGTGGAACAGTGGGCAGTTACCTTCTTTTTCTTTTCCCTTTTTTTCCCTCTAAAAGTGCTGGTGCTCAGCTCTGGCTGCAGGAGCCCTTAGCTCCTGGGAGCACTCACTTGGTTTGAGTAGTGCCTGCATTAAGGAGCCAAAGTCTAACCTGAGGCTGCCAGAGGGGGTTTAAAAAAGGCAATAATGACTAATTGACCTCTTTAATGAGCTTAGGAGTTATAAAGTAGATAATTGCGGTGCATATGACATATTTTATCTAGGTTTTCAGAAAATCTCTGATAAGGATCTACATGACAGGCTGCTTCTGAAGATGAACCTAACAGGGGCTGAGAAGGACATGGCAAAGAAATACATGAAAGAAAATGAATTTTCTGTGCTGAGGGATCCCCCCAAAAGGGAATAGTTAAGTGTGATTAATACCTGGATTCATAGTTTGATTTTAAATAAATTGCCTAGCTAGAAGGACCCACCATAATGTGCTGTATGTGCTGATGATACTAAATTATGATGCATACTGAGCACAAAATGAGTGGCAAGAAACATTCATCGTGCCTTAGATCAGCTCAGTAATTGAGCTGACACATGGCAAATTAAATTTATTACTGAGAAATGTGAAATAATGCACATTGTTCTTGATATAGGGATGACAAACATAAAGACCCCATAGAACATTTTGACAAAATAGCCTTTGCTAGATGGTGGTTGTCTGGACAATGTACACAGGGAGAGAAACACTGGAAAAGCTGAAAACAGATGGGACTGGCTTTGGCACTTGATTTTCTCTCTACTACAGTGCATTGTCCCTGCCCATTCATTTCTTGTTTTTCCAGCTCTACACAGAGCTCCTCAGTCGCTCAGGTTTTCTGAAATCTCCTCTCCATACCTCCTGGGTTTATTAAGATGAAAACTAAAGTGAGCTGGATGCATGAAGAAAAGTCCCTCAGTTTTGGAGCTGGAAAAGCAGGGAAAGTGCAGCAACACAACTTTTAAAATGTGCTGAAACAACCACCCTGACAACACTACCTATTTTACCCTTCTATTGGTGCAGTAGGGTAAAGAGAAATAAAAGCAGATGTTTCATAGGACAAGTGAAATGGGTAGTGTGGGTTTGGTTACATATCTGGCTTTTCATAATGTGCAGGCTGTGTTGTTAAAACAGTTTATGGCTAAGATTTGAGACACACACCTGGATCTGGGGAGATCTGGTGGACAAATTAGTTAATCCAGATCTAATAGCCCAGGGCACTGGCTGCGTGATTTGTTTTGGTCTTCCAGAATTAACACCGGCACTTCTCATTATCCTCCTGCGTGGCTGCTGTGATTCCCAACACTTATTTTCATCTCCTTATAGCCATGTGGAGTCTATTTTTCTGTCTTATCTTCTCGGTTTCCAGCTCAGTTTTCCAGGTGTGATGGGCAGTTTCCTGCTAACAATTAGAAGCCGGTGCTTGGGAGAATGCTTTGGGAGGACTGAGGATGGAAGGAAGAGCAGAGGTAAGGGCTTCCAGGCACAAACAGCCACCAGACAGAAAATACAGACATTTGTAGGAGATGGCCAAGCAGATGATCAAGGCTTCCAACAGTGACAGAAAAATAAGATTGTTTTGTTTTGTTGTTTTTAAAGAAGGGCTAAGTTGTGACATTTGGGTAGAAGTCTGTGGTGTTCAAATTCATTACAACTGAAAGGGAGATACAGTGACAGGGGCGAGTCACAAGAGAACAGTTCCTCTGACTGGCTCTGATGACCACAGGATACTTGTAGAGCTTTACTGACATCTTGATTACAGTTATAATGCACTTAACTGCACAGCTCCTTAAACATCTTATCAGAATTAGTCATTTTAATTGCCACTGGTGGATGCAGGCTTATTTGTGTGGTATATGTTTCTCCTTCTGTTTATTAAACCAGCAGGATGGTTTGGGTTCCAGCTTCCAGAGTTATGCTGGTGACATATCTATGTGATTTGTTTCTTGACTACTCAAAGCCATTTAATCTCTCTGAATTTATTTTGAATGTCAACATTTTGAAATGTCTCCATGAAAATCTGTCACTATTCTCCCAATCTTTTACCTCGTTTCTTTTGCCATCTGAGCTGTGCTTCTTGAAGATGGGGAAATGCCTCTTTTTCAGGACCATATTACATGTTCCATTTACAAAGTCATCTTTTTATTACTTGGAAGCCTCTCACAAACCAAATATAAACAGAAAAAGAAATTTAAAAGCTTGCTTTTATAGCACATTTTTCTTTCCTCTGGATTTGCCCCTGGTAGAATTCAGTTGCAAACACAACAGCATTTGACTCAACTCTTAAAATATATCTTGTTAATAATGGGTTTCTAGCTCCACAGTAGAGGCCAGATCCATTCCTGCTTTTGCAATTGTCCCTGCAATTTGGCTTATGACTTAATTTTATATTGGACTTCTCATGGAGTCCAATTATCAGGCAGCTTATCAGTAAGAGCCTATGTTTTTGAGTGTCTGAACTCTCTTGGTATCTCAATTTATTAGTAGCCTCCCTGAGATTCTTGAATAAGTTGGCTTCAAAAGTTTTAAGTCTAAAATTTTTTTGTTGTAAAATTTTAAGTGGAATTTATTATTTATCTAAAGAAATTTAGATAGCATTTTTTTGTGAAGAGGACAAGCCTTGTCTGCTGTCTGATCAAAAACCTGAGAATAAACTAATTTTTTTTTTAAGTGAAAAAACCCTGGTGATAGGAAATTAAAACAGAGAGTGGGTAGTTTATCACTGGAAACAATATCCTAAACTGATGAGGTATAGCATTTATTTAAGTTGGATAATATATGAACTAGATGTTGGGAATTGATGAATTTTACCTCTCACATCCAGCTCTACAAAGACACTGTCACAAGTCCATGGTAGCAACTGGTAGTTCTGTATCAGGCCCGGGAATTTTTTGGAGGAAGAAGTCTTCAAATGAAATTTTTAAAGTCATTGTTAGCTGATACTTGCCTAGATCCATTACAGTAATCCGCCCTAAAAATTTTTCTCAAGTCACCACCTACTGCTTAATTTCCATATTCTAAGGACTCTAATAAACCAGAAATCAGACTTTTTATCCCATATCCCTACACTGAGTTGGTCTGTTTGACTGATTGTGTGTTATAATATGACTTGGTATGATGCAGGTGGGATGTCCTCTGCATTTGGGAAAGAAAGTATGTACGTATGTAATGCTTTATGCTTCTTCATGCCATTTGATACTATTGATCACAGAAGCTTCTCTCTTGCCTCCAGGAAGCTTGAGGGGTAAACAGAAACACCCTTAAATGACTTAGATCCTTCATCTCAGATTAAAGCCAAAAATTTGACTGGGGCAAATGGTTTTCCATGTCAGCAACCATCCCCTGAGAGCCTCTACAAGGGTTATTCCTCTTCTCCCCTTATAAAGCATCTATGTGATGCTACTGAAAATTGGTATATGCACCCTGATGATTTTCAAAGAAACCATTTTTAAACAACTTTTTTTCATTGATTCAGCATTTAAAATCCTGTCCTTTTCCTTATTACCTATTTTTTTAGCGTATGAGAAAGTAAGTTTTCAGTACCCATTCCTTCTGCCATCATATGGAAAAAATGCTTCAAACAAAATCATCTTAAAGGCCCACCTCTTTAATCACCTCTCCTCCTCCATTCTGTTCCTCCATTGAATCCCCTCTACATCACACAAAGGTCCATTCGCCAGTGATGTGACTTATGACATCCTGTTTGTCTTCTCTTTCTGTATCTGTGCCTTTGCTCTCATCCCATGAGATACTCCTCCTGAACTGGTAAACTTTTCCTTATATATAAGCCAACTTTTTTTTCTTTAGTTGTTTGTTTGTTTGTTTTGGTTTTTGTTTTGGGGTTTTTTTGCAATGCCTACAGGAAATCTAATTAAGTACTGGAACTATCTTTCACAGAGCAAACATTGCCATCAGTTTGCCCACGGGTCAGACTGGACTGTAAACTTGCTTACTCATCATCTGCATGAATTTCAAAAATATGTCTAATCATTAAAAGTCAATGGCACTTGGTTTTCCAAGTTACCCCCAGGATTTTGAAAATCAGAAGTAAAATCTGCCTTCAACAAGTCTCTCTTTCTACGTCCTCTTTCATAACTTATTGGATTCCTATTGTGTCATAACTTACATTAATTTCTAAGGTCTGTAGAACAGTTCAAGCCCCTTAATTTAATGAGAGGCAATATTGTAGGTGTAGATCTATAAAAAGGAAAGGAAGCTCTGAAAAGCAATCTCTGTGGAGACACTCAAGTTAATCACAATGATTGTGAAGTCAATGCTCCCCCATGATGCCTTCACAAGAATAAAATATATTCATATCCTTAGATGCTATGCTTCCTTTAAGGATACTTGATGTCTGATTTATCAAATGCTGGATGTTTTTTATTTGTTGGGGCTTCATACAGCACATCAATTGGAGGAACAAGAGTATGCCACACAGTAAAAGGCTGGGGTAGAGATGATGAAAGGTCAGGCCCTGAGCACTGGAAATTGCCCCTTCCAAAATCCATGTTTGAGAATATAAATAGAAAGTAACCTTATGGCCCGAGGTGCAGGGCTCTGGGACAGCCAGTCCTCAAGAAAGCTGGTCCTCTCCTCTGCAGCAGTTAGTCCCTCACTAGTCACCTCTTCCCTCAGGACAGCTCTGTCCAGCAGTGAGCATGGACCTGCTGCCACACAGAGCAAAGTTCTTACTGTCATCCATGAGAGAAAAGAGGGCAGGTAGGAGCCAACACTGCTCTGTTCATTACTGTGACACCTTCCACGTCCCCAGCAGGATGTCCCTGCACACGTGTGACTCCTGTGTGCTCACGATGCCTGGGAACCCACCACTGAGCTCTGACCTGTTGAGAGGAAACTGGAAATCAATCACTTGTGCATTTGGCAGAAGCATATATGGGTCTAGAAACAATTGCTGCAATCTACATAAAATCTCTGATGGGTCTTTTGCTCCTCCTCTTCCTCATCCTCCCCCATCCTGGGCAAAGGACAGCAGTCACCTTGCAGTCCTCCAGATATTGTTTCCAATTCTGCTTGTGTAGGATAAAAAATTACCTTTTCCCCGTGCTCCTTGCAGACTGTTTGTTTGCATCAAGGTAAACATTTAAATGTCACCTAAATGTAAAAATAGGTAGGAGGCACATTAAAGAAACTTCATCTCCACTTCACATCAACACCACTAAACACATTGTTACAACAGTGACTAAAACTGTCTAATAATATCATCAGTGGCAACTGGTCAGTTAAAATGTTTTTTAATTGTGACTTGAATGTGTTTATCAACCTCTTTTTGTGACATTAAAAAGACAGCAAGAGAAACACATGGAGACATTGTCCTCGAGGGAAAGGATTAATCATCAGTGAGTGAGCAGGCCTAAGCAGATGGTCAGCTAAGCTTTCCTGAAGTCATTTCTTCTATCCACCATTCAGTGTCACTGCCAGAAATAGGAAGAAGTGTTATCTTGACATTGAACATCTTTATAATAAAATCACTAATTGGCGTCTAATACCAAAGGCTTTATAGCTGTAAAATTGCAACAGAGGTAGCTGAGTGGATGACTGGGTTTCATTTTAATAAATGCTATTTCACAAACCCTTCTTTAGCATAACCAACACTGTGCTATCACTGGGAGACCTCTCTGCTGTAACGGTGTGTCTCTGTTAGCTCACATAAAAATACAACAACCAGGAGTGTTTTATCAGCAAAACAGACAAACGTGTCACTGCCATTGTGCTGTTGTTTTCCATGTATTTCATGTAATGCTAATATTTTATAGGAGATGTTCTTCAGGATTTAGTTCTCAGATTTTTCTTGTCTTTTTGGCAACCAGAGAGAGTCTGTCATAATAAATTATCACTTTTGGTCTTGGAAATATATTTTTATGAAAGCTGAAAATGTGTCAGCATTGGACATCCATGAAATTCTCATGGTTTATTAAGGATTTCATTTTCTTTTATCCTTCTCCCTTTAGCCAGGAGAATTCAGGGAAAATATTCCTTTCCCTACTAGCCACCCACTTCTTTTTAAAGGTACAATCAAATCTGGGCTGGAAAGCATTACATATAAGAGCAACTATGTGAATACAGCAGTTCTTTTTATTATGATTTGTATGTGTGGTTCTTGTTTCCATCAACCATTTTTCCATTCAACAAATCTTTCATTGAGTGAACAGTGAGTCTGGAGCAATTCAGACACTCTGGTCTGTGTTTTGGTGTGGTTGAGGCTCAACAGTGGCTCTCTTGAGAGCACCTTTGATGGTGCTTGACCCCAGGGCAACCAGTATGATGCTGCTGTGCTGGAAACTGGGCGTGATCTGAGGTTCATCTGAAGCAATAGGAAGAATCTTGTGGACAGTAACAGCTTTCAAGCCAGGCTTTCAATTCTTTCCCAGTGAAATTTGAAATTTGCAGAGAGGGTTAATGCCTGGAAAATTATATGAATATGTTATGTCATAATATTATATGTCCCAAAATATTGGTAAAGGGTGTTTTTCCCAGAGATTAGAGCATTAGTGAAAAAATAATGATTAACCTTTAAAATCAGATTGGCATTTCTTTTTTCTCCAAATGTAGAATTAATACGCATTTTTTAATCATTAGTGTAATTTTCAGGATGATACTTTTGTTCTTTTGGCTGTTGAACTGTTACGGCTGCTAGTAACCCTTCAAATTGTTTGCTTCATTCAAGCATTCTTTTTTGAATAATTCATTAGGCATTATTATCCAAGCGTGGAACACCTCATTTAGCACTGGTGATCTTTTCCTTATGTGTAGCTGACAGGCAATCAAAGTTTTTATCAGTGCAGAAAATTTGCAATTCAGAAATGTAGTTGCAGCAATTAGTAGCTATCAGGTAGCATAGGAAGGACAGCTTCATAAAAAGAGAGAGCTGAATGAGCTCAACTGATGTTAGCACAAAAGTAATGGATAAAACTAACCAGCTGTTTCTAAATTTACCAAATGGAACATTCCTTTTTCTCAGAATAGAGGCTTTAATTAACTTTGTGTTATGTGTGGCTTCACGAAAGGAGGAGTGACTTAGGTGACAGAATATCCCCCTTTTGGTGCCCTTCACTTAATTTTGTAACCGTATTAAGACGTCCTGTCGATGTACAGCTCACTCCTTGACTCACTGCAGGAAAAACTTCCAGGTTTCTCTTTGCTCACCTCAGGTCCACATGAGAGCAACGAGGTGTTTTAAAGGTATGGCAGATTTTTTTCTCCCTCTCACTACAAATATTGATGTTTTTATGCTGCTACAAGAAGCTTGCTGAAGTTTGGGCACTCCAGGTGAACTCCCAGTGCAGCTTCTACAGTGACAATCTCAGAATACAACTAAATATTTCTAGGAAACTAGGTGGGAGAAGAGGTTGTGGAAGCAGGAGGAAAGAGTGAACTCTTAGTTTCCTATTTTACCAATCAGTCTAGCTCATTTCCATATTACGGATCAGGAGATGTTTATACTGGATTTGTGAGTCACATTATGGAAAGTTCAAAGAGAAAAAGAAAACATTAGTTCCACTACCATCTACAGTGTTCACTGGAATCCTGGTGGAGACCTGGACATTGGTCATGTTTCTGGGATGGTTTATCTGGTTTGGAGTGGATTTTTTCAGGATTTAACTTCAAAGACACTTGGTCTGCCAAGTCCTCACATTCTGCTTAGATGCTCTCATTGGTTTGTGACTGAATAACTGTCACAGCTCCATCATCCCCCCGTATCATTTTTGAAAGTAAGAGTGCTCCCTGGCCCCCTTTATGATTCTTGTTTGAAGGAGAAGTTTCCTGGCACTGGATCCCAGACAAGTTTTGCCTGCATGCTGCCCCAAACAGGGCAGTTGGCCAGCAAGAGGGACAAGCAGGAGAGGAAACACCTTTCCCCCGTTGTTTCTCTGCCTCCACACTACAGGTGTGCAGCACCCTGGCCACAGGGCAGCACAGGGGGTCTAGAGGGCCAGAACCCCTCCTGACATCCCTCACTCTCACTGAGCACTCCAAACAGAGCCTATGGGTGTGTGAGGGTGTTTACTGGGGCCAGGTGTCCTGAAATCCAGCATGGCAAAGCTTGTGGCTCTGCTTCTGTCCTGTCCTGTGGCCTTCCATGGGAGAAGTTTCAACAAAGCTCTTTTGCTTTTTAACAAAAAGCAAAAATGAGCCCTTCAAGTGCCCAAGTGGAAGGAGAAAGCCTGAAGTGCAGAACAGCCCAACTAATTCAAGAATGAGAAGGTGTGTGGAGCGAGGCCCTACATCAAATCCTTATGTGTCATGGTGGTGGAGACTGTGAAAACTGGGAGAAACACTGTTGCAGTGTAATTTAGAATCATTTAAAACCTTCTCTCTTTGTGCTTATTGCTGGTCCACTGTATTCATATGGTGCTTTTAAGCACCAGTACTGAGCCACATGTGGGGACTGTGAACATTATTTTATCCATTGTGTTATCTGCCTCCTTTTAGTGGAATGAAATGATGCCATGTTTCACATGCTGTTTCTTCCCCTGACAGCAGCCACAGGGCTCAGGAAACTGCTCGGAGCAGCGTGGGCCATCTCCAGCAAACGCTCCCATCTGGGGAGGCACTTGGGAAGCTGGAGAGGAAGCAGGTGTGCGGCTGCCAACCCCCATTCCCCACAGGGAAAACTCTGCATTCCCAGCAAAAGGAACCTCCTGGCGCGTTCTCCCGTCTCGGGGGTCTGCCTGGCCTTTTGCTGACAGCATAATTTCCTTAGGAGTTTCAGAGTCTGACATCTCTGTTCATGACCCTTTTTTCTAAGCAACATTAATATCTGCTGCAGGTTTGGCAGGTGCAACGTCCGCTAATTGTGTCTGCATCGCCAGGCCTGATTCAAACACCCCTCTAACATCTGAATTTCTACCTGGGCAATGAACAGACTTCCTTTTCTCCTGGAAAGAGTGCCCCACTCACTTGTGAACTCCTGGCCAACAATCTCCCAGCAAGAAGAAACATATAGTTAGGAAATTTGCCTAAGCCATCATTGTGGAAACTCATCAGTACGCCTGATGGAACTGAATAGCCTTTGCCAGTCTGAATTATGGCTCATGTCACAGGCACAACCAAAGCTCTTTTGTAAGATGAGCAAGGAGACACCTACCTCAAAAAGCCAGAAATAGTTGATATAAACTTGACTGAAGTGGCCATCTGAGGTGGTGAAAAGCAGCACAGTGGGAATCCACAGTGATCAGACACAGTGCCAGGCAGAGGGTGAGTCTGGGCTGATGAGCTGCTATGGCAGTGAGCTTCCCATCCCTTGCAATCCAGTGAAGCATGCCTAACCTGGCACTGATTACTCATCCCTGGCACTGCCTACTGTGTCCCAATTCATTTTTCAGAAATAAATAAGATTTTGAGGACATGTTTTTTCCTGATAAAGAAATAAACATAAGATGTCCCTGTGATCTCTACCACAACTAGCCACCTAATCAAATATACATTTTAAATATAAATAGTATATTAAAATGACAGCTAATCAACACTAGATTTGTGTCCAATCTGGTTCTGTCTATCATCAGATGCTGAGAAGCTTCTGAAATCCCACATTTTTCTTGATATCACAAATATATGTGTATGGATTTTAACATTGGGAGAAGAATTTTAGTGAAGGTAGACAGAGAAATCTCGGACTTGAGAATCCTGAGATATTTTTTTTTTCCCACAAGACATAGAACTCTCATTAATTCTAATTAAACAAGCCAGTATAGCTCATTTGGATTGTGAACTAACAGGTGCTTCTAAGACTGAAAGAAATCATCTTCTGCACACCCTGGCTTTGCTGGAGAGTAGAATTAGACCCAAAGTATATCTCCTAATGGTCATTTTTTTGTGGATTTTTTTTTTTAAATTGGGGATTGTTTTTAGATGGAATCAACTTGATGTTGTAGCAAAATTAAGCTCCAATAATGAAACACAAGAGTGAATGAGAACCTTTAAATGTATAGCCCCCACCATACTGAATGGGTCTTTCTCTTTTAGTCCTGTTTCAGCTGCTAAACAAGGTGCCCAGGTTAGACAGAAATACTTTAATGAAACTTTTGAGAACTGCATAGGACTGGTTCTGGTTCTATATGGCTGATGCAACAATATGTTGAATCAAGTAATTCCTTATGTTTAAGCTCAGGCCCCTGTAGAACTCTTTGGACAGTGAGAGTCATGCAGCCTAACAGCCTCCTGCACTTACCAGTGCTGCTCCATATCCCACAGAAAAGGTTAAAAGGACTTTGAGGTCTCTGGCAAGTTGTACACTCCTAAATCCACTCCTAAACCCCTACTGCAAGGTGACAGCAGTAAGTGCTAGTAGATGGCATTGTGCTGCTTTTGTTTTATGAAAATTTCCCCTTTGCTTCCTCCTTCATTAGTGGAGGAAGTGGCTGAGCACGAGTCCTTAGTCAACACATCTCTCGTTATTATTGTTATTATTTTGGCAGAGGTTGGTCTGTATTCACTGCCACCTGGGTGTGGAGATGCCAGTAAGATGATTTGTTCTCTGAAATGGAACCAAACCCTCTGATAAATACTAAAGTTATGGGGAAGGACTTCCCTGGCCAGTTAAAAATTTTAGAGAAGCTTAACTCAGATGAATCTATTGGTGAAGAAGGGCAAATTTCTCCAGTGAATTTGTCTCCTAAACTTTTCCGATAATTAAGAAGAGACACTGGTCACTGAGGTCATCACTGAGGAAGCAGAGCAGGAGAGCAAAATCCCCAAGTGATTGTTTCCCAAAGACTACTGTGTAACCATTCCCACGCCCAAGACATACCGTTCCATCTGGTCTCATGTTTTTTTTCTAAGGGCGGATTCTTTCTTCTCTAATTATTTTTTCACAAATCAAACGAAATCATTGCAGAGTCATAGAGCATTAATCAGCTTATATAACTTCATAGTAGTGACACACAGAAATATAATAAGTAATAAAAAAATAAGGGAGGATGATGCATATGTGGAAAGAACTGCAAGGCAGAGAAATTGCTCTGGATGTGTCACCACTTTCTCAGGTGTATCACAGAAATATAAGGAAAGTCATCTTACCTTGAGGCTGACTAAAACACCTGAGATGTAATCCATCGAAAGTCCAGCAGAGAAAACATTTATATAATTGCTGGGAATTAATTACTTTGCAGGTATAGATTTTAGAGGTAACTGAAGCACTAAACACTAGAAAATATACTAAAAAAATAAAAAAATGTACAGCTAAACACATGCTTCATGCCAACATGAAGCCAACATGAAGCCAGCACAGCTTTTCCTGCCAACAGGACTTTTACTGTGACTTCACTGGAACACAAGAATAACCATAAGGGCTCAGAGGAAGGCATATCTCAGCATCCTGTCTCCAGCAGTGGCCATTGCAAGTGCCTCGGGTCGAGTGAGAATAAGGCATGCATCTAGGATATGTGCATACAGTAATGCTCTCCTAGTCTCAGACTGGGTCTGATTCAAGAGCTTGCCTGAGTCTAATGCAATTTGTCTGTTTAAGTGCCCTCAATAAATCTCTTTCAAGTGCTTGTCCAGTCTCCCCTTTCCAAATCCACATCCTCTGCTGGCAAGGAGATCATAGGTTGAGGGGCACATTACAAGTTTCTGTATCTTTCTTTCTTTCTTTTGGAAAAAATATGAATTCCCTTGGAGACCCACCGTGGTCAGGTTTCTGGAGATTTTCTTTGATAATTTCTGCATGAAGAACTCTTGTGAACAGTTTTGATAAAATACCTCCTACTTGATAGGAAATAGTGCAAAAAATCACATAGGGTTTCCATTCCTCATTTCATTTCAGCATTGACACATCACCAAATATGCATCTTTAGGTCTTACCCTTGTCTTGAATAAGAAGCGTCAGTGGATTCTAGATGCTTTAGTAGATCACAAAATATTAGTAGCATTATGATAAAACACTCAGATTGCCAGCTGGTCTAGAGTTATGTGTTTTATATGGCATCCACTCCTTTTTGGAGTTGCCTGTCATTTGTATACGCAGATACCACATTTTTTGCATCTGCACAACAAAAACGCCCACATTGTTTGAGTTTTGTAATCTGAATGCCTTGGGGTTTTTTAGTGTAGCCTGACAGTGTTATGTGTTGTCTCTGTAGTGAAGGACCCCTCAAAAAGTTCAGATTTGGAGCTGAGCTTCCACCAATCTGCTATTGTTATGGTCCATTTTTTGTGTGTGGGTCCCTCTCCAGAGACAGATAGGATTTCAACAGGCCACTCTTAACATCCTTAAGGATGCAAGACTGAGTAGTCCCAACTTTAGACCAATGGACCACAGTCAGACATTGATATGTTTTGCAAACTCCCATCATCATTTAGAGCCTGGGGCAGGAGGTGGCAGGGCAGAGAAATAAGGGGTGTCCCTCAAGGTCCATGTCATATAAAACTGACAGATTCATAAATGTTGCTGTTTGGTATTTTCCTGGAGCACATGAGGACTATTTATTAGGGCCTCAGGGATGACAAGGCATGAGTCTACCACAGTTTAGAGGCTATAGCAACATAAAAAAATTCCAAGACTCTTGTTAGGAGTCACCTTCACTGCTTGCCAGCACAGGGGAGCACCTGGTCAGGCCTTGGTCAGGCCAGGTACAACCACAGTTCTTCATCAGCAAGTGTGATGAAGTTAGGTCAGTTCAACTGGAGACAGGAACATGTGGCTCCTGAAACCCAATTATCTGAAAATATGCTTTGTGCATTGCTATTAAGAGAGAGAAACAGTGCTGCTGGACATTGGCTTTAGTTCCTTATCTAAAGTCTGTTAGGAGATGCAGACAAATGTGTTGGTGCCTTACAGTGATGATGGGAAATAAGATTATTGAGTCGGTGGTCTGTGAAAAAGGAATAAAGTTTGATTTGGTCCAGAAGCTAGAAAAATACATACATAAACCATTTTAGGTGCTGCTACAAAATATGTCTATCTCTGTATCTATTTTTATATATGTGAAATGAACTGTAGACCTTTTATGTGGTTATACTTCCCTGTCTTCCTTCCTACATGAGGAGCACTGCACAATAACTAAGGAGTGTGATCATGGCTCTTTATTGAGACAGGAGTAAGTGTCTTGTCAGTTAGCAGCCTAATTATTGACTTGAGATTGTATCAGAAAAATTCCCACATGTTCAAATTGATATTGGATTATAAAACTTTCTGTTGTTGCTGTATGTTTGTAATATTTGCCTCAAAGTGCTTCCCTTGCTCTGATATTTGGTGCCTTGATTAAAGCAGAACAAATGCCTGAGTAAATATCAAGCTTTACTCTTTCTCTGCTCTTTTTGTGGTCCCTGTGAAATAGTTCCTAATACTAAAGAGAGGCTGGAACACTCTAAGCCACAGGCATGCAGGAACAGCACAAGGTGTTGCCAGCTATGGGAAAGACAGAAAGCCTATTTTCAAATCCCTGTGAATGGGTTAATGCTGTTGCTAGGAAAAGATTTGCCCTTTTACAGATCTGAAGGGAGGTAATGTTGACAGTAAGGAGTAGAGGCCCAGCAAGGTTTTAAGTTTTTGTGTGACTTTTATTTCAGGAAAGGAAAGGGCATTGACAACAACAGCTGCCTGTAGCACAGCTTCCCCTCCTTTTTTTACACTTGACTTCTAATATGGATTCCAGGCATGATTCAGCAAAGAGAGGGAAGAAGATTTTTACAGACATGGACTGGCAGTATTAGAAAAAAATGATGCAAAAAACCAACCCTGGAATAACATAATGGGCTTTCTTTGATAGATCTAAAATGTTCATCTTAGCAACCTTACACAAACCTTAACTTGTAAGAGTTTTATGGGTCTCTTGCTTTAACTGCAGAGAATTATTTGCTGGGAGCACGGACTTGGTCTAGCAGGGCTCACTGGTCTGGCCTAGAGAAGGTCCCAGCTCACCTGGAGCCTCAAAATGGAAAAGATAAAACCACTAAATTACATTATCTGGAGACTCATTTTGTTCTTATTTAAGTATATGGCAAATAGACAGAGAATGATTTTGTGATTCAGAAATGCCAGAAATGGTGCTGACAGCTGGGGTACTTTATCCCTCCTTTTTAAGTGCTCCCGTTCCAAATCTGGGACAACATTTTTTAAGTTTGAGGAACAGATTTTTGAAGACAACAATAAACCTCTGGAGCTCTTCCAGCCTATCCTCATGCCCCAAGACAAGAGCAACTGTTTCTAAACCATATCTACTGGATTGATACTGACCTGTATAAAAGGTGTAAGTAGGCAGCTGTGAGGAGTCATGGATTGCCTGCATATTAAGTTGAAATCAACTGGGCACACATAAATACAGGAAAAGAAGAGAAAAAAAACTTCTGAGAGAGACAGAAACTTGATCAGTGTGGGAGTGATTGATTTTTTTCTGATGGTTGTGAGGGTTGGTGGTTATTGTATTTTAGCATATGATTAGAACAGCTTACATTTGGGTATTGTTGAAATCTAATGGACAGTGGATAATCTTCAGCAATTTGAGTGTGAATTAAAATGACGAATGTCTCCTTTTGTTGAAATGGTGGCACAGTCAGGTGAGGGAAACTTTGTACTCATTTTTAAAAGAGGAAGAAAGGAGGACCCTGGGAACTACTGACCTGTCAGCCTCACCTCTGTTCTTGGAAGGATCATGGAACAGATCCTCCTAGAAACTATGCTAAGGCTTGTGGAGAACAGGGAGGTGAATCAAGACAGCCAGCATGGCAAGTCCTGCCTACCCAACCTGGTGGCCTTCTGTGATGGAGGGACTACATCAGTGGACAAGGGAAGAGCTACAAATGTCATCTCTCTGGACTTTGGTAAAGCTTTTGCCATGGAGCCCCACAACATCCTTCTTGCTAAACTGGAGAGATATGGATTTGATGAGTGGAGGATCAGTGGATGAAGAATTGGCTGGATGGTTGCATCCAGAGGGAAGTAGCAAATGGTGCAATGTCCAGATGGAGATGGGTGACAAGTGGTGTTCCCCAGGGGTCTGTGTTGGGGACTGGTGTTGTTTAATATTGTTTAATATCTTCTTCAATGGCATAGTGGGATCAAGTGCACCCTCAGCAAGTTTGCAGATGTCACCAAGCTGAGTGGTGCAGATGACACACCTGAGGGACAGGATGCCATCCAAAGGGACCTGACCAAACTCAGGAAGTGGGCTATGGAAACTTAAAGGTATTTAACAAAACCAAGTTTAATGCCCTGTCAGGGGAACTCCTGATATCGATAGAGGCTGGGGGATGAATAGATTAAGAGCAGCCCCGCAGAGAAGGACTTGACAGTGCTGGTGGATGAAAAGTTGGACGTGATATGACAGTGGGCACTCACAGCCCAGAAAGCCAACCCTGTCCTGGGCTGCATCCTGGGCTGGTGGGCAGCGAGTCAAGGGAGGGGATTCTCCCCCTCTGCTCTGTGAGATCCCAACTGCAGTGCTGCATTCAGGAGGGACATGGACCTGTTGGAGTGAATCCAGAGGAGGCCACAAAGATGATGAGGAGCTGGAGCACCTCTCCTATGAAGACAGGCTGAGAGAGTTGGGGGTTGTTCAGCCTGGAGAAGCGAATGCTCTGGTGAGACCTTATTGTGGCCCTTTGATGCTCATAAAAAAGATGGGAACAAATTTTTTGTACAGGGCTTATGGGGATAGGACAAGGGATAATGGTTTAAATGAAAAGAGGATAGATTTAGACTAGATATAAGGAAGAAACTTTTTAAAATGAGGGTGATCAAACACTGGCCACAGATTGCCCAGAGATGGGAGAGATGCCCTATCCCTGGAAACATTCAAGGCCAGGGTGGATGGGGCTCTGATGAGCAACCTGGTCTAGCTGAAGATGACCCTGCCCGTGGCAGGGGGGTTGGACTAAATGACCTTAAATGTCCCTTCCTACCCAAACCATTCTTTGATTCTATGTTGCTGGTAGAAATAATTTATGCAGCTGATAAGAGCAATACTGTATTGACAGCAACAGTAGAAGGAAGCCTGCGAATTATGGATGGCAGCACAGGCTGTCATAAAGCACTTTGCAACTTTAAATCCCCAGAAGCTTGTACCAATAGTGTCCATATCTCCTCCTTCTCCTCTTTAGCAATTGAAGATTACTCTTTTGTTAAAAAAAGCTATCAAACTGGCAAAGTCAGTCTGAATATTTTTCATTACCTCGTGTGTCCTCTAATGGTTTGGGAAATCTCAAATCTACACAATTTGCTGGGTCTGGGACTGGCAAAGGAACAGTAGGAGAGTGACTGGCAGAGATGACAGAGTGCTCCTGTGTGCAGAGAGATGTGAATATATCTACCATTTCTGCACTAAAGTTTTAATAATGTTTTCATTTTCTCTTAAGATTATCAGAAATTGAGACTCATCCCTTGCGATCCTTGTGTTAATTGTGGCTGTTTATGATAATAACTTTCTTGATTATTTTGGATGATTTGAGTTCTGAGACTTTTCTCATATGTAAGTGAGTGCATCTGCGTGTTTTAAGATATGAAAATTGCTCTGGTGTATTCCTGTTAAATTGCATGGTAATAACTATAACAATATCCCACATAAATTATGACTGTGGAGACTTACCTACTTGTCCTTGCCTCAGCTAATTATATTTCACTCCCATTCACTTTTTTCATGCTGTCACTTCAAATGTATATTTTTTGGTTCTCTAGCTCTGCGGTAGCTCTAGTACATTCCCTGACAGCAGGGTGGGTTACAGTTACAGTGGGGAGACTTACTGGACTAAATGAACTGAAATGAAAGATATTTTAGTCTCCTGACATACAATCCTCAAGTAACTGTATGGAAAGCTACCCTTTTTTTTCAATGAATGAAAATTTCTGACACATAATTCAAATGCCCAAAACTAAGCACATCCGAGGACAGATTTGATGCAGAGACAGTCCAGACAGGTCAGAAACTGCAGCTCCTTTTTTTTATAGAGCCAGATCACTGGTGCAAAACCCAGCATGAGGACCAGGCTCTTTGGACCATGCATGGGGATGAATGGGCTGAAAGCTTGCCCCTCTTGAGGCATTAAAGAGCTGGAAACACAAAGGGTGGGATTGTGTTTCAACTTCTTCCCGTTCCATTGTTCTCCAGAGCTCAGCTGTCCAGACATGCAGTTTTAACATGTGTTAGCCTGATGTTTTATGTTGGAGACCTTTGATATGAGGACAACCAAACCCAGGGAGCACCCAAACTACAGCCAGACTTCCAGGGAAATTTCTATTTATCTTTAAAAACAATTTACCCTTGAAAAGACCATATTTCTAGGAAACATTTGGCTGTAGGTTTTGTTTAGGGTGGGTGGATGTCTTTAGAGAGCAGCCTGACTTGGTAGAGCAGCATTTGTTGGAAGGGCAGGTCTGGCTGAAAGTTTTCTGAGGCTCCGGAGGAGCTGAGGGTGTCACTGCCTCCCATCCCCATGCCCTCTGGTCTGTGTTGTCCCAGAGGAACAGTGTTGTTATTCAGGGGTCCCTTTATTTAAAAACCATATTTTCAATGAGGGTTTTTAACACTTGAGTAAGTCCCATAGTACCAATGCAGCATTTGTTACATAGCACACTGTTAGCAAGGCAGGCCAGGGATGTACCTTCACTGTTATTGAATGCCCCAGTTCACCACTCAGGTTTCTGCCATTTACATTTTTTTCCTTTTCTAAGGCATTTATAGCTCTCTAAAGCATCCCATTTTACCTTCTGTGTCCTTTTCGCAGAAAATAACAATAAAAAAATTAAAGCTCCTCGAGGGGATGATGATTTTTTTTTTTTTGTCAAAACACTTCTCCGCCTCATAAACAATGAGGTATTTCAGTCAGATTTAAACCCACAATTTCCAAAAAATTTACGAGTTATTCTGGTGACATTGCTACTGTATTAGCCTTTCTGTTCTCTCTCTGGCTTCTTATACTGTCAGATATTATCAAAGTACCTAAGCATCTCACGCATAAAATCAATAGCAAAAGTAAAATCTCTACAGGGGTTCATACACTCTGGCAATGCTCCCTTCTCACTGGTAAAAAAATTTTCCTTGAGTCAGGGCTTTTTTCCTTGATTTTGAAGAGTGGAGAGGAAAATGTTTAGCAATAAATGTGGTATTTGTGTTGTGTGAGCTGCACTCACAAAAAAAAAAAAAGGTCCTTAGAGGTACAGGTGGCCCCTCCCGAAGGCAGCTACCCCAGGGTTCCCCATGCCAGGTGGGGTGGGCATCCATGTGCCCACCTACACCCATTGCCTGAGGTGACATGGGCTGGGGACAAGGATCTCTGTCACAAGTGGGATCACTGCCCACATCCAGGCTGGGTGACCTTTGCGCTATGTGGTCCCTGGCAGTTCCAGGGCTGCTGTACCCAAATGGGTCAGCACAACTCCTTATTTGAAGCATTGGCCTCACCTGACTTTTACACCTTCCCTGAAATGGTACCTTTCTGTTAAATTCAGTCCTGTCATTTGTTTCTAAAGCCCTCTCTCACATCTGTCTGTCGAAGCGTTTCACGTCTTGATTTGCCTCCTCCACAGCTTTTTGCCATGTTTCTCTCCCTCAAGAGTCTCTTTTCAGGATAAATAGATGTTATTTAGTTTCTCCTCATACAGAAGCTCTTCCATACCTTGGAATATTCTCGTCTCTCTTGTCTAAAACTTATCACTATCTCCTTTTTACAGTGAGAGACCAGTAAGGCAATGAATTACATTAGGTATAGATGCACCAGGGGTTTAAACAATGGCATAATGATGTCTGCTGTTTCTTTTCTCTTTGTTTTCATCTTTCTATTCACAGGGACACTGATGAAACCCCTCTTAATAATGTCACCAATGTCACTGTAGAGTTTTCTTTTGTATTGTCATTTGTGTTGCATTTTAGAGAGGAAGAAGTATTTTTAGTAACATGTGAAGCATAAAAGCAGGTGCTGCATCTTTCAGTTTCACAATTTAACCCAAATGGCTTTCTGTGTCATTAGCTTCATGCAGCCCTGCTGAAAAGAACTATAAACTACAATCTAGGCTAGTTTTTTTCCACATAAAATTTCCAGCAGCAGCATATGTGCTTGTCATGTAGCTGGGGCTGGTCCAAGCCGTGCAGAAGTGCGTTGGATAGGATCGTGCCCGCAGTCACCCTGCGGTGCTGTGCTCAGGAGAAGAGATGCCAAAGGGCTCCTGGTTATCCCTGCCCCGGCAGGGACAGCACCATGGAGCCCTGTGGAACCCTGGAGGTCCCCTGCTCCTCACAGAAGGTACCCAGTGCTTCTTCCCAGCCCCACCCTGACTCCAAGAGGAGTTTGCAATCAGTAGGTCTCAGAGTGGTGGTTTGTCACTGCCAGTGGTTCCCACACTGTTGTCAGGGGTCTGTGGCTGTGCAGTGACACCCTGATGTCACTGTAAAGGGGGGACTGGCAGACTCCCCCTCAGCAAATCAAACACTGGTGGGCAGACTCGCATGTTCAATGGGTCCAGGCTGAGCGAATTTGGTGCCAGAGTGATTTAGCTCCCACACACTCCCACTGTGACGCATTTTCCTCTGAGAGGCCCATGTAGAGCTCACGCTCAGGTTGTTCGTGGTGATGGCTTCTACAAAGATATGAGCTGACACCAGCACCCGTTCCTTGTGCAGCTGCTCTTCACTGCAGCCTTCCTTCGTGCTGCCCACCCTCGTGCCAGCCCACAGAAAAAAGGGCTGCACTGTAGATGTGATTTCTAGTAGTGGCACTGATATGGGTTAACCCACATTTTGGGAATCCAAGCCTAAAAGAGAACTGATTCTTCAGAAACTGCAGGCTATCCACCCCTGGAAAACAAGGGTTACCCTACTCATGCAGGGGACAATCACCCCTCTGGCCAGGGAAGCAGCTACTGGTATTTGCTCTTTTATTGCTAGTCCTGGAGCAAGCATATTTCAGCCAGATTAGAAAATCTGAGACATCAGTTTGTACTGCTGATTGGCAGCTTTTTCTTCTGCAGTAAGTGCAGGATATTTCTCAGGATGCTTTGCAAGCAGTAACCTCTGAGTGCTCAGCAGAACAGACCATAGCCTCACACGCGACATTCTCTCCACTGTGTCACTGCTGGTCTACAGCTCAAGAAACTGTTGTCATTACAGCCCACAAAATTCATATGCTATCCCAACCCACAGCCCATTTCCCAGTTTTTTCTGTGCTGCAGGCCCAGTAGCCTGATCTCTGTTGTGTTCCAGGAAAAGTGTGAGCAAGACTAAAGCATTGTGACTTGTTCTTTGTCTTTGCCACAGCAGTGGTGAAACACACATGGTGAATCAATTCAAGGATCTATTTCCTTGCTTTCCACTAACTTCCACCAGAAAAGGGTAGCCTGTTTGGATGCTATGAGGTTGGAACTTGGGATCACTTACCGTAGCAAAGTTCATTCACTATTATTTTGTTGAAGCAATGTAGAAAGACAAGGTTTAATCTGTGAAATGGGCCATCTGTTCCCATACAAACTCCATAATAGAATGCACAACTATTTCAATTAATACAGTAAACCATCTTTAAGCAATACAGATGATTTTGTATAAATTTTTGGCAGCAGATGCCATCAACCTTTGCTCTAATTTTTCTTGATTTTACCTCCTTATCTTTCCATTCAAAGAAAAGGAATGACAACTTGTCTCACTGGGAGAAAAGTTTGCTCATAGATGGATCAGGAATAATTAAACCAAATGGTACTGCAAACTCCAGCAGACAGGATATCTCCATTACAGAGAGTAATGTTGTCATTTCTTTGACCATCCTCCCATCAATCCATCCATCAACAAATTAAAGCTGGCTAAAGAGCCACTTATCTTGAGTGCTTTTTACCCTGATTGCTGTCAATCTAGGTAAATAAACATTTTCCCTAGGCAGAGTTTACATATTTAACCATGTTTCAGGAGACAGTCCCCTTGCCACTCATACATCCACCAAACAGCACATGCTTTTGCTGTGTTTCCTGACTCACCTCCTCCACATATTGCAACTTCATTGAATAAGCCCCACTCGCTCTGACCCCTTTGGTTTGTCTTTGAAGGTGGGATGACTCAGATAAAGTTGCAATAAAAACTTGCAGACTGAAAAATGTTTAGAAACTAATTTTATTCCCTTTGGCTGGAAAAGCAGGATGCACAGCAATAATGAAACAGAAAAACTGAACAGCAGAGCTTTATCAGTATGGAATATGGCAATGCTACTGCATCTGACTTCCATTGTTTAAACCATGACACCACAAATTACTTTAGGGCTTCATGATGCACATAAACATGATATGAACAGCATTTTATTTGCTATCTAATAAATATGTATGTGCCAGTGAATACACTGTTAAAGATATTACTTTCTTCCTATTATTTATTTTTCACTTAATTGATACAGCCTGCTGCCTATCAGGCAGGAGCAAAGGAATAACCCTCTTAGTTATTAGTGTTAATGTGTGCCTTGTGCTTTTCAAAAGGCACTCACGGACACATATGTGCACAGAAGGGGTGACATTTCCCTCCCACCCAAGTCAATAGGCTGTGCACCACTGCTGTCAGTAACCACGGGGGCTGCTCCCAAACCTGGCTGCTACTACACCAGAGTGTGACTGGGAGCAAACCCGCTGCTGTGGGCAGAGCTGGAGACATGGTAGGGAAGCAGGAGAGGAACAACAACCTGATATTCCATGCTGGTCATTAAGGTCAATTTGTCTTTCCCTCTCAAATGCCTTGCAAATGTGGCAGCTGATTGGGTCATGTCTTAGTTGTTAGATTTCCCTACAATGAAGGCAGGATGTAAGAAAATGCTTTTGCAGTGGCAACGTACGTGTTGGATAATGCTGCAGTGGTGTCAGGGGAGAACACTGGTTTAAGAAAGATAAGGATGGCTCTTCAGAGGAGTTAGAGTCACAAACAGCAGTATGGCACTGCCACTGCCTGATCCCCTCTGGAAGCCAAAGCAGACTCCAAACAGCATCTCCTCTCTTTTACCTCCAGTGTGGTTTAGCACTGAACATCTTGCTGGTCACAGGCTTCTCTTTTTGAGGCAGCTAAAACAGAAGCAAAGGAAGAGTTGACTTTCCAAACAGGACTTATCCCAAGTACAGAAACATCTCATGACACTACGACTCTGAACTATCCCAGATTTTGGTGCACCCCCTTTCTCAGGCTTAATTCTCCTGTCCCACACGTGCTTGATCATTGTGAAGAGGCTTCTCAGGGACTTGCTGGAGAGGCTGTGCACCCCCTGACAATTTGTCAAAGGCAGACAAATGTGCTGTAAAAGTCATCATGGCTGATGTTATGGAAGAAGAGAACTAAGCAAGGACACCTTCCCCATGGATTGCAACAGAACAGACATGGTAAGTAAGTGGCATAACCTTTCCTTACACCCACCTCTCTTTCTATTGCCTGCTCTCAGGAGCTCAAGGCAGGAGTTTGCTGTAACATGATGAAAAAAGATGTGACTTTTCCACCCTTTTAATAGACCCAGAAAGCAATAGGTACCTTCCTTTCCTGTGCCAAAACAATTCTTCTGTCTAGAAAAATAAAGGCAACCACGAGGGATTTATACTCCTAATATTCTAATCAAACCCTACTTCAGATTTCTTTCCTGAAGCACAACCACAAAACTGGTGTAAATCTGATTGTGATGAGTTCAGCAGTTGAAGCTCAAGGTACCCTCCCACCCTGGGAGCATCCATGCCTGCCCTGCCCCAGTGCCCCCACCCGCAGGAGGCAGCGTATCCTTGCACAGTGTCCCCATGAGGCTGTGTGTGTGTCACTTCTCCCATAACACGTCCATAAGCACAGGGCAGGGAGTCAAATGTGTGGAGGCAAAGTGGTTGTTTACAGATTTGGGGGAGGAGGGGGACAGGCACAAAGCTGGAGGAGGAGATGCAGTTTGGTTTCCCCCTCTCCAACACTCACAGGGGACAGTGGCAAACGTCCCCAGTGCAGCCTGCCATCCTCGGGTTGTTCTCTGGCATCTGCTGCCCTCATCCTGGAGCAGAGTCTGTGCCTCACTTTGCCCAGAGGAAAACACTTCCCATCTTGAGGATCTTGGCAAGATACCTGAGGTGCCTCATCGCATTCCCTGCGTTTCACTAACGATGAGATGCCGCGGTGCTTGGCTCACACCACGCGCCCGCTCATTAAATCTCAGCCACGTCTTCAGCACTGATATTCTGACCAAGCTCTTCAAATGCAAGCATGGATGGCTTCTTGCTTGTTGCTGAAGGGGCCCTCACAGAAGCCAAGGGTGGGTAAGATGGCTGATCTGATGAGGCAGGAGTAGCCTCCATCTTTTAGCGCTTGATTTCCTCATCTTAACTCTGCATAAACACTAGTTCTTTGCATTTATTTATACTCAAGTTTAAGTGCCTGTGCAAATTATAGCACAGACAGCCAGAACAGAAATGAGGCATTTAAATGGTAAATAAACACTGCCTGTGCATGGTGGTGATTTTATAAATAATATCCCCTTTTAAGCTTTATTCTCTTCCATACAGGAATGTCACTTTTCAGAACATCTGAACCCACAAACATCACACATCAGTCTCTTTATATGCTTATTTAAAGAGCAAATCAAACTATTTCTGCAAGCAAAAGGACTAAATTATCCATGAATTCCATTCTTAACCCAGAAAATGTCAACAGTTTTCTGTAATAATAGTCCCAAACTTGGCAGCTGTAGTGGTTGGAGCACCCCGCTCTAGGAGTGGGAGAGCCACACATTTCTGGGAACACACTCACCACTGAGCATGTTCTGACTTTATCAGCTGTTATACATATTGGGCTCCACAAATGGGCTCCCTGCAGTTGTGCAGTGCCTTTGCTGCCTCCTCTGTGTTGTGTTTCTCCTTTAAGGGTGGAAATTTTCAGTAAAGCCCTCACCCAGCCCTGGAGAAGCTCTTGGCAAGCAGGTGCTCGGAGAGGTGCTGCTGGAGCAGGGCCATGCCAAGCAGAGAGAGGTGGGGCCATCTCAGTGCAATATGATTTTCATGTCCCCCATGGTGAAGGGGGAGATGAAAATACTAATCTTCATTATTTCTTTCTACAACTTGCAGAAACCATTCGTGACTGGAGGCCTCCACCCTAATCACTCTATTTATTAGCAAAATATATCCTGATTATAGATTTGGTCCCGTAGCAATTCCTTGTTGGCTTTTGCTGTGGCCCACTAAAATGCAAAGTAATAAAAAATGTTACACCTTGCTTTATTCTCTGACTCCTGGCCTTCTTTGCATGATCTCTGTATTTAAAGCCACCTTCTGGATGGTTTTTATTGCAATGTTTACAATGCAGACCTATAAACATCTACTAAATTCTACTTGTTAAGCTTGTAATAACCACTGCCCACAACTACCTAACACACCTGAAACATTTTAATGAAAGGCAGGTTGGTTATGTGCATGTTCTCAGCTGTTGAGCTGGGTGCTGTTTTAAACAACAAACTTCCACGGTTAAAATCAGACTGATACAGAAGCACTGACCATAGAGAAATGTGTTTCTGGGTCCCAGATTTTGGGAACAGGTCACAACACTGTACAATCTACAGTGCTACTTTTGCTCTGAAATATATGCAGATCCTTCACTGAAGTTAGCAGGGAAGGGGGTGTGTTTAGAGTGTGTGTGCAAGCAGAAACTAAAGAATAGTCAAAATTTTCTAACTACTGTCCAGAGACTACCAGCAGTGTAGCAGGGAGTGGAAAGTGGAAACAGAGTACAGTGTTTGTTGTTCCCTGGGCTCCCAAAATGCCCAGCCTGGGGAGGACCAGCTCAAACTGGCTTTGATTTCCTGCTACACCATCTTGAGTAAAAAGATGGGATTTAACTTCACAATGGCAAGAAGATGCGGGTGTTGTACTAGTGTGAAATAAGTAGTCAGGAACACATTTGTCCAAATCTCTCATGAAGTTGATAAGGCACTAGGGAGCTCCTTTGCTTTCCAGCCAGTGGGTCCCTTGGTGGAGGCAGCTGTGATAGTGAGTGTGTTTGTGCTGTGGCAGAGTAGTTTCTGGCTTCAGAGCAGACCCAGCCACCCACGGCATGTCCCACTCTGATGTCCACTCTTCTTGTCAGCCCAAGCACAGATGGGAAGGGATGTAAAGGCAGAAACACCCACAGACACTACTGAGGGGTGTTTCCAAGCAGTCCCCAGACACTTTGACGAGGTGTGTGGGGAAGCTGCTGTTACTCAGTCCTACAATGCCTGTCCTGTGGCTGCAGAGCAGGTGTCGCTGGCCAAAACTCAACCTGCCAAACACTGGCTTTCTCTACAATTTTAACAGACATGATAGAAATGCAAATTGCAAAATTCTCCTCAGCATGACTGTATTTGGTCTTTTTTTGTCTCCTAATCAGAATATGGTGGTGGAATTCATTGTAGGTGCCACTTTACTGTAAGATGCAGAACTGAGAAAAAATTGAATACTCTGTGAAAAGGACTGAGGCAAAACACATGAGTGTTATACAGTCTCCTCCTAATGTGGTCTCTCAGAGTGGATAATAATATAAACATTCATCCATTAGAAAAAAACCTACCCTTTACTGCCCCCCATTAAATACATTGGCAGTCCTATTAAAACACAAGTCAGATTTGTGTTTAATGATCTTGAAAGGAAAGTAATTGCTTGAGTATTACCATTCAAATGTTCTTACAGCAGCATATAATATTTACAGTCTAAGTGCCACTTCTGAGTGCTACGTGGCACTGAAGACTGCCCAACCCCTTCAGAGAGCCTGTGCAACTGAGAACCAGGGTACAAAAATGACACACTCTCTGAGCACTGCAAAGCCTGTGAGAAACAACCAAGCAATGGGTTGCATAATTTTTCAATTTTAATAAGCTCTTGATGGGGAGGGGGGTGGGAATCTTACAAAACCCCTCCAACCCTGAGAAGGCAGGGCTTGAACACCACAAATGCTTGCTCAGGTGAGGAGTTCTGCTGTTACTCACGAGTCAAGCTCCTTGCTCTGTAGGCACCATGTGCCAGGGGCAGGACAAAGTCATGCTGAGATGTGTCGTATTTTTAACCCCTGACAGTTTCTTAGTCAACATCATAGATTACTTGTGTTCAACTTTTACATATGTTTTTGTGGGAATATCCTCAATCTGGAACTCTTTTTGACAAAGGGAGAGAGGAACGTGAAAGCAAACAGGAAGAAAAAATATTTTTACTGTGTTTGTTTGTACCACTCTATCAAGAGTAAGCCAGGAGAGTATTTCATAAAGCACATGGGCAGAGTGCCACAAAGAATATCAGAATTTTCCCAGTGGGAGAAAGTGAGGTCCAAGTCCTTTTTTGCTTTTCTCCTCTGTCTTACCTACCAAGGTCTTGGTCCCTCAGGCTTCAAGAAAGATGGTGAGAGACTGGGCTTGGTGTCCATGTCTCACTGCCACCCCACCAGTGACTCATGATAGCAGACCCTGGAGTGCAAAACTGCTTGCCAAGGTCTGCCCCTTGTTCTGTGCTTGTATGAAATGCAGCATGGGGAAACCACAGTCAGCTCTGAGACTCTTGCACCCACCTATAAAGCAAGATTAATTAAAAAATACTAACAAACTCAAAATGTCCAGGGCATTGCCTATTGCTGGACATGCTGGTTCTGAGAATGACAATCCTGCCATAGTGAATTAGATTTTACATCCTTGGATGCCACTGTCAGATGCCATCCCAAGCAGGCAGGACAGCAAGGATGTGATGTGAATGGAGTTGGATGAGAGGCAGTAAAGCACCACCATGTACTAATCAAACTGGTGCCATGGGCCAGATATGAATGTTAGAATGTGGCAAGGGTGCCTGTAATCACTTTATTAATTGTAATGGCTAACTTTTCTGTCACATAGTTTATCTCCTTTGTATGCACTTGGCTGACAACCAGCTTCCTCTCTTAGGAAGTGTTATTCCCTGCAGAGTGTGGTCTTGGTTATAACCCTTTCACCATCTCAGACACTCATTAAGTGGTGGTCGAAACAGTCCAGACATAGTAATCTTCATTTCCTTTTACACTGAGACTTCTTAGATCACTGTCACCATAGAAAAGACCTGTAAAGCAGGTATAAAGGAAGTTCATCTTCCTGCTGGGTGATACCCAAATCCCTGGGTGATACCAGGGGCTTGAAATCTCTGCAAGCGCTGTGAAATGCCCATACACCTCTTTAACAAACACGGGGGGAGAGAAGGCAGAGAACAAAGAGAAGGGAAAACATTTGCAGTTCATGGAAACCAAAATAGCAAAGAAGAGCAGAAACACCCTTCAAGGAACCAGGGGCACACACCTGTCTTCAAAGGCTTGACCACCACTGCAGATGTGTGTATGAATGAAGACTTTGAATACACCCATGGCAGTCTAGCTGTGTACCATATGGAAACAGCTTTGAAATCCACTTTACTGACCTGAGAACTGAAAATCAGCACCCAAGTCTGCCCCACTTCCCCCTGCAGATTAGTACATCTGGATGTACAGGATCAGGATGCTTGAGAAGTCCGAAACACTAACAGTGTTTTCTCTGGATCCTCTTCAGTCTTTCACCAGTGAACTGAAAAATATTATTGTGCTGAGTGATCTGGGACTTAGCTGAGTTCCTCATTACAGTTTTCTGATTCCCTAATTAGTGAGGTTTAAATTTCAAGCTGGAACAGATCAGGTACTATCAACAAGCCCGGAAAAAAATGCACCTCTGCAGTTTTAACATGTCTTGCCTCAGCTTCAAACCAACTAAATAATACATCTGGATGGCACACCACGTTGCTCTTGAGAACCTGAACAAAGCTCTTGTGCTGTTATTGCAGTTGGGGCTGGGTGTTATTCAGGGTTGATGACCAACTGGTGGTGCTAATGCTTCATTGGATGGGAGGTGAAGAAGGGTTCATCACCTCTCACTAAATATGTACATTCATTATACAAACCCTCTACAAATTACAAAGCAGCTTTCAGCAGTCTTGCAATTAAAGGGTCCAGCTTGAGTTTCAAAAGACACACGTGTGTTCTAAAATTTCATATGGTAGCACTTTGATCATGAGATCTTCAAGGAGCAGTCACTTGCTTAGGACACTAAGCAGTCCTTAGCCCCTATAATAGACTTTTGTGGGGGATTTTTTTTGTATCTGTAAAATGTTTATTGCCTGGGAGGGGGATTAGATACTTTTTTGCACAGAACTACGAAATAGTAAAGCATCAAGAGCGACAAGCCTGGGTTTGAGGGATAGTTGGCCGCAGTCAGAGCCAACCAGTCTGGTTGATAAAGCATCATCTGAGCCTTGGTGGGTGGAGAAGGCTCTGGAGCCAAGTGTCACTCCACGTTGCAGGCAGCACAGTCATTGAGTGCAACAGAAATAGGCTCCAGGAACTGCAGGAGTGTGAAAATAAAAAGAGAATGCTGTAACTTCATTTGTTTGAGTAAGTGATACTCATATAAAAAAGTCAAGGTGCCATCATTCATATTTAGTGGAGGCCATTTACTCTCTTAGTGTACTTGTATTTACAGTTCTGTCCCCTGGGTATTGTGCTGAAAGTCACCTGTAACAACCAGACCAGTGACAAGTTGTATGAGGGACTGCCCTGTTGCCCAGGGAGGAGAAGGGAGGAACTGAGTCATTTGCTTTTGCAGCAGGCAGACTGTGAGAAGAAAATCCCTTTTCACACCAGCTCTGACCTGTGAGGACACTTCTTGGAGAGACTGAACACGAGCTTCTCAGAGCACCAGTGAGGAGTGGGAGAGGGGGCCTGTGGTGACAGATGACTTGTGATACACCAGGTGATTACAGTTGTCTTCCCAGCATCACACTTGCCACTGTGTTTATTCATTCCCTGAAATCATCTTCCTCTGATAACTGTTCAATCTCAGGAGGAATGAGGTACCCCTGGGTCTCGCAGGAGGGGGAAGGCAAAGAGATGACTCTACACACTCCCAGCACCACGCTCCCATCCCACCCACGATATTTGGTGTGGTGAGTGTCTGGACATTATTCACACCTGGCATTTCCAGTGAAATAACTAGAAATTACTCTGCCTAGTACTCTTTTTCCACATTTCCTACCGTAATCACAGTTTTAATGCTATGAAACAACCTATTGGGATACTTTGGCCATTAATGCCAAAAGTCTCCTTGATGAGCGTGTGTCACCCTCTGCTAGTGGTCAAATCAGTGAGCACTTTTTTAGAGCTCAGGGGAGTACCAGTGGACTCTGTGAAGCTCATAAAATATAGATATAAATTCTTCATCTCCTCTTGATTCCCTGCAGGTTTCTGCAAGGTCAAGCTCACACAGATCTCCTCCCCTCCATAGGAAGAAGCAGTGTGGTGGTCTGGGAGGTGCTACCCCAGTAGCAAAAACACCTGCTGATGCTCACTGGGTATCAAATTGAGCTGTCAGTGGCAACTGTGAGACTTCCTTCTGTCTGTCCTTCTGAAGGGGGCCTGGTGACATGCAATGCTCATCAGCCCCTAGTTTCCTTTCTTTTTTCCCCTCCATTCCCAAGAACCTGTTTTTTCTACTCCAAATCTTTTCCTAGTGGTTTTCTAAGTGTCTTCTTTATGGACAGTACCACTTCTTCTTTCCTCTCCCTGTGCATCCTTCTCTCTGAAGGACCAGCACTGACAGTGGCTCTCTGTTTTGGGATTATCACCTGGCAAGGCATGAGCTCTGTTGTTTATTTTTTTTCTGGCTCATCCTGCTTGTTTCCCATAATCAGGCCTATTAATATTCCACCTCTCATTGTCATTTATCTTTTCTTGGAGAACATTTGCCTTCTGTCTCATTTAGGAAAAAAAAAGTGAAATCACTTCCAGATATTTTTTTTTTTTTTTTAAATGGAGGCTTCTTCTCTTTTTTTGTTGCAGCCACTTAAAAGCTGTGGCTACTTTGGATTGCAGGCTGTGCAAACCCCACAAGGCACACACGTGTTTGGTGTGCAGGTCAGATAATTGCATGTACAAACATCTAGTTAAATCCATGTCTGGTGATATGTACTCCTAAATACATGAATGCTTGGATACCATCTCCTCAAACCAGGTCTGTGTCCCAGGAATGGTGCAATGGGAATGTTAGGGGCACAGGGCAGAGAGGACAGGGTGTGCTGGCAAATATGGCTACATTTCTGCATGCAGGCCTCATCTTCTGACATTTGCAAATTTGTCCCTTACTCTCTGTGGTGTAGAATTTGCTGTCAAGAAACATGGTCTGGGATGAGCTGTTGGGATTCAGATTATCAACTGAACATTAATTATTCTTCTAACTAAACCCCCAACAGCTAGATAATACAAATGCAAAAAAAAGAAATTAGGATGAATGATGTTCAGTGCTTGAAATCTAGAATGCATCATGCTGTAGGAACAAAATTAAATACCATATGCATATGTGTGTTGAGATGTAGCAGAGCCAGATCCTCAGCTGGGCCTGGGACACACAGTTCTGATGCCACTGGCATCCAAAGGTGTCTTCCCAAATTTAAGACCCCGAGCAGCTTTGTTTATTCTAAGCGCCTGGAGAGCGATTCCAAATGAGATCCATCAGGTCGTCCTGTGGGAAGCTGAAGCCAAAATAACAAATGACATCTTTGAATATTTCCTGATAGAAAACTTCTTTTTTATTTTTTGTCATGCTTGTGCAAGAAGCTACTCAGACAGACAGAAGCAGCACAGGCCCTTGGAGAAGCTACAACGGGTGCCTACCCACTGGCCAGGCAAAGCATCAGAGCCTTTGGAAGGAACAGCAAACCTGTCTGCTGCAGTTACTAAGCAAGAGGACCCAGGTCTTCAGATCATGTAACTTGGGGTGGCTCAGCTGACTTTGGTAGAGCTTTGTATTTATATCCCTCTGTCCCACATATGGTCGCAATGTCATGGTGCTTAAAATCATCATGGTGTTGTCCTTGCATCCAGCTAGGCTGGAGATTAAGTGTTTACATTTCAGTATATGCAGCTAAACCCAAGTCAGGGGTTTAAAGTCTCAGAATAGAGCCATAAAGAGCTAATGAGAAGAATAAAAATCAGGTGGTTAAAAAATGATGTAAGGTAGAGTCTTAATTTTTTATTATTAAATTCACAGCACATTAAATATTAAGTGTTCATAAACTTTGTTTTGTGCAATGATAAATTAATAATATCTACATAGACATGTTCTTTTACAACAGGGAAGCTAAGAAACATAGTACCAGAGGACCTTGTGTTGACAACTGAAGCTATTAGAATAGACTCCTTAATCTTCAATCATAAAAAGCAGATAATGTTATTTCTTATTACTATTAAATATATGCTATTACTAAAAATAACTACCAGAGAATGTTTTGAGCAAGGAAGAAAAAGATGTTAGCAAATTATACCTTGAGATAAATTCAGTGAAATGTACTCTGCTAATCTCTGCCATATAAAAATTGGTTTTCAACTTATTCTTCTGTTAGCTCATAACAGGTTGCATAAGGTTTATGTCTGAGCACAGAAACAGTCAAGGTTTAATGTGATATGTTGTACTTTTGGTGAAAACCGCCAATGTCCCCAACTGGGGGTGATGTACAGGCTGATGTAATCTTTTTTGTATTACTGAAAAACCTCTGCCAGCCTCTACCTGGGGAAGGGATGATGATCTTTGTGTTCATCTACAGACAGTGAGCAGTGCTTCCTTGATTAAAGCTAGGGGGCTTCAGTAACTTTTATCTAGGATTTAGCAACATTATTCATTCAAATGTTTCCTGTGGTTCATAAATAAGTGAGGAGGTATCTGCCAGGCCAGTCTCCTCGAAGACTAACTCCTTGTCTGCGGACCAGGCCATGGAGAAGTGGCCTAAATGAAGGAATTATGGGTTTGTAAAGTATTTATACATGACCCAGACAGCAAACCCATCCACTGGTTACTGGTATAGCTGCCAGTACATGGAAGTAGATGGGCTTTAAAGACAAGAGCCTGACAAAGACCCTTCACTGGGACAGTAACATAGCTGGTAAAGAGCAGCTTCAAGCACCTCAAACCTTCTTCCAGTAGGGGCCAGACAAAATATTGATTTGCATGAGCACATACAAATTTTTGAGTCTTGACACTTTAAATATTTTTTTCCCCCAAACTAGAAGTCAAAGGAGACTCATTTTAGGGTACTGTGAACAATTTTGAATGGATAAATGGAAACAAGCTACCTTTGGTCCCACACTTGCCTTCAAAACCCTATGCAGTGTCTTCTGCTCTTGCTTCCGCAGCATGGCAGCCCCTGACCCCATGTGCTGCCTCACCAGGAGCTGCTGCCAGTGCAGGGACCCCCACCCCAGCAGCACACCACGGGGCTCACGCAGCTCCTGCCCCAGTTTTGTTTTTCTCTTGAGGCTGAATGAGATGGGCCTGGGTGAGGACGGGCTGGAGCAACACGTGCCCCCCTTGTCTGTTTGCAACGGGCGGGCGGTCTGGCCCGGCCAGCTGATGGGAACTAGGACATGCCGGGGACTGCGTCCTCCTCATTCAGCTGCTGCAACGGCCCTGGAGCCAGCTGGAGCATTGAGGAGCCGAGCAGCTCCCTGCCAGCCCGACTCCCGGGGCCAGCTTTAGGCACAGGAGTAATCGGCAGTTGCCTGGAGAGACAGGCTGGTGGAGGCAGCGAAATCACAGCCGGGAGAGGACAAGGCGTGCCCTGGGGTGCAGAAGCAGCTGCTGCTGCCTGACAGGCTTCCCCAGGCCCCTCAGACCCTGTGGCACAGCCCCTTGCTGTCTTTATTCCCAGTTATAGGGGCTCTGGCTGCTTGCCTGCAGCCCTGCCCTTGCTCTGCCTCTCACTCAGTGCTGGCCTCGCCACCAGGACCTCGTCTTGTGCTCTCCCTTGGAGTCACAGCAGGGACCATCAGTGGCCCACGGGCACCCATCTTCAGTGCCAAGCTTTCCTCTCATGGAAAAGAGGCTTCTGCCTCCCAAGAAGCATCCCCAGTCCTGCACCTTGAACACAGGGTACACCTGACTGTCCTGCATGAGATGCAAAGCCTAAAAATTGAGAGAGAGCAAAACAGTGGGGTGGAAAGCTAGGCTCTCCTTCCTATTTCAAGAAGTATTTCCAGAGGCTCTGCACCTGCTCTTGTGTTGGGAGGATGTTCACCAGTGAGCACTCAGCCCCACTCTTGCAGCCAGGCTCTGTGGGCGCAGCTTTGGGAGGGTGAACATGAGGTGGTTGGCACATTCCACCACTACCATCATCCCCTCTAAGCCCTGCACCATTTCAGGGATAGCTACTGCTGAAAGCCACCGACAGGGGACTGCTACATATCAATATCTCTCTGCATGTCAGCCAGGAGACATTGGGTTTTTTGCTATGATAGAGAATAGGGAGAAAACATCCCTGGAGCAAACACAGCAGTGTCCTGAACTTCCAGGTGGAAACCACTGACATGACAAAATTGCAGCTGGGGCCGCCAAAGCACTGCAGGCACACCCCAGTGAATGGGCAGCCTGGCATCAGCTACCCAGCAACCTGAAGCACAGCTCCAAAACTAGAGGAGCCTGACCATGCAGGTGCCCCAGCAGCTGGGCTGGGCATAGGCTACAGGTAAATAGTGTTGTCAGAAAGCGCCTTCATAAAATACTGCCGTTTTTGGGACACCTAGAGACAGCACACAAAAGGTCTCAAAGTGATAGGCATTAACGACAGGGAAGGCTTATCTGAGCAGCTAATGGGGTTTAAGTGGGATAACCCCAGGCTGACAGTGGCAGATACCATCGGTGAGACACCTGGACAGAAATACCTGCGCTACACAGCACTGGTGTTACTGGCTCGAACTAGAAGATGCTTGATGCAGTCCAGCAGGATTAGTGGAAACCTCCACCTGGGCGAATTTAGGGTAAGCTCCTCAGTATTTAGTCCCAGGGTAGTTTAAATAGTTTTCTGCTTAAGGGATTGGCTCTGAAAATCCCTTTCTTAAGCACTTAACTACAGGTCGGCTTGTTGGCACGGACCACAGGCCTCATTTCGGGCACCGTTCCCAAAGGCGATGGCTCGGCGGAGGACCGGGAGCCGCCGTGCTCCGGTGTGTGCTACCTGCAGGCTCCCCATCACTCCTTTCAGGCTGCCTCAAGATCACTGCTGGCTGCCGTGCTGCTGAAGCCCCGCTGTGCCAGTCTGTGTCTGCAGCACAGACATCACCGCAGGGCAACACACCGAAACACGGCCGGAGAGGGGCTGCGGCTCTGCAGGAAACGAGGCTGCTCCTCTCCGCTGTCTCCCAGAAAGGCTGCTGCTGAATTACACCTTCCCAGTGCTTCACCGAACAGCTTTGTGGCCTTTTTTTCCCCCTCTATTTCTTTTTTTTTTTTTTTTTCAGCTGGTCCGGCTTTCTGTGATGCACTTGCAAGATATGGCATTGTCATTATAATATACTTATTTTCATTATAAACCTGCTGTAGCTGGACCTCTCCAAAAGGCGCTAAACTGTGTAGGTGACAAGCTCTTCATTTGTATACTTGGGAGTCATTTGGTCAAGTAAAGCTGCTGTATGAAAACCTCGCATTCACCGCATAACAATTGGAGCGAGGTTTTCAAGCACAGGGCTTTTTATTTTCCAATCAGCAGCCCTGAGTTGGGACTTTTGGGGTAAACTGGTAGCTCTGGGCAGCTTTGAAGCACCACAAGTGGAGGGTTTTGTCTCGAGAAGATTTACTAGCAGTGATCTTTTCTTCAACCGTTTTATTAGCCTCCTTTTACATATGTATAGCGGTGAGGGGAAAAAACCTGTTGTTCGTGAAGTACTGAGCCTATTTCCCCTGTGGTATTCACATTAAAAAAAAAAAAAAATTGTGTGAAAAATTGTTGCCCAGGGCATCCCCAGATCTTGAAATTTAGCTTAGCACCATAAGGTTTTCAAACCCTTCCAGCCTTCTCAACCCCCACCCCCCTCTTTTAAAAGTTGAAGCTGGGGTAACAAATTCAGCAGTGAGAATGGACGTCCTGCCTTTGGCTTCCTGGCGCTGCCAGAATAAATCTGGGCCCCCCGGCCGAACTGCTGAAAAGTTTTCACCCACTTAACATGGGTTTTATAATTTTAACTTGCAAGTTCTTGTTGAATTGAGCCCCGTTGCGTGGACAAATTGGACAAGAAAAGTTTAAATGTTACCACTTTGGCTTCTCCTCAAGTGGTGCTGAGCACAGATGTTTGCAGGGGCCATCATGTCCCTGCAAGAATGGGGGCTTTGTGTGCATAACCTTACAAAGGGCAGAATAGCCCTGCTTTGCTGCCAGCCACAGGATCATCCTATCTTTATGTGTTGATTTATTAGGCCAGGGATGAATGAAACCGTAATTAATATTACTGAAGCATTAGAGTCTATTTAATTTAAATGCCACTGAATATTTCACTTTCAGTTGGGAGTGACAATGTGTTCGGGACTGTTGGTGAAAGCCTCAGCCATCTGTTACCCCTACTAAGAAGGGAAGACAAGAGAGACACAGGGAGACAGAGAGCATTGAGCTTTGTGGCTTTTCCAAGCCTCCAGGATCATCATTCAACTCAAGGGCAGCCAAGAAACATTCCTGCACACTGGACACTTAGTGTATAGGGGAAGGGCCTGAAAGGGTATAGGGGCAACACATCTCCCCAAAGGATGGAGAGAGAGAGAGAGACAGAGGGAGAAAGATGGAGCTGTACAGTACATCCATATGTACATACATACCTGAAATACATGTGAGCACATACAACAAAGTCAAGTGCCATGGCAGGAGAAGAAGGATAGAGCAGGAAACCAACTTTACACCAATTTACAGGTAGTGTAAAAATACTTTCAAAAGTTGGAAGGTAGGGAGAAGAGAGTCGAGGCAAGGTTTGAATGTTGATTTTAATTAGCCTAAGTGATGAGGTTCCAGTCCAGCTCCACTGCAGCAAACATCCAGCCTTTGTGTTGTTGGGATTCACAATATTGGGAGCATGAGACACTCCCCTACAAGCTGCTGCTTCAGCATGGTCCACACCGATCCGAAATAAAAAAAGTGGAGGGGGGGAATAAAAAGGGCAGCGGTGTAGGCAGCAGGCTTGATTCCCAGGGAAGTGCTGTGGGGCAGGAAATGAGCAGCTGGGGAAGCATCACCTTTGCTGCTGCAGTGACAGAGGAGGGTCGCAGGCAGAGCGAGGGGCTGGGCACAGGGGCGGGAGGAGTGTGCCCGGGCACGGGAGATGGCGGGGAGGGCGGCTGGGCAAGGACGCGGGTGGGAGGCTCCGTAGTCCGTGGGATGGTAATTAGCACAGTGGGTTTTCTTATAATTGGGATCATTTGTTCTCCCAGTTTTTCTCCTGCGAACTGATTTCATGCCAGAGGGAAGCTGTGTGACTCACACCTTGCCATGCCAATTAGCTGATAAACATCAAATGTAAACAAAGATGGCCTAATTAAGACTAGTCGCCCAACCTCTACATGCATCTTGTCAAAATCCCACCAGCCTTTCACATCCAGACTTATTTTCTTGTTTGCTGGGACTAAATTAGCGGCTTTGCACAAGAACCACTTATCTTTGGGAGAAGCTTAGAGCAGGTAATGAAGAAAATTGGGAGCGGTGTCACCCCCTCCATCTCGGGAGGTGCCTCCTGCCAGGACTGAGGGCAGGGATTTGTCTGCCACTGGGTAATGCTGGAGGCTGACCCAGCAGCCACATCCTGAGGTATTCACTCAATTTGTCTTCCTGAGTGCTACTATCTGTACATGAAATCTGTAATGTGTGTGTGTCTCCTGCTGCTCTCACCTGCTGTGAAAATTCATCAATCAGAGCCCATCGCTTACCGTGGGCCCGTCCCCCGGCTCGCAGCCCGGGGAGTTATTTGCACTTTGGAGCGGAGGTGTGCGACAGCGACACATCCCAGCAGCAGCGTTTCACACCCACTTCGCACCAGAGCGAGGGATCACACAGGTGAGCTGTGGCAAAGAAACAAGCCCATGGAGGGAATTTTATTCCAGGAGGTAGCCTGATGAAGTCTGTACGATTGTTTCATGGCATTATAAAAAATAAAAAGGGGACAGAAAGAGATCTCAGTGGATCTGGGCCATCCTTCTGCACCTAAACCAGGTCCCCTGGGTCCCTGAGACTCCCGTGGCTCACCTCAGCAACCTGTCCTGGTATCTCCCTGGCCTTGCTGTCAGGGAAGACACACCTTCTGTTTGAACTGAATCTCTTTGCAGCACGCTAACCCCATTTGCTCCAATCCCACCCAGGATGAGCACAGAGAGCAAGTCTTCCCCTTTGTCACCACCTTTAATGCATTTGAAGGTTGCTATAATCTCTTCCTCCCCAGCATCTTTTCCTCCTTTAAACTCAGCAACCCCAGATTATTCATCTGTTCCCCACAAATCGTATTTTCCAAGTCTTTCACAATTTTCAGCGCTCAGCTGTGAAGTCTCTTCAAGCATCCCTGTTGCTCCTGAAGCATAACGTCTAAATAGGAGCATGGCTCTCACCTGGCTCTGCTTCACTCCATCCCTGGCTACAACATGCTTGTCCCTCCTGTGTTGCACCTTGCTTCTTCCAGCCCAACATGGTCATCCTGAATGCCATCCCACCTCCCTGTGTACCACCAGTCCTCTTTGCTTGGGGTCATCTGAGACTGTCCTCAAGCCCAGCCCACTGCTAGTTCAAACTGGCACTGAATCCACTCCTCCTGTCCTGTTGCCAGTGTAGTTTTGCAACATCTCTTCCAGTGGCTTCATCTCAACCACATTGCCCAGCTCTGTTCAAGAGACCATCATGAGAAGTACCACCTTTCTGAAGTGAGAGAAAACTAGAGTCAGGGGTACATCCACCACTTCTCTCCACATGACAGGACTTCCCCCGTCACAGAAAATAACTAGAACAAACTAAGATTGTTCTTGACACATTCCCATTATTAGCTCACCACCACCCCCACCCCGGGTGTTTACAAATAGTTCTGCAATTATTTGTTCCAGCACTTTCCTGGGGTGGAAACTGAGTTGCCTTTTCTAAAACTCACTAACACCTCTTTTTCCAATGCAAAGGTCCTCTACAAGCCCTCAGTGAAAACCACTACTGGCTCTGAGCCCACGTCAGGCCCTTTGCCAACCATCCCAGGTAGCTGGGGAATGACCTCTCACACCATGTCAATGAGAGCAATAAAGCCATGCCAGTACTTCCTTGCTTCCCACAAAAGATCTCAGGAAATCAGCTGGAGAAATTACCCCTTCTGGTTTAGTCTGGTTGAACTGGTGGCTCGTTTACCCACACACGAGAGGGGGACCTACTCCACTGAGAGGAGGTAGCAATTAGCTGTGCCTTGTGCTCAGCTTCTTTCTCAGGACCTCTTATGCAGTTTATGTCAGCATCCCTGTGAATGACAAGGTTCATTGTGAGGAAAGATGAAGGAATGCAACTGTAAAGGGGTGGCCAGTCACAGTCAGTGGCATTTCCTTCCCAACCACCTGTTTGGAGGTGCTCCAGAAATGAGCACGGACTTCCCTCATGAGTCTGACCAGGTTGGGAACTGGGACTGAGTGAATCAGCTCTTTTTAAAGAGGGAATGGGAAGTATATATTTTCACACAACAAATAGAAGTAATTCTGATGTCATTTATTTAAATAACCTTGCAGTCAAAACCTCATACATTTGAAAGTTATCTGCCTTGCAAATTATATGAATGCTGGGCACTGCTTCCCAGAGAAGCCAGGAAGGACATGTTGGTACCTGGCTGGAGGAGTGAGCGAAGAAACTTCATGCCAAACTGCTGATGTCCCAATCAGTGCAAAAGTGCAAAAAATCAAGGGGAGAAATGCAGATTGCTCTACCAGTGTGGATTTATTCACAGCTCACATCAGCATAGAGGTACTTACAGCACAGAAGTGAGGGTGTGAAGATACCTCAACTGTTTTAATGGGTAAGTCATCTAATACATTGTAAGAGAAAAATTCCATGGCTGTTCAAGAGCCTGGTAGGGTTCTTGTGAAGGCAGTTCTCAGTAACATGTAAAGCGGGCCCTTGTCGGTGGTGTCAGCAGGAAGTTTCTATCTTCCATGAACTCACTATTATCTAAAAGCATTTTTGAAAGAGTTTGTGAGCTAATCAGCAAAGTAACATAATTATGTCAGATGACAAAGCGTTTTGCACGTATGAGTTTCTCTCCACCGGCAGAGCTCAAAACAACTTGTAGCCTCATAACTTTTTAAATTCCAGTCAGATCCTGCATGCTCTCCACACTGGCCTCCAGCTGACTCATCCTTTTCAGAATATTTCTTTTCATTACTGTGGCTGTAGGCTGCACATCCCGGAGCTGGAGCCAGATCAGGCTGGTACTAGCCAGTGTGGTGAACCAGCATTTCTCCACCGTGGTCTCATCAGCTTCTACTGAAATTCAGCTTTTACTGAAAAAGAAAGGGGAAAAAACAATCACGGTCTCCAGGAACTAGGAGCAAGCTTTGTCACTGTGGCCCCATGGAGGACTGCTTCACTGACAGGGTAGGGAAAGAGAAACAGTGGGAAAGTGTGACCACAGAGGGGACCTGTGACAGGTCCCAATGGCAGCGTCACCTGTGGGTGTCTCCCCATCCCCAGCCATGAGGACACTGGAGGGAGATGACTCACACATGTTTACAATGAGGCAGCTGCAAAGGTGAAGAAACCTGGAGCAAACCCAATTGTGGTGTCCCTTCCCCCGGGGTCTTGCATGAGGGGGAACCCCCCGGGCACAACGGTGTCTGTCTCCTGAGGTGGCTGTCCCTGTGCCTGCCCTGCCTGGCACAGCTGCTCCCTGCCAAGCAGCCTTTTCTCCACATGAGAATCAAAAGGAAAACGATGCTCATCAGCCAGAAAAGCACCATGTAAGTAGAAATGGAAGATTTCCAGTTCCTAAAGAGCTACCAGTGAGCATTTTCAAAGTGGTGTTAAAGAACACTTTGAAGTACAGCCCATGAGTTAAAAGAAACGCATTTGGGGGATAAATCCATATCTTGTTCCAAAGACACAAACTAAGCTTCATTTTACTAAATATAGGCATGTAAGGCACAGCAAAATTCATCAAAACTCTCAATCATATCTCCCAAAGAGATGTGTTGTGACAGGAGACCAGCAACACCATGAAAATAAGGGCTCGGTATTCCAGTACTTACACGCACGAGTTACCTCCGTAGTGTAAGCAAAGCCACTGGCTCAAACACTTGCAGGATTACACCCCTCACAGCTTACACCAGGTCACTTGGCAGGATCTTTCCCACCAAACACTGGCTCACACTCCGACCAGGCTCCCAGCACTTCCTCCAGAGCTCAGCTTTTCCACCATCAGAGATCAAGTAGGAAAGTAACGCTAAAAAAAAAAAAGCTTTATTGATTCGGTTCTATGAAATGATCCCCTTTGCAGCACAGTTTACACTAAGCCTCCAAATCTGACGTCTCTTTGAAAGCCCTCTTAATATATCCAATTATAGATTTTCAGCAACTTTGTGGAATGTCGGCTTTCCCTGCGACTGACCCCGGAAAACACCATTGAAATCAGGAGGGATTTTGCTATTGAGCTCAGTGGGGGAGGATCAGGTCCTACATAATTTTATTGTCAGCAATGATGACCTCTCTTCACAAATGAAGAATACCCATCCTGAACCACGGCCTTCGGAACGTAAACCATTTATTTTTATAGCTGGATCCTTCCCCAAGTGGGATATTTTGTGCATGGTTAACTTATCCCAGGGCTTTAAATGCTTGCCAAGTGGCTTTAATAGCAGGATGTTGTTTAAAAAGATTGGGAAGGATTGTGGGCAGTAATAGAGATAATTACCAAGGAGAGATAAATGAATCTTCAATCTCAAACCAACTTGGCTTTATCATTGGGTCAGGAGGGAAGATCCAGAAAAATCCCCTGTCTAAGACTAAATGTGTAATGATAGTTTGGGATTTAGGAAAGTTGGCAGCTGTTGAGATTTTTTGATAAAAACATCTTTTGAGGCTTAATACAGGTTTGTAATTCCATAAAAAGGCATGAAATCCCCTTTTCACTCCAGGGATTTGGCATCATGAAATAAAAAAGCTGGAGGTGAATTTTTTGGGAGAGGAGCAGACAGCCAGTGACATCCTGAACTGAGAGTTTTGCAGGTGGCACCAGGGTAGGGAAACTGCCCATGAAGGGACTGAGCACAGATCTGAGCAGGTAAGGAGTGTTTTGCAGGACACAGGGCACCTGGAAGGGGTACAGATGCCCTTAGGATGCACCTTAGAAGCCTCTGGACCACCCCACGACCTCAGCTGTCCCTTAGTCCCCGGAACGGCTGGGAAAGGACAACATGTGCCAGACTCAAAGCTTCCCTTTCTGCTTTGGAAATAGCAGACAGAGCATATTGAGGACAAATGCAAGTGTATTTATTTATTTATTCATTCACCAGGGAGGGGAGGAGGTTGGAAACCAACCATTTTAATGAGGAATTAACTTACCTTACCAGGCAGAATAAAGTACTGCATGACACAGCAACTTTTCAGGTCAATCTTTTTATTGTTGCCGAATAAAGAGTGGTGCAAAAGAGAAAAAACAAAGACTGCCTTCAGACAGGTCTCTCCTTATAGGATCTGGGGGGTTGGAGTGGAGTTTCAGCTTTTCTCCCTCTGTGACATCCTTTTTTTCCTTGCCTGGTACCAGACAGTGCCCCAGGCTGCAGGACCCTTTTCTGCTCTCTGTGGTCCAAGCTACCCGAGGCGACTTCTGCAAACACTCATGGGGCTTTTAAAAGAATTGGAAAAGGCATTTTAGAGAGAGATGACTTCTTTTTCAGCAAAGGCCTTACCCAACTGGGAAGGGGGGGAACTTCTGGGATGTAATCAGTCAATGTGGAGCACTCCTGGGGCTTTCATGAGAGTGGAAAAGGCCTTTTAGTGAATTATAACTTAGTTTTCAGCAAAGACCTTTTCCAGCTCAGGGTAGGGCTTTTCCCAGTTATCCTCTTACCAGTCTACTTTTCTCCATTCTAGAGCCTATATTCTCAGCTATGGGAAATAACATGGGGGAAACTTAGAAGGACTGTGCAGGGAGAAGCCTGACAAAATGATTTCTCTCATTATGATCTGAAAAGGAAACAGTGACCCATTTTTCCAAAAGCAATGTTAAAAAAGGCAGAGGAATGTGACACGAGCGATACAAAATGAGACATCTTTGGGTTAAAGAGTCACTATTTCAAGCCACCCAACCACTTCCCCATGTTTGCAATTGCCCCCAAGAGACAGACAAAAGCCATGGAAGAGGTGTATGCTTTGGTATGACAAATTCACCTGTGCAAGCAGGGTCCAGGAGGAGTGTGGTTCCTGCAAGGTTCACAGGAGAAAAAAAAAAAAAGAGAGAAAGAGATCAAAAACAAGCTATGAAATAAAACTGGGGTAACACCATCCCAAAACATGAAAAACAAAGTCCCCTGCCAGCAAGCGCAGCTGTGTTACCCCAGAGGAGAGCCTTCCTACTGGTGTGGGAATTCCAGCCCGTTCCCAGCGCAGGGATCTGCGTTTCCAGGTTCCTGGCCCTTCTCTGGGGAAGGGGTGCAGCCTCCCCAGCCGGCAGGCCATCAGCTAAACTCACCACTGCCTCAGGCTCCTGTTCACAGCCCGCTTGCCTTTAATATCGACATGCTCACACTTGGCGGTATTATTCGGGGCTGTGGGTCTGATGATCATATTTATATGGCTGACACCCAGACCTACTTGCCTATTCCTGTGGATTCCCGTGAAGTGCTGTCATGGCTTATTACCTGTCTATCTGCCTTCAAGCCTGGGTGACTTTTAATTTTTTGAAGCTTAATGCTGGGAAAACAGAATCGTTTCAGATTGGTTCAGTTCACCTCCTGGATGTATGGATTTATGGTGTATAATACTGTAGCACACACAGCTTAGGGGGATGGGTTCACTGCGAGGCTCTTAAAAATGGTCTTATTTTGTATGAAATAACCCTTTTCAGGAGTGTATCAGCAAGAAGAGAGAAGGGAAAATATCCTCCTCAGATTTCGGAAACTTCCACAGCCTTTGCTCCATGTTGCTTGCCAGGCTGAGGAACCCTTGTTCATGCCTCGGTCTAATCCAGAGTTGTGTATCAGAGCTCAGTGATAATTGGAAACTCTTCTCACTCCAGCATTTTCAGCTGTTGTAAAAGTCTGCAGCTAATGTCATAACAAGAATTAAACTGTCTCATCATATTACACCCATCTTAGCTGACTTCGCTGCCTATTAAGGTGACAGCGCATTGATTTAAAATTTGTGTTAATTGTTTACCCCTTCTTGCAGAGGCTTTCTTGGGGGTTTTGTAGCAACCTGCAGGCTTTCTGTAGCTGTGGATCATCTTTGTGTTCAGCTTTATATGGACTTAAAAAAAATGTCCTTTGTCTGGATCACACCATGTAATACCTCAGCTCATGGACTTCTTTGGCACATATATTCCCTGCATGAGTCAATTTTAAAAATAAGCTAATGGAGAAGGCATAGCTGGCCTTCATATTACAAGACTTTAAGATGGGCTTCCCCCCCCTCTCTGATATTTATTTGTATTTTCTGATTTCAGGTTTTCTGGCTACTAATAGCAGGGGTGTTTTTTTAGATAAAGGTATCACTGCCTACAACACTTTCTGCTTTATGGCTTTAACAGAGAAAGTGCTACCCACCAAAACACACCTTACAGCCCATCATCCTCAGGCTACAACTTTTGGGTTGAATAAGTCTGTCCCTGTGTAAGCCTGTGGTAACAAACTTTTTACCTAGAGATGAGAATTAAAATTATTTTGTGCCATATGCTATCTCTGGCACAAAATGAACATCACCTCAACAGGAATTTGGTATGCTCCGTGATTGCAAGGCCGGAAAATAGGAGACATTCTCTTTCTTTTCCATGATGTAGTTCTCCAAATCCATAAACAGTGTATTTTTCTTCATGGATATTTGAAAAAAAAAATTGTCTCTGAGACTGAGTTTTTTCTTCCCATTTCAATGTGAGCGGAAACATTTCTATCTTTCTGCTCCACTTTGTTGTGCTTTCTCTCCCTGGGGCAGCTACTGAATGTGAAAAGGTAAGATGTAAACTTGTCTTAACAAAAAAATCTTAATTAAAGGAAAAAGGTAAGTAATCAAGTAAATAATAAATATTTTTTTGGTATCAAAATCCCTTTGACATCCCCAGCTTTTTGTCCCAGGTGTGAGGGAGTTTGGAGCAGACCTTGGACTCATTTTGGGAACGTGACCTTAACCAATGGACATATTCCTAAGGAGACTCACTCTGCCTTCCCCCAGCAAGAAGTGCTAATCACATAACCAGCCCTTCCCTCTGCCCATCTCCCACTGGGTCTTTTTTTGCTTTTTAGTTTAAAAAAATGAGCTTGTGCATGAGCTGCAGCCGTATTTTACAATTCTCCAGCGGCCAGTACATTTTGCACAGTTTATAGCTTATTAACATGATTGCGGATTGCAAAACTATTCCCGGTTATTTGAGTTCCCAGCGTTTATTCCGGGGGAAAACCAAAGTCTCCCGGCTGCCATTAAGAGAGGCACTTCATTAGAAAACAACATTCACTATTTATATTTTGAGCAGAAAGTGCCACTCACTTGTATGAATAAAGCATGTGCTTTCCCAGGCCATTCCTGGCTGTTCCCTGCACATCAGCGGCCTCAGCCGGCTCCGGCACCTGCACCTGACAGTGCCTTGAAAACGGAGAGGGATGTGCTGTAACAGCTCCAGCAACAAGTCCAGCTGCAGGATGGCACCCAGGGCTGCCGGGTGCTCTCCCATTAAAGCAGAGCCAGGGAGGTTGTCTATATTTAACGTGAACTTTTCTGCCTTTGAACAGCGTTGCTCGGTGCACGATAACCGCGCTTTAAAAGCCTTTTGTTTTGCTCCTGTTTTGATGAACTTCTTTCCCTTTGATGTTCATCTGAGGTTTAGTAGCGATAAAACAAGCACAATGGTTAGATTGTGGAGGGGGGAAAGGTGCTGGGAGAGCACAATGCAGCGCATTATCCGCTGGCTCCCCTGTGCCGCTGGCTTGGCAGGCGGCAGGGAGAGAGAACCAGGGCCGCAGCCTGGACGTCCTGCTGGCTCCCGCCGCCGTGACACCAAAACCAGGCTCATGGCAGAGGATCAGGCTCAGCCAGGCCCCAGAAAAGGCTCACTGCTGCCAGCACCCAGCCTGCAGCACCTGCTTGCAGCTGTGGTACTGCGGGGCTGTGTTGGAATGCCAATCCCAGTTTGGGGCATCCTCCCCCAAGGCCTCCTCCAGCCGCAGGGAGTGACGGCTGGCTGCAGTGTGTGGCACTGCGTGAGCAGGATGCATCCCAGCTCCCTTAATACACATCAACATCCCATGTCAACCTCTCCCACACCTGCTCTGCCTCTAGCACAGGAAGGTGATAGTTTGAGGAAACCCCCTGTGAATCCACTGGGATGTTCCCAGAACGGGGCAGTGCTCCAGCACAAACGCCAGCCTCTTCCCAAGCTGCCAGCGCCCTTGGCTCTGACAGGTTTTCAAGAGACAGGTGGTACTTGCTCTCAGGGTCAGGCCCTTCTGTGGGCAGCTTGGTTTTCCTTTAGATACACATTTACAGTCCATCTGACTGGAAAGGGTATCCCCAAAAGCAGGAGACAGAGGGAATCCCTAAATGTGCTATTTTTATAGTCTTCCCACAATTTTGTGAAAGGCACTGATGAACCACTTCAGAAGGCAAGATGGGGCAGCAGGGCCACCGGCCACCACGGTCAGTCCAGACAGCTTTGTGTCCACAGGTCAGTGCTTACCTAAGCCCATTTCTCCCTGCCCAGACCCTCTGCAGGTGTGAATCAGCACCTTCGTGGCTTAAGCTTCTTCACAAATTAGTTGTACTTGCTAATTCCCAGCACCACCCTCTTGTTCCCTGTCCGGTGGCATCTCCCAGCAGCCAAGGCTGGTGCTGCCTGCCCAGCTGTCACCTTGCAGAGGTGCCCTGCGGCGCCCAGGAACTCCCATGGAAAGGGCAGTGCCCAGGCTGCACCCCCATGCCCACGGGGGCTGGCAGCCTGAGGTGACCTGGTGACACCTCTGTGACTCAGGTATCGCTCTTTCCCCCTCCCTGCCCCAGCCCTGCCCCTGGGCAGTTGTTGCTCTCAACCAGGTCATGGCACCTGACATCCCCCGTCACATCTTGGGACGTGCCAACCCGGGACACATCTTGGAACAAACCTACCCCGGTCACACCCTGTTCCCAAGAGGCTGGGGTGGGAATTCTGTCCCCTCCCATGCTGGGTACATCCCCAGAGCCTCCTTGCATCCCAGACCCCACTTCAGCTGCCACAATCCCAAACCCCTGACAGTTGGCACCGTGTGTATTTGGGGTATTTTTGTGCGGCACCAACAGGTTGAGTCATTCTTTGTGAAGGCCCTGAGCATGTGGTAGCCTCAAGCACCTTTTCCCAGGAATGGCTGAGGTGGCTCCTGTAGTTCTGTGGGGATTTGCAAGGACATGTGTCTGTCCTGTCCAAGCTGTCCCACTGTCTGCAGACAACCTGCTGTGCAAAATAAGGACAGAGTCCTAATAACTCATACATAATCTCATTTCTCCTTAGAGGACCTCTGCCACCAACATCTGTCTCTGAACAGTTTTTTTTTCTTCAAGAAAATTGTATATAGAAGTTCTGCAACTATAATTTCTTACCTGGCAACATGTTTGAGGGTTTTTAAGTATTCTTTGAGTTACCAAGTTTGGGGATGGCTCATTTTCTGTATTTTTGCTTAGATTTTTAACCTTATCTTATGACATCTGCATTCACTGCTGGTCTGACCTACTTAGTGAAGTCAAAGATACTGAAGATTAAACTGAACAATCCACTTCAATGCATACTTATAATTTCAAGGTTTTGATAGAATTCGTTAGTTTCTAATAATAACTTCTTGCTATTCAAACACTAGATGTAAATTTGCATTCAAAAAAATCTTATTTGAAAAATAAAACCATTTTGTTTGCCTGAGAAGGCAAAATCCGCAAGTTCAAATAACTGAACTGCACCTGAAAGGTACACAAGGATTTTTAACAACACTGCTTATTAACCCGTGCTAATATCTGCCGGTGTAAACCCTGGTGTGCCACAGTCCCTGTAAAATTTAGTTTAACTGAAGTGAAAAAAATCCTTTTTTTTTTTTTGGAATGCTTTCCACTGCATCCCCATTTCAAAGCCAGAAAGCAAACAAGTTGTAGCAGACTTTCTCTTGCAAAATGAATTTGTCAAGCTCTGCTGCATTTTGCTGAAGTGTGAGAAACGTAAATAAAAGTGATCCAAAAGTTAAGAAGCTGGTTTCAGTGAGGATTTCTGTGTGTATATTCACTATTCCTGGAGTTGGAGATGTGGGTATGTTTTCTCTTTGCCAGAGGAAATCATTCACAAGTCTAAAACCTTCCAAGACTGACTCTCTTCCCTATTGCACTGTGCAGCTCATATTCTGATAATATTCAGCTGATACAAGTGAAAGTAAGAAATAATTTGCAATTCTGAGATAGAATCTGGGCTCTTCCTTTTCTCCACTACTCTTTCATATAATATATTTTTTATATATGTATTTTATATACACAAAGCCTCTGAAAATTGGGCTCAAAGCCTCTGAAAATCAGGCACAACTGTTTCAAGCAGGTCCTGGACACTGAACATTTACAAACACCTTCTTGTCTTGACAGAAAAATACTTGGAGTGCAACACTGTGTTTTCCTGGTAGCTGATGCCTTGGTTTGAGCTTGGGAGAGTGCAGCTGTGCTGTTTAACACTGTATTTTTCCAGCTTTTAATCCATGTTACGAACCTATCGCCAAAGAGCCTTTCAAAGTGACTGTGACCATGGCGTTAATGTTTGGAAAGCAGTTGCTGCCAGTGTAACATTCTTCTGTATTTTTACCATTTATGCACAAGCTGGAAAGCATTTTTTTGCCAGATCTGAGCTGCACTGAAGCAGCCCATGTAAACTGCTGTTATTATTCAGCGGGTTTATCGCTGCCGTGTGGGAACTTGCACGTCCAGTTTTCAGTGACCCCTTCAGACACAGGCACAGACCTGCTCTGCCATGATACCGGCCCCCGATACACTTGAGGATATTTGTGGATATGCTTTGCTGGGCTATAAAATATAATTAAAAATGTGCAAATTGAGTGCGTGCAATGTTTGATTCCTGGAGGTAAAAATCCACTTAGTAAAACTTCAGCGTTCTACCGAGTGAGAGATTTGTGCTCAAAAATGCATTTCTGCAGTTTTTTCAATGAATTTCCTCAGGTGATTGATTTAGAGATGGCTGAACAGTGGTAAAATACAGAGTGCACACAATCAACACAAATTAGTAGTACTAAGGAAGTGCCAGATACTCAGACACACTTTATTACTTTGGAGCATCTCATATCGGTAAAATAAATTTGTTTCATGTAACATGAGGCAAAAGCCATTTGCAAAACAGCATATCCAGCCTAACCATGGCCAATTTATTTCTAAGCTCTGTAATGCAAGGACTGCTTTGCTCTGTTGTTACCACAAGCACGTATTCATCCAATGTGCTATACAAAGGTTTTTCTTATCCAAAAATCAGTTACGTTCATGGATGTTGCTTTAAAATTAAAGCACAGAGCCCTGAGCCTGCAAAGATTCAGCTGGACCCTTAACCCTGTGTACAGCAAGGAGGCTCAGAACCCAGGCGAAATCCCTTGCAAAAGCACATGGGGAGTACTTTTAGGAGCAGGATCTGTACAAGCCCCCCTCAAGGATCATCACCCCATCCCAATAAACACTGTCTGTCTCAGGGACAAATTTCAAAGAATTTGCCTCAAAGCCTGGCTGGGCCACCCTCGAGCTGCGGGTTTTGTCCCACATTCTCGGGCTGAGATGAGCAGGCAGCGCCTCGTGTCCAAAACAAAGCAAGCTGGAACTGTGGATCCATGAAGAAGCGCCAGTCTGGAGTACAGGAGGGTGGGCTGTAGGTGGCTTAGAGCTCACGGATGGCTCTGTTCCCTTTGAGTCCTTTCCCCTCTGGAAAGTTTTCTGCCTTACAGAGATCTTGCCTTACATTGTAGGGGAAGGGCAAATTGCACAAATTGGAGCTTGCTTGTGTAGCTGTTCCCTCCTGCTAAACAGCATATTTCTGTCTGTGTTTGACTGCTTTTTTCTACCCCATCACCTTCTGCTCTACATAATCTGTCAATATTAGGTTTGCTTTCATTACACTTTACTCTCTCTTAACATCTATTCTTCCTCACTGATGGTTCCTCCCTTTACCACAGATTTTTTCAGCACTTTGGTTTGATTCAAACTGAAACGGCGAAAATGGCACTTAAAAGTAGTGAATTTGAAAGCACACTATTTGTGCTTCATTCTTTGGGTATTTTTAAGGAAAATGTAACGCCACTCCCTTAATTTCAGATTCTTTTTTAATCTTGCTTCAAGCATAGGCTCCAAGAGATGTGCATGTAACACAGATGCTTATTTTACTCCTCCAAAAATGCAAAGAATATGGCCGCATGCAATAAACATTACTAAGAGCATGGCTGAAGACCAGAGGGAAAAAATCAATAGAGCTGCTTTAAATTCCTTATTATCTAAGAATTTCAACACCTATTGATATTCTGGTCTTCCATTGCACCCTGATGAACTTAAGAGGCCTGGGACACACTTATTCATGGCTGTAAGCTGTGTGTGTGTGCACTAACAGTACAGCAGAGTTTGAAACAACCATCTGAGGACGTTATGGTTGTTAGTCAAAATCAGCCAGTAAAGGGGGAGATTTTTGTTTGGATAGGGGGATTCAGAATGTGACTCATAGAGAAATCATGCGGGATACAGAGACTTCATGAAAAAAAAAAAAAAAAGCCTTAGAAAAACACACTATTGTCTGGAAACCCTGGACATACAAACGCAAAATCTGCAAGATCTCAGTCATGTTTCTTCCCTGTTACCTGCAGACTGTGGATCGAGTAAGTGACATCTGCAGTAAAACTTCCACCAGCCTTGGAGAGACTAAGCTTTCCCCTGCACATCTTTGTAGTCTCTGATTTTCACATCTAGGTGTAAATCTGGCTTTGAGCTATGATGCACACTTCTGCCGATCATTGTTAGTATTAATCACATATTATCTAGATCAATAAGGGTCTCCCATGCATGTGGCACTTGCTTACTGCTCTGTATTCTCTAATTCTTTGTAATTAACAATATCAGATCCAAAGAAATTTATACCCAGGCCACAACCCCTCTATTCCCCATCCCCCCACTCTTACTGGTAATTCCTAAAACTCATAGAATATAACATAAAATATTGTAGTCCTGAATTTTTTTTTTAATGTCCAAATAGTCCCACTGACCTGACTATTCACGGGATTTTTCACATCACAGTATTTCGTATTAACCGTGTGTGTGTACCTGGAGAATTGAGTGGTGAAATGGCAGCATCAAATACTCAAAATGTATATCTGCAGGAAAGACTATCTCACTGTCTACACACACACACACACACACACACACACACACACACACTCAGATATGTACATGTCTCTCCATCCCAGGGCTTGAATCAGGAATGTATGGTCACTACTGTAAAAACATATGTGGCACAGTGATATTGTAATCAAATGTGTGCTCAGACATGTGGCAGGAGGCAGAAGCAATTTACAGCCACATCAAATGCCATGGATTGGGCTTCCTTAAGAAGCATTTCTCACACCAGAAAATGCAATTACTGTTCCACTGTGCCTTCCCACATGGTGATCTGAAATGCTTCGGTAAATGAAGCAACCTGTCAATACTTTATCTATTGCAGATGAGACATCTACAGATAAGGATCAGTGTAATCCAGTCATTGATTTTAGGATTCTCAGTCCTCCAAGGACTGTAACAAATCTATACATTGTCCCTGAGTGATGGGATTTACTTTTGTGTTTCTGATTTCATTGGGAAAACCATGCAAAAGTTGATGTAAGCTGAGAAAGCTCTGCTTCTGCCCAGCTGGGGAGGCTCAGGGCCATGTGTGGGTCCTTCCAAAACCAACTGTGATGCACACCACTAATTAAGAACCAGACAATTACAGATGGACAAACACCTCTTCTTTTTTTACTTTTTTTTCCCCCTAAGACAAGAAAAAGAGAACACTTTCAATACTTGCCATCTTTCCTGCTTTGCCCCAGATTTGCCATGCTTTGGAATCCACTTGTACAGTGCAAGCATAGCTACCATTTCTGGTGGGGTTTGGTGACCTGGGGATGTGAAGGAAGCATTTGGCTCTCAGTGCCAATCAGTAAATCTTGTTTGTAAGAATGGACATACAGAAAAATTCCTGTCCTGATGTATCTTCATCTGGAATTTACGTGTACATTTTATTCCTTTGACATACTTGCCCCAAAGCAGGTTATAAACAGATAAATGTGTCCTTGCAATAAAAAAAGAGATTCTCTCTTTCTGAGAGGCCCAGGAATGTGAGGGGCCGTGTCTGTAGGTGTGTGAAGGAACACACAGGGTCCTTCCAACATACACACTTACACAAGGTTTTATGTAACTGAACTTCAATGCAGTGCTGATGTTTACAGCCAAAGGTTTGCAACTCACTGGCTGAGGACAACTGAGTAGTTTGCTAAAGAAAGCAGGAAAAAAATCTGAGCAATGACTCAAATTTCTCAATGTTAAACTAATCAGAAAAAAAAGGTTAAAAAGTATGAAGAAATGTTCAGATTTCAGCTAATCTGTAAGATTTAATACACACACAGACAATGGAGGTATTTGGGTATTACATGGAAAAGCCATGTGATAGATATAATAACCTGGAATTATCAGGAATTCTCACAAGTACCCTGGATATTTAGTGTCATCAGGGGCTATTTCTGTCATTCCAAATGCCACAGCACCTTCAAGCTTTCCGCACTTATTGCAGGATGAATATATCAGTGTATATTCTTCTTTTACCCAAATTTTCTTCTATTCCCAAACCTAACTGGGAATAACATGCTGGCAGGGGTGCATGATGGGCAGTTTTCCAGTCTCCAAGTAAAGCCTCCAGAATCTGATCCACCACGGATGAATTTGCTACCACTGAGTAAGGTATATCCCAAATACAGTGACTAACACAAACATCTAATGGGGACTGAACTATGAAATACTAGACCTTAAAAACCATGATCATCACCATGCCCAGGAAAGTAATTGTTGGTGCTTTTTGGAAGTGTTAAATTTGCTTCTGTTATGCTTGGAGAGAGTATTTTCTCACCCTTTGCTTGCTATGAGCATATGTAATGGAGACAATCTGTCCCTAAAATTGGAGAAAAAACCATAATATTCCATCTATACACATTTTAAAACCATGGCTTCACCAAGTGCATGGCAGCCTTACAGCAGGATTTTCTGGTCACTCAGACTGACCTGCAGAGCTGGGCTTTGCTGCTGTGAATCACGCGGACGTTCCCAACTCATGACCCTCCGCAGACAGCATCAGCTCACAGCAACTCCAAGGAATAGGCTCTTCTGCACCAAAAACATTATTGCATCTACTCTACACCTCTGAAACTGCTAGTTTTATGCACCATCATTACTGCACGAAATACGACTCACACGTGAGTGGCGATCGCGGCTGTGAGATGAGCTGTTAAAGACACAGGCTCCTCCACACACTTCATCTGCTCGCTGCTCTCAGCCCCTGCCCAACACACCGGGCAGAAACCCATAAACACGTAATTCATTCATAAGACTTCACGTTCTCCGCACTAAACAGCTATAAGGACTCTCATTTTCCAAGGAAAAGCTCAATTTTACACTATAATAGGGAAAAAATATGCTTAGATCACAAAAGAACAGAAACAAAACCTGCGGCATTCAGCTATTGACATAAACACCATCGGGCACTGTATGAGCTGTGATTTCAGCCTAGTGACCATATCACGTGGACCTGGGAATTTGCCCATCACATCAGCAAGCTTTGGATCAGACCTGTGAAAGCCAGAGCTGTATATGTGGCTTTAACTTTGTATCTGGCAAGGCTTGCGACTCGGAGAAAAGCACGCTTCACTTGCTTACTTGCTCTGTAAACAAGTGCAGACCACGTCACCAAAAAGGCTCTGAGATTTACCCAGCAGATCAGCGAAACATCTGTAGTCTTTCACATATTTCACAAAGAAACATTTGTCTGGTAACATGTTGCACCCTTTCAGAATGGCGACACATGGGGCCATAGCCAGAGCAACCAAATCACAAGGAAATGAAGTACTATCAAAATCTCAATTCTATTTCTGCATGGTCTATACAGAGTATAAATATGTTCTAAATATGGGTTTATTTAAATGTATTTCTAGTCCATGTATAATATAAATATAGAACATAAATACAAAATATAAATACAAAACATAGATATAAATATATTAATTTTAAAAAATAAATCTATATTCTATATTGTATCCAATCTAAAAGTGCTACTGCAAATTGGGGCAGAAGGTTTTGTTTGCTGATATGCAAATATGCAGAAAAAGTTCTATATAAATAAGCACTATGTGCTTTTCAGGAGTATCTATAATCTTATATTGACCAGTTACATTATATACATAGGTTTTCCTGGATAACATATGTAATTTGCACAGTAACATCACTTCTAAGCCTGAAATTACTCTGCTTTTCTGATAATGGAATTTTGACATCAGGGTCACTTTTAGAAAGTGGGAAATGATAGCAAAATACAGGACTAGAATTTGAACAAATAGAGGAATGTTATGTTTGTTCATTTTGAAATGAAATAAGAGCCTAGGAACTGAAACGTGTGGCTTGTTGGTTTGTGTGACCATCCCTACTGACACTGGGCAATGACAAATCACAGTATTGCTGGAAGCCCCCAGTTAGCTGATTAAGAGGCACTCAAAGAGGTCTGTCCAAATAACCACCTTCCTGACACGAGGGCCACAAGAAGCCAAGAGAATCCACTCATGTTCCTCCACCTCACGCAGGTTGAAATCCAGAAACTGGTGAGAAAATGGGTTCGACATTCACAGGGGCCAGTACTCCTCAGAAAGGGGGAAAATGTGACACTATTAACAGAGGGTGTGTGAAAGTGTGAATGTGCAGCTGAGGTCGGGTGAAAGGGAGGTTTGTGTGTGTTAATCTGTCTTTGGTTTGTGCTGGGACATCTTTGGGGTCTGAAGGCAGCTGGGCCAGGTCCTGTCCTACCCAGCTAAGCACAATGGAAACCAAGGCTGAGACAGGACAGGGAGAGCTTCACTTGCATCTGTGTGTGTGAGAGGGAAGCCAGAGACAGGGCACAACCCCACGTGCATCCAGGCTGAACACATGAGGTGCCCACCCATGGGCAGTAAGGTTTTGGGGGTGGGAGTGCAAGAGGTTGCAGGGGGAACTCCGAGCAGCCTCACACTCAAGCCCTCCTGTGTCCAATTTCACCTTCAAGAGGCGCTAAAGGCATCACAGACTGTGTTGTAGCTTGAAGGGGAGACATCCCCCACGTTAAGGTGCTGGCTGGATTTTTGTTATGCTTTTCCCACAGAGGTGGAGTTGGGAGAGGGGAAGACTAAACGTCCCAACTTAATTTCTTTTTAATGGTCTGATGGAGCGTCTGACATGTGAATCTTCACTGTCCCCACTCTCCAGCTTGACTTCAATGACGGCTTTTAACAAACAGCCTCCCCCAGACAGGGAAATTCTGTTACCTTGCCCAAACCTGCTCAAATACTTTGAGCTCCCAGTTATCCATTTAGCACAGGATTTTGGCAAAATGTAGGAGAGGCGCATTCTTTGAACTGGAGGTAGACTTAAAAACAGCCGCTTGATCATCAATGATGTCTTTATCCACTGAACCAGAACTGGGTTTTATAAAACCTTACGCCCATAGTCTCTTGATCTCCTCCCGACGTGCCAGCCAGCCCCTGCAATCCAGGTCGCTTTAGAAGAGTTCATATGCTTGTATTCCTGCAGCCCTGCAATATGCATTACAAGTATCTTATCCGGAGCCATCAGTGACCACAGATTAGCGGGGCGATATTCCCTCTGGAAATCTTTGAGCCTGCACTGCCTTCCCTCATTACGGAGGCTATCGGGTCTGCATTGCTTTGCATCCGCTAACCGAGGGGGCTTTGCATAAACTCCTCGTGGGGTTTCGGAGTTTTGCCTCTGAGCAGATCGTGGGCAAACCGGGATGCTCATTTCCAGCGCCTGTCGGGGAAGGGGAGCCCTGGTGCAGTGCCCGGGTGCCCTGACATCCCCAGGCCGGGCCTGGCTGCCAGGACATGGTGGGCTCCAGCCGACAGCGCCCAGCACGGGGGCTTTGCTACTTTTGACTTCTCAATGCCAAGTCCTAACTGGGAATTAAAAGCCTGTCCCCTCTTAGTCTTCAGGGGTAAATTTCAGAGGCTCCAAAGCTCGATAATTAACAAGTTCTGTCGTTCCCCTTGCTGTTGCACTGGCTGTGGTATTTTTAAAGCTTTTTATTAAAAATTAATTTCTTTATTTTGTTGGAGACCCATCACTCAGTCACGTGGCTCCCTGTCATGTTTCTATCCTTCCTACTCATATTCGAGTTATGCCATCAAGCTAATATATTGTGACTGCTCTTCTCTCTTGTGACAAAGCCTTGCAGCTGCCTCCAAATCAATAGATGTCAAAGAAATATGAAAACAATCATGACAGAGAACTTAAATCCTGGCTAGAGTCTGCATAATAAAAAATGTGCTTCTGTTCTCAAGGCAGCGGATTAATTTATCCTAAAGTTTAGTCAAATTTTATTCCGGTACCTTTTTCCCAGCAGATAGAGCTACATCTGTTGGGTTTGTAATGTAATTTGTAATTACTGCCCTTCATGTGGTCCAATGCCTTGAACCATCTTTAATTAAAAGCATAATTAAGGGAAGATCTAAAGGAAGACAATTACCAGATGGTCTTTTTTTTAGAAACAGTTAGTTGCATTGAGGATGTATCCTGGTCCATTTCTGACTTGGATTAAAAGGCAGGATGCCTCCCACACAATCTGCGAGGTGAGAGGCTGAAAAGGGGCTCCGGCATCCCGGGCAGCACCACAACCAATAACTGCGAGAGAGGCTGGGGAGAGCCAGGGGGAGACAGGCAGGGACTTTGGGACACAGGGTCACCCTGGCTCCATCCCATTTCCCTGGGTGGGTGAGCCCTGCTGCCCTGCTCCAGCCCTGAGCTCTGGCAAAAGCCACCTAAGTCACACTCTGCATCACTAGGGACACCCTACGTCTTCTGGGGAACGTTTCTCGGGTGAAAAGAGTAATAAATAGTAATAATGATAGCAAAAGTGATATTGTAGTAGTAATAATAATTATAGTAATTTTTAAACCCCCCAGGGACTGAGTCCCAGAACAGCTTCCAAAAATGAATTGTCGCCTTTACCCCGGGTGGGACAGACTCTGACTGGGTTCGCCGCGCCTGCTCATCACCGGAGGCGGTTGTGGGAGGGGGTGTTTAGCCAAAATCTCCCCTCAGGCTGCAACAGCCTCCCCGGCCTTGCTGGGTTTAGTTTGGGGATCCCTCCTTGCTTTTTGGGGTGGTCTCCTTCCGAAAGATTCCCCACACTCCGCATCTGGAAGTTTCAGAGACCAGTGCTAAAGAAGAAAGGGCAGGAGGGGATGGGAGATAACGCCGAAAATATGAATAATGCAACAAAGTGCTGAATTATGTGTGAGCACAAAATTTCTAGGGGAAACTGGGCATAAAAAAAGCGGGGAGAGAAAAAGAAAAAGGGAAACCTCGAGCAGTGGTGTAATGTAAATTAAATTTTTACTGTATCACTAAGATTTCATTATTTGACTCTCCCTACTCAAAGTAAGGCAGCAATGAATTGTAATCATTTCAATTATCTTCAAGATAGTTTCTTTAGGACACAAGTTGTCAGAGATAAAAAAGTACATTCTTGCTGCTCCATGGGTCCATTTTCCAGACGGTTTGTCGTTCTTGCTGCATGATTTAGTCGGGGTTTTTTTTTTTTTTTTTTTTTTTTTTTTTTTTT
>VYXB01010640.1:0-48972 GCA_013397135.1 Pachyramphus minor
CCCAAAAAAATAAAGAGAGAGGGAATTAGTTAGTAGCTTGGCAGCTTATTCACCAGTGCTGCATTAAACTTAAATCCTTCTGTGGACGCAAAGAAGTGATATAAACGTCCAGAACATCTCCATTACAAGAGTGTCCTGAGTAAGATAAAAGGTGAATTCTTTGGTCTTGAGCATTTTATTTGACTGTCTTTTCCATGACCTGTTATCTACTGTGGTACAAATCTGACTTTCTGATTTTCTTTTGGAGCTACTACATCATAGGGAAATGATTTACTTATTGGAAGAGAGAGGTAAATACGCTGCATTGCCTGGTGACCACTCCCATAATGTGTATGTCCAGGTCTGTACTGTTATGTAATCTGTCAGGTTATTGTTGTTTTGTTGGGATTTTTTCTGGGCATGACATGTAGCTAAAGGATCATGTTCTTGTAATAAGAAAGCTTTTCTCCAGGTAGAGTTTGAAACTTTCAGGAATTTTAACTTGAATAAGAGTTTCAAGTAACTAATTAATCCTGCCTCCTGGCAGGATTCAGCTTCAACACCTTGTGTATGCAGGGACTTATGGTGTAGGCAGAGAGTGGATTTTAAGGATGTCACTAGTGGCTAAATAGGAACAGAAGAGGAGAATAAAGCTGGACACTTTTCCAAAGTGTTGAGATGCAGAGTGAAAAGGTCAAAGTACTTTTTTTTAGGAAAAAGAATACACAGAATTTAAATGAAAGCTAAATATATTGTTCTGAACACTTAAGCATTCTCTACTAGAAGTTACCAGCTCAAGTTCAGTTCAATGAAGCCACTGAATACCCACAGTGGAACCTGTGTGGCAACAACACTCTTGTGCTCTATTAGAGTACTTAATGCTTTCAGTTACTTGATAAAATTATTATTTTAAAAGAGTATTTGAAGACTAAAACAAATGGTATCTATGCTTCTAATTACTGAGAACATTCTCGTGCTTCAGAATTTTATTTTTTTAAAAGGCATTTACTGTTTCATTAAAAAGGGGTTTTCTTAGCTAAGCAATATACTATGACACTGAGTCTCTGACATAGCTTTTTCTATCCTGTCATCTTTTTTTTTCTTCCCTTGTTAATTACCTCTGTCATCAAGAATACTGGAGTTTTCTTCCGGATTAATTTTCAAAACTTTTTCTCCCATTTGTTTTACTCGTTCCTTGATTCTTTGCAGCATTGGTAGGAGACAGTATTTCAAAGTGTGCTGTAAAATATCTTGAAGCCTCTACTTTTTGCTTTACAGTAGCTTGAAAAAAAACCCACCTGAAACAAAAAAGAACAGTTAAGTTGCTTGCAGATAGCCTGCAATAAGTCTTCTTTATGGCTTCAGAACCCAGAATGGCAACAGTGTTTTGCAGTCAGTAAGCTTGTAGCAATGCATAGGCTCAAAAAAAGTGTTATAAACCAAACCCCATAATGCTTAGGTGAAGAATGCTATTCACATACAGTGACTATCTCCATTAAACACTTCACACTATCTAACCTGACTTTGCTTTAGTCTTACCTTACATGGGGTTGTTTCCATCTAAAAATATTGCCACGGTAATTTTTACCCACTCTGCTTTTGCTTTATAGAAAAGTAAGTAACTGCGTAAGTTGTAAAGGAGCAAGAAATCAAGTTGCACGTGTGAATGGCCACATGTGCACACGCACACAGGAGAACTGCCAAGACCCCACCCGCATGCCACACTGCCATGAAAGGAACATGATGACAGCTCAGCATCATGCTCTGGCCCCATGCAGGGGTCATAGGAAATAAATTCTTTATCCAGCTGCAAGTGGATTTGGGAGAGCATTAAACAGAGGTAGAACATGGTTAGGACTCAGCTGTTAACACCTCTCACACAAAAAGAGACATGCACCAGAACTTTAAAGACAGGAGACGAGTTTAATTTTTCACCATAGAGGTGTCTTTACCAGAAATGTGTTCCCACAGTTATAGTCACTAGCAGCCTGGGAATCCTTCTAAGGGTGAAAAAGGCAGATGAAATGCTGTAGCTGCAGATTTCTTCTCTAAATATCATTGTCTCTATTTTGCTGATAGGGAGCATGAAGGGCTTGTTGAAGGTCATGGAGAGGCTTAGAGAGGAGGAACAGAGAGAAGTACTAAGGCTTTTCAGCGTAGTCCCAGATACTTAAACTTTTAAGACGCACATGCATTGTGAAGTATAACATGCTTGTATTCATAACCATAAAAAGGAATTTCAGATTTCAAAGAAATACTGTTTTTCACCATATAAATTACCTACAAAAAGTATCAACTTAATGTTTTTCTTTCTTTCTTTCTTTCTTTCTTTCTTTCTTTCTTTCTTTCTTTCTTTCTTTCTTTCTTTCTTTCTTTCTTTCTTTCTTTCTTTCTTTCTTTCTTTCTTTCTTTCTTTCTTTCTTTCTTTCTTTCTTTCTTTCTTTCTTTCTTTCTTTCTTTCTTTCTTTCTTTCTTTCTTTCTTTCTTTCTNGTGTTGGAGATAATGCATGAAACAGAGGGAAGATGCAGGAGTGACACAACCACCTTGGTTTCTCCTAAAAACCAATAGTTTAAATTACTGAAATTCTGAGAATGGCAAAAGAAAGTGCAAATGCCAGTTACTTTCAGGACAAGACTAATATTTCCTTAGTTTGTTTGTGAGTTTTGAGGGTTGTTTTGGTTTTCCTGAAATTGTTACTGTTCCTTTTCTATTTTCTTTTAAGAACAACAATTAACATTTATTTCTGCTTTGGTTTAATGTTTCTATAATACATTTCTTTGTGAAATTTATCAGCTTAGAAACCCTAGAGACAAAAAAGAACACTTTCAAACCATCCAAATCAACTCCCCAGCACAGCTGAAAGTCAGTGGATTCCCCCCAGAAGCTTTAATAACTCAGAAAAGAAATAAATAGATAAACAAATAACACCCTCACAAACTTCTAGTTTCAAGTATTGACTTCTCAACTTCTCAACTTCTGGTTTCAAGTATTGACTCATTAAGTACTTAATTTCTATGAAGTTCTGGTAGATAATTTATGAGATTAGTTGGATGACAAAAAAAATTCCAAACAGTCCTTTATAGCTATGTTCAAGCCCTAAATCTACCCACCAATAGTATGTAAAACTTAACTTGAAATGTAAGAAAAATAAAAATAAAGTCTTATAGTAAATATGGGAAAGGAAAAAATAAAGGTGAGGACAAAAGATAGAGAAGGGAGGCAGAAGGAGAACGCCATGTAAGAAAATAGATGATCAAATTTCCAGAAGAAAGTGACTTATGAAAGTAAAGCAGCAAAGAAGAAATTACACTAAACAAATGTTCCAATGATTTAAATTAGGAACTTTCTAAAAGTTTAGTGAAAGACGTCTTTTGAGGCCCTCTCATCTATTTCAACATTTTTTTGCAAAATATTTCTTACTGACTACAAAATGAAAGAATGTGAAGGTTGATATTTAATAACCTGGAGCAGCTACAATCCCCAGAGTCACAAAGGTATAAGGCTGACACCATACAGAAATATGTTTCTGATGAAGATTCTTGATATATTCCAGGAAAACAACTGAATGTTTGTCCAGTCCATTAATTATTTTTACGTCAGACAACGAGAGTGTAATTCTATATTCCTCAATCAAGAATGGAGTAAATTAACTAAATTTCCAAGTCAAGGTTGTTTTCATTATCCATCACAAACTATATGGGTAACAAACTATTCTAAAAAAAAAAAGATCTTAGACCTTTTGCTTATTACAAGCTTGTTTTCCTTGCTTATGACAGCCAGGAATCAGGGCAGAACACACTTCTAACCTCCATTCTAGCCTGGTCCATCCCTGAAATACTATGTGAGAACATGATTGATGCCTCAAAGAAAGTTAAAAATTCTGGTTTTGAACTTTGAGGACGTTTGCAATTGAAATAATTGGAACCTTTTTTTTTCTTGCAAAGTAAATATCTCTTCCTTCCTCCTCAACTTTTCCTGAAGTACTGTCTTCTAAACAGGTTTTACATCTGCTCTCTTCAGTATTTTTATTCTTTTAAATGCTATCTTTTCCATAGCTAGGAAATTATAATAATAGGACAAGATATCTAAATGATGTGAAAGACTAACAGAAGTGATTAGCAACCAGTTTCCACAAATATCTGGAAAGCAAACTGTGTCAGCATATGCCAGCATGTACCTTTACACATATACACATACTCAAACACCACTGTCACATACCTAACACATTAAACAAACATTCATGGAATACAGCAAAAAGAAAATCACTACTTCAAAAACACTCTTAGTGTAGTAATTTCTACTAACTAGCTATAGCTTTGTAAATTTTTGGAGTGCATTTAAAAAAAATAAAATCAATCCATCAAAATGTAGTTCTAAAAACTGCAAGCAATTTCCACAGCAAATAATGTGTACAATATCACTATACAGTAAATTGGGAGCAGCTGCTGATACTGACATTACAGATGGTTACAAAGTGTATAATTTATGTTTTCTGTAACAGTAAGTGGAAAAGACGCTTAGACATAGATTCATAATTTCATTTTTTTCCAGATCTTATTATTGTGAGCATACACACTTAAAGGCTGTGTTTTGACTTTAGTTCATTTTTATTACAAATTTGTTAGCACAGTATTTGTCTCTTGTATTTTTTATGGTTTCTCTAGGAAGGTGATTGTCTCAGGAGATAGTCTACTTTTCAACTTAATAGAAATGTGGAAACAGTCAAACACTCTGTAGTCTAGATGCAACCTGTCTAAAGCTGAGGAAATGCATAGTAGAAGATGAGAAATTTACCATATGTAACATTAAAATCATAGAATCATAGGATTGTAATTGTCGGACAAGACCCTCAAGATCATCAAGTCCAACCATTAACCCAGCACTACCACTGTAACCCCTAAACCATAAACCATAAGACCAAGCACCAGATCCAGATTCCTCTTAAACACCTCCAGGGATGATGACTCTACTGCCTCCCTGGGCAACCTATTCCAGTGCCTGGATACCCCAATAATGAAAAATTATTTTTGAATGTCTAATCTGAATCTCCCCTGTCTCAGTTTAAGGGCATTTCCTCTGGTAATCCTACTTCAGGCAAAGTAGAAGACACCAGACCCCACCTTACTGCAGCCTCCTTTCAGGTAGCTGCAGAGAGCAATGAGGAACCCTCTGAGCCTCCTCTTCTTTACACTAGACAAACCCATTTCCCTCATTTGTTCCTAAGGCCTGTTTTCTAGACTTTTCATGAGCCTTGTTGCCCTTTCCTGGACCCACTCCAGCACCTCAATATCCTTTTTGAAGTGAGGGGCCCAGAACTGAATACAGTACTTCAAATGCAGCCTCACCAGTGCTGAATACAGGGGGATGATCACTTCACAGAGGGATGGTCCTGCTGGTCACACTATTCTGGATACAGACCAAGATGCCATTGGCCTTCTTGGCCACCTGGGCACACTGCCAGCTCATACTGAGCCAGCTGTCAATCAGCACCCCCAAATCTCTTCTGCTGAACCGCTCTCAAGCCATTTCACTCCAAGACTTTAGCACTACGTGGGGTTGTTGTAACCCAAGTTCAGAATCTGGCACTTCACCTTATCGGACTCTGTCCAGGTCTTTCTGTAGAGCTTTCCTACCCTTGAGCAAATCCACACTGCCACTCAGTTAGTGTCAAAGAGTCCACTCATTCAAGCTGCAAGCAGCCAGTTTTTCTAGGAGGATGCTGTAGGAGACAGTCTTAAATGTTTGACTGGAATCTGGATACACTACACCCACACTAACCTACTAAGCAGGTTACTTTGTCCTAGAAAGAGGTCAGGCACATCAAGAAGGATCTGCCTCTTTTAAATTCGTGTTGACTGGGCTTGATCCCCCAGTTATGCTGCATGTGCCATTAATAGCACTTAGGATGATCTCTGCCATAACCTTTCCTGGAATCAAGGTTAGGCTGAGAGGCCTGTAGTTGCCTCAGTTATTCTTATTCTCCTGCTTGTTGGTGGGTGCTACATTTGCAAATTTCCAGTCAGCTGAAACTTCTTTAACAGCTGGTAGAAGGTACAGTTGAGCATTTGTCTGCTGCCAATAATTCAAAGTTATTCTTGTGCACAAAACATAGGGAATGGAGTGACAAAAAAATATCAAAATGTGTTTACTCAAAATTTCTAGGGGAAAAAAACCAAAAAACCTGCAAACCAAACAACTACTATAATCCCATTCCCCATCCTCCTACCAACAACAAACAAAACACCCTCCCAAATAACAGCAACAAAAAATGGAGTCTATGTAGAGATCTGTCTTTACAGAGAGACTGCAGGGATGCTGGACAGGCTGAGTGGGTTTCATCTCATCCACCCTTAAACCACAAGAAGGCTCTAACCATGTAAACTCAGCTCACGATCTAAACTGCTCCTGTGATTTAGTGGAAAGAGAGAAGACTCTCCAGAGGGTGATTTATCCAACTCACACACCTGTCTGGAGGTGAAGTAGATGAATCATTCTCTCCACTGACTACCAAGCATTGCCCGGCTAGCTCAGTAGGTAGAGCATGGGACTCTTAATCCCAGGGTCGTGGGTTGGGCCTCACGTTGGGCACCGTTTGAGGGGCCTGTGGGTACCGCCAGCAGTTAGAAGTAATCCTTCTGGCTAGAGAGAGAAGCTCCCCCTTTGTTCCCCTGGCCACATGGCATCCAGAGCCCCAAACCGGGAGTGCAGAGACCACACAGGGAGACATGTAGGAGGGCGAGGAGAGGGAGAGGGAGAGAGAGAGAGAGAGTTTATTGTTCTCGGTTTCAGATACTTAAAGGTTTGGGGAAATTAGCATACACCCAATCAAGGAGCTAAGGGGACCTTAACCACCACCCACAGGGGCAAGGTTTCACAGCCAATGGGGAAAGGTAANTGTTTGAAAAGCTGTGAGTAAGCCCTTGATGCTTGTGGAACCACAGTTAGGCAACATTATCATTAGACCACACAGTGCTGATGGCTGTGTAAAAGGTGGAGAAGAATTAAATGTTTGTTTAGTGACTGTAAGAAATCCATCTTTAGGTTTGTGTTAAGAAATAAAAAAACTTTCATCCTTTAAAAGAGTTCTGTATATTGAACATGAAATATTAAGGAAAAAAATTATTATTCAAGTTCTTATCATCAAGCTAAATCTATGATTGCAGTAGAGTCTTGTACTGTACAATAGAGTCTTGCCGAAATGCTACAAGTCAAGGGGGTCAAGGGGGTCCTTAAAGCTCTTGGTGTCCTTCACATACTCAACTTTCAGTGCCAGATTTGCAAAAATACAACATAATCTCTCTAGGTTCTGAATCTCCTAGAAGCATAAATATCTCAAGGATGAAACACTTTAATTGCTGCCCTGAATATTGACAGAATGTTCTTGACAGTGCAGTAACAGCTGATGTCTGCCTCAAAGCCCAACATCGTCAGAGTTGGAAAAAAAATTAAGACTTTTGTTATTTCTTACACCTCTAAGGCCTATTGTATCTGTGCACAATAAGGAAAAGAAAATACCTTTTACTACTAAGTGTAGTGGTTAGACCATCATCCCTCTTTACTGGGTTTGATTTGTGGGCTCCTGTAGCCTTAAGCATGCTGTGCTCTTATGTGCCTTTGTCACTGTCTCCTGCTTGTGTTACTTTTTCTGATATACATATTCGTCAGAATATGTATTCCAGCTATCTATGACTTAATCAATTGGTAAGGAAATATTTTTTTTTCCCCCTAAAAAAAAGTACGATCTGTTTTTTATTTGAAGTGCAACAGATTTAACCAAGACTGACTCTGTTCGGATACTTTGTCATTAAGTTTAGAGACTTGGAGAGTTCATCTGTCTACCTCTGGCAAATAAAAACTTCATTTATAGGACTGGAGTACTCACCCTAGGCTGACTATAGTGAAATACACACACCCAGAGATACCTCCTAGAATAGCAGTCTGGGATAATCAGCAGAAGTCCCACGCTTTTACCCCTAAATACAAAGAGAAACTAGAAAGATTAATTCAGATTTAAATGTCTTATTTTCAAATATCTAATTAGGCTACGTGAAACTCACACTGGGACTCAACCCTAGCATGTCAGCAAAGGGATTTAGAATTCAGTCCTTTGTAGAAGAAAGAAAGTTCTTGAAGCAGAAAGCTTTGTTTGGGAAGACCCCTCCTTCTTCTCCAATTTAAACTGCCTGTGGAGTCTGACTCGGGGAGAGACCTTGATGCTCTTTACTCCAAATGGAGAGAGGTGCCTCCCTATTACTCTAGAGTCAAACATTTTGTCTTTGTTGAACTCTAGCCATATCATACTTTTTAATGTATTTTTCTGAAAAAATAAAGCACTTTCTTATCAGTTGAGTGGTTGGTGTGAAGGACCCCTCCAGAAATTTAATGCTGGTCAGTGTCTGAAATAATAGGTGAAAAAAACTATTGCTTCAGCAGTGGTTAGTCTTAAATTTGTGTAATGGGGATAAAAATGGGATCTAATTCAGCATATATTAAACCAGGGACCTGGCAGCCAAGTACAGTGTTAACCGTGACCTTTATGATACAAGCTCATCTTTTATGCTGAATCAGTGATCCTAAGACATTGAAAGGAAACCTTTTATACAGAGTTCATTGCCAAGCATTAATCTTTCTCAAAACACACTAAGGATCTATCAACACTGACCTTCACTGCTCTATATTACAATGGAGTGAGAGTTTGATGACTGAAGGGAATATTGCAACAGATTTGCTTCAAACTCAGAATAAACAATTACAGTAGGAACATCTGGGTTGTATTCATTTTCAGCACTGCTGACATGTACTGCTGCATGGCAATGTATATTTGAATGCATTTATTCACAGGTATATATGTGCATGTGCACATACAGACAGAATAAGGGTTCAGATTGTTATACTCACTAAAACCAGAGGCGAATAACTAACTTGCTAAGCAAATAGAAGTCAGCAATGTAATCTTTTTTTTGTTTCCATGAAAGGAAAGTTGTTCATGGTCCTTTTCCTGTTTCCAATGAAGATGACAGATATTTTTATATTATCCTACTGACTGTAATGGAAAAAGAAACAAAAGCAAAGCTCTCTCTGTAGGGAAATTCACTTCTATATACAAGGCCTTGCATTGCCATTCTCCTCACTTCATATCTATAGCTCACTCAAACTCCACCCACCCTTATTTTCTCTAAAACCTTGATTATAAACTCATTCATTGCCTTTCCTTTATTCTATTCCCTGCAAATGATACCATAAATCCCCCAAACCCCTCATGATTAACATAAATTTTCTCAGATTTCACATAGAAAACTAGAGTGTTATCTACATGTATATTTTTTAAAAAATGCAAATAGAATACTTATCTACTTTGTAGATTTTAAGACTAAGATATGTATGTATGTGTGAATGTTGAAGGGGGAAAAACAAGACAGCATTTAAATTAAAAAAATTTATAAAATATCTCCTTAAATATTGGTAAATAACTCACAAACTTAATCTGAAATTTTATATTGTCTATTACTCTGACAAATTAAAATGTGAAAATCTTGCCTCAAATATCCCTCTCACTGTACCCATAACAAGACAGTCACAATTGTCTGGTTCTTCCTCAATTAAATGTACCACACACAAACAAACTAACATCTACTGTAATTTTTGAGTTTAAACTTAATCTTCACTGATTAAGCTTCAGGGAAAAACTCAAAAAAAAAAAAAAAAAAAAGACTCTCAGAAAGTCAGGTTCACATTAAACAGAAATCTTCCTATTGTTAAACTGCTGATATTTTCATTTATTTCCTGACATTTAAAATCCCATCATCCAAGCACTGGGTGTATGATTATAATTCATCTCATATATCACACCACAGAAAAAGAAATGTCTGTTTCCACAGCTGAGCAGATTGATTCTTACAAAATTGAGCCAGTAGTGTATTATCGTTTCAAATAAGGACAAGTTGTCTAGATTTTTTTTTCTTGAGAAGCAGGCATACGTTAACTCAAGGCTGCTAACACAATAATGACAAAAGAGGCACACTGCTCTTTCTGATTCCCTGCTTCCTCCTCCTGAGACTCATGCTCATTTGGAGCGTTGATGCTCACCAGGCTACAAAAACAGCAGCTGTTTTTGAGAGAGAAATCTTCATTTGCAACAACAGTAACAACAAAATCAATTAAACAAGAACTTTAAAACAGAACTGAAAATTGCTCCACATTTTACAGTCTATATATAAATATTCTAGTTTTAAGCATACTTAAAAAAACCCTGAAGAACAACAACCCTTTCTAGAGCTACAACATCTCAGGGGGAATTAGCTCAAAACTTGAAAGCAGATTAGCTACTTTTTGTTGGCTTTGATAGAAATCTTTTGTCTGTCTGCACAGCCATGGCTTTTATCAATAATACAGGAATTGAAGTAATTTCTAGTATGCTTAGCTTTTAGGTCCCAAACAAAACTTTTCATAGGACTGTATCTCTGGGAAGGCAAAGATTAGTAGTTGATGTCTGAATTTCTTTCATCCATTTCAAAACCAGTGCAAAGTATTAAGAGGAAAGAGGGGGAATCTATTGAGCTGAAAGTTTAAGGGTTCCATATTTCAATTAAAAATGTGTGTTTTGATGTAAACTTTGTCTTGTCATGCCAAGAAAATTTGATCTTCTTGTGCAGTCAATAAAAACATTATTTCTCCACCTATTTCAAGGTGGCAAATCCACAACCAAAGGAAGAGATTGAGTTTTACAGAGTCATTTGACACAGGAAGAGGTACTGGATGCTTATTTCTTATCTATGGTAACTTCTAATTTGACTGGCCTTTGTCTAAGGATCTTGTAGGAAGATCACATTAATGATTACATTTTTCTCATGAAGAAAGAAGCTAGTTGCTTTCTTAATGCACTTGTTCCACTCTGAAGCTTAAGTTCTGAAACACAGTATGCCAGCCTCTCCAAATAGCAGTTTACAAAGAGGCTGACATTTGACATTTCCATGTAAGACTCAGAAGGACGAACACATCTGTTTGTAGCTAGGCCTGAATGAAGCTGTTTGGTTTTGGTTTGTCAAATTTCAGACAATATCTTGAAGCCTGAGTTTCATCTCACACTGGTATATATCAGCTGTTGTCTCTCGATTGCAGTCAAGTCAGTGGGAGTTAAGACTTTAGCAGTGCCAAGATTTTCATCACACAAGTAATTAATTTGAGACTAATAGTGCTACACTTCCAAAGAGTTATCATTTAAAGACAGAAAATCCTCTTTATTTTCAATTTCTATATTATCAAAAATCCATGAGAATTGTTTTCTTTAAATAACATTTTTTTACAAAAATTAATACCTCTTACTGTACTGCAATCCAATAGTTATATGAAAAACTATTTATGCTGAATGAGAGTGAAGAATAGGACTTCCTTCGTTTAACTGGCTGCTTACCTACTCGTTACACAAAATTCATGTTTTGAAAAAAGCCTCTTTGTAAATATTAATGACACCAAACTGAGTGGTATGCTTCACACTTCTGAAGGGTGGGATGCCATCCAGAGAGATCTGAACAACCTTGAGAAGTGGGCCCATGGGAATCTCATGAGGCTTAACAAGACCACCCGCAATGTGCTGCAGCTGGGTTGGGACAACCCCTGGGATCAATACAGACTACAGGATGAACAGACTGAGAAAGAGTTGGGGGCGCTGGTGAATGTGAAGCTGAACATGAGCCATCAGTGTGAGCTTGCAGCCCAGAAAGCCAGTCATCCTGACCTTCATCAAAAGCAGCGTGGCCAGCAGGTCAAGGGAGGGGATTCTGCTACGTCTCTGTTGAGACCCCACCTGTAGTCCTGTGTCCAACTCTGGGGTCCCCAGCACAGAAAGGACATCGACCTGTTAGAGGAAGTCCAGAGGGGGCCACCAAGATGACCAGGGTTCTGGAGCACCTCTCCTATGAGGAAAGGCTGAGAGAACTGGGATTGCTCAGTCTGGAGAAGAGAAGGCTTTGGAGTGGCCTAATTGTGGCCTTCCAGTGCCCAAAGGGAGACTACAAGAAAGATGGAGACAGACTCTTTACAAGGGTATGCAGAGATAGGACAAGGGGGAATGGCTTCAAAATGAAAGAGAATAGGTTTAGATTAGACGTTGGAAGGAAATTCCTTACTGTTAGGATGGTGAGGGACTGGAACAGAGAAGTTGTGGATGCCACATCCTTGGCAGTGTTCAAGGCTGATTTGGACAGGCCTTTGAGAAATCTGGTCTAGTGGAAGGTGTCTCTGCCCATGGCAGGGGAGTTGGAAAAAATTGTATTTAAGGTCCCTTCAAACACAAGCCATTCTATGATTCTATGAATATAATCCTGTTTCCTTTCTTCCTTAAACATGGTATTGAAAAGAGAGTAATTCTTAAGACATTTAGCTATGATATACCATAAAATTATGAAATAAACTAAACCCAGAAAAATTGTATAGCTGACTATATTTTAATTTAAGACTTTAATTGCTGGCATCTTTTATAAACAGAAAATGTATATGCATTTCATAACCACTGTATTTTTATATGTTATGGTTTTTTTCAGGAAATTATTGAAAACATGCTGTTGTTACAGACTTCAGACTATTTTACCCTTGGAAACATAGATTCACACAGAAATAGTCATGTAATCTATGGCACAAATGATACGACTTTAGCAAAATGGAGGATAGATTTGACATGTATATAAAAATATTACTTAGAAATATAATGGCCAAAACATTTTAAAATATGACTTTTGGTGTTAGATTCAATGTTTACATTACATTTTTTCTCTCTATATTTTTTCTAAAGGTAGGAATGAAATATCATTTGAGACGCAGAAAAATTCACATACAGGGTTCAAAATGCTTAGAATACGTATACCATTTTTTGATGTGATGCATCTTATTGTAATCTATGCCTACCTTCAAGACAGAGTGTACTTTGAAACCGTTGCCAACATCTGTATATGCAAGGCAACCGTTATCTAAAATGCCGGATGTGCTCAGTTACATTGTGCTGCATCACAATAGAATGACTAATCATGTCATAAAAGTTAAATGAAATCATCTAGCAGGATGAAGAATGCATTTTAAGAGTTCAATATTTCAAGTAAATTATCTGTTCTTTCATAGTGACTAATGTTTGAAAGACTTTTTTTTTTTTCTTGGTTCTGCTTGATTCTGCTCCACTAAATTGAATGAAAATACTGCTTTTTACCTTTCTGAGTGTAGGATAGGAGACTTTTCTTAGGAAGACACTGACATGTGTGAATGTGCTTTAGGAAAAAAGCTCAATTTACTTGTTTGTGATTTTCTTTTACCTCTGACATACTATGTTACTTCCAAAGCCTTCAGTAACAGAAGCATATACTCTTCACTGCAGTAAAGAGAATAAAAAAATTATGACATGTTGGGTGTGTGCTGTTACATAGATGAGGTAGCATGATAACTTATTTCTTTTATTCAGTGATCAGTTTGTACTTATGTAAATATTAACTTTTTTATAAATAAAACACTGAAACTCTAAACAAATTTAGAAATGCCCCAAGTTTGAGAACACAATTAATTGTGGTTGTAATGTGATGCAATTTAATTTTTTTTATGTTATTTTTCTTAAGCTCCTGCTATAACTTCTCACCAGGAATTAACTAAAGGAATGTTCGAGAAATCTTTCTGTCCTATGGAAAAATGTCATGTGTGATTAGGCAAGCTGGCTGTGCAGAATGGACAGTTTCCAAAACACCAATCTGTAAAAACTAAAAAAGCCAGGATGCTCCAAATCTTATCTTAGGAGAATTGTTGACTCAGAGGCACCATGTGTAGTAGCTGTCTACAGCAAGCATGGTCAAGATTATCATTAGGCATGCCACACACCCAGCACTAATTCCAGTGTCAGGAATTCAGTTCTAAAGCAGCTCTGTTGCAGTCAGTTTTTGGCATGACTTCAAAGATAATATTCAAAGTCAGAAAGCTTAAAACCCTGCAAGCTTATTTAGATTCTTTAAATGGCCTGGCTTAGTAGATTTGTGCACATTTGAGACTTTGTAAATCATTGAAGACTGAAAAGTAAAAAATAAAATATGAATCTTTTTTCAGTTAGAGTTTTCAATGATGTCACATTGGATTAATTTCAAATAATTTTCTTGCTATCTATCCATCCATCCACTGTCCCTTATTCTCTGGAGTACTGGAGCTATGTATATTGTAATTTTTTTGATTGTAGAATTGTTTCCTTGGTTTGGTGCATTATGAAATCGCACAAGAACTTTGGAAAACAAAAAGTTAACCAAAAAAACCCCTAAGCTCTTCACTGGAAATCTCACTTACATTAAGAAGTGACTGCTTTCTTATCTCCTATGAGAAATTGTTGGACTTGGGTCATCACTTTTTAAAGACACTAACTTGTGACTTGATGGCTGTCATGAAAGAATGTGTTGCTACTTCTGTCACTTAGATTTTAAACAGTTTTTGCAATAAGAACAGCTGAAAACCCTACTTATACAAATGTCAGTTCTACTCCTATTACATGCATAACTTTATGCATTTAAGTGCAATATCAAGAACATGAGAGCAGCATACAGAACAACACAAACACAGTATCATCACCTGTCATCACATCCTGATGTAATGTTACAATTTTCTCAGTGCTTTAAAAATAGCTTCCAAATACACTACCAAAGGAAATTTTCCACTCATAATAGAGAAATTTTCCTACAAAATTACCTCAGTCCAAGAATATAAGAGTATGATGTGGTCTATGGTCATCCACAGGTAGTGGTATCTTTCCTCTCCACTATTTACTGTTATTATTTGTCTTTATTTTTTTCCTTACATATTTTGTTGGTTTGAACAAATCAGTGGGAGAAATAGAACCCCAAACTCATCACTCCCCTTTTGTTCCAGGCAACTAGCAGTAGGACAAGAGGGAACAGTCTTAAATTTAGGTTTAGGTTGAACATTAGGAAGAAGTTCTTTACAGAGAGAGTGACTGGCCATTGGAATGAGCTGCCCAGGGAGGTAGCAGAGTAACTGTCCCTAGGGGTATTTAAGAAGAGACTGGATGTAGCACTTAGTGCCATGGTCTACTAGACAAGGTGGTATTAGGTCAAAGGTTGGACCCAATGATCTCAGAGGTCTTTTCCAACCTAGTTAATTCTGTGATTCTGTATTTTAATCTCCCCCTGCCACCTCAGATAATGAAGGGAAAATACAATGAGATATAACTAAAAAATAAAAATTTACTAAAGGAAATGTCAGTAACTACAGAGACACAAATAAATCACTCTCTTCATTCTCATGACCAGTGACAGGACTTGAGGAAATGGCCTGAAGCTGAGTCAGGAGAAGTTTAGTTTGGGTATCAGGAAAAGGTTTTTCATCCAGAGGGTGGTTGAGCACTGGAACAGGTTCCCCAGGGAAGTGGTCACAGCACCAAGCCTGTCTGAGTTTGTGAAGCATTTGGACAACACTGCCTGGCACATGGTGTGATTCTTGGGGATGGTGCTGTGCAGTGCCAGGAATTAGACTCAATGATCCTGATGGATCCCTTCCAACTCAGCATATTCTATGATTCTATGTTTCTATGATTTTTTTCTGATAGTTTAGCTTTATGAACTGCTTTATCTATTAAAGAGATAACCAAAATGTATTTCTGCATAAAATGTAATCTGAATTTAAATCTTGAAATTCATAATCCTCATTGAAAATGACATTAAAAGCTCATCAGTGTTTTATTTCTGCTCTCTGCATCAGTTTCTGGTTGTAATGGACAAAGGCAAAACATCTTGCAATGTTCTATAACAAAAGCCTTGCTCTCATGTATTCCCATCAAGCTAATCCACACAGAAGTAAAATGCCACTAGTTTATCTGTAAGTATCATTTGACCAGAATAGCCAAAACAAATATATAATCTGAATGAACTATATCTTACTATTGCTATAAGGAAGTGGATGCTTTTTTAATTTAAAATTGGAATTTTCAAAAGCTTAACTGTGAATCCCAAAATTGATACTACAGTCATTGCTAGATTAGAAGTTAAAACTATCAAAAATGAAGAAACACTTTATAAACTCTTCCCTGTGAAGGCTGGTTACTCAACATTTGTAAGAGTAGAATGTATCTTTTCTTTTAACGTTTCATCCATTCAGTAATTAACATTTGAAAGTTTTCTTTTTAATTTTTAAGTCCTTTTATGAGAGCAAGATTTTGTTTGTTTGTTTGTTTGTTTTGGTGTGAGGATAAAGGAGGATATTTGATAGGAAAGTTTAAATTAATTGTTTGAAGTACATGCACTAAAGAGTAATCAGTTCAATTCCTTTTCTTTTAGTCACATTTCATCATGTTTTCTACTTGAAGAATTTTCAGCACAGTCATATGGTAGGAAAAAAAGGTGTTTGTTGGTTTTTTTAATTATTAACAATAAAAAGTGAACATATTCTGTTAGAGATGAAACCAAATGAAAAGTTTAGTTCCAAAGACAAAGGAGTGGCAAAATAAAAGTGTACCTTAACATTTTAAAATCAGATTAAGAACTTTTTTTTAATCTTTTGCTAAACAAAATAAACACAAGCAATTGACAGCAACAGTTGGCTGTCTTTAGACCTGCAGAGGAAGGAAGTGGAAAGTGTGGGATTGAATCTTTCTGCTAGAAGTGGGGGGATACTACTTAACCACTCTGATCTGGAGGAGATGAAGGAAAGAAGAAGGAAGAGCAGCAACTCCCAGAGCTAGCTGTGCTCCTGTCAGCAGCAGCCTCTCAACACCCTATGGCCCATCTACCAGGACGCACCTCACTGATGCTGAGTGAAGACTTGTCTGGAAACAAAGGCTGTACAATAGTAATCATGCCTCTCCAAAAACTTCCAGGCCTTTGGAAGGTGAGTAAAAGAGCTGCAGACACGGGCATCACACACTCACACTGAATTCATGAGTACTTAAAGAGCACATTGCAGGCCCAGTGCATCTGATGAGAGGAGCAGTTAATTGTTGGGACAGTAGGTAGATGCCACACTGTTGCTAATGAAATGGTGAAAGAAACTTTGCTGACACTGCTAGGTAAAGAGGAGACTCTGGAGTGGATGTAAGGAGCTGGTTCCTCTTCACCCACATCTTTGGCTAAAGGTCAGCTCCAGCGTACTGTAGTCAGGATTCATTTCACTCAATTTCAGCATGCATTTTAAACAGCCTAAGTTGAGTTTTATTGTTCTAGATTTTTTTTTCATAGCTTCTAGAGAGAAAGACATCCCCAAAGAAAGGGTCAATCCACATAAGAAATACATTATTTACTTCTTTCGGGAGGTATGTTTTTCCCTGGATTATAAAACCAGTGTATGTGATGTATGCTGTATGTGTACAGTGTATGTGATGACTGTACTCTGAAGGAAATAATCTTTAAGGAGGATAAAACTAAGGCTCAAATTGCAAAATCAACTCAGCTGCATGTACACGTTTGGATGGGCTTTAGTCAGATCTTTAAAATTCTGATAGGATTCATCTCAGACTAATCTATATATCTAAAATTAACCATCTGACTCTAAAACAGTCAACTTGGGTTCTCTTTGCAATCAGCAGAAGTGACATTGCCAGAAGGCAATTATCCTTATCCTAAAATAGATGTCTAAAACATGAGATGTACTTTTCCTAAAAGTACGGGTTTCTCCACTCTTTATAAAGGTGGTCTAGCGTTACTGACCTGTCATTAACCGGATTCTTAGACATCTAAACTTAAGTTAAATAAATCCCACACCCAGTTTATAGTCATAGAATCACTCAAGAAACTTTTTTACCACAAAAAATAATTACATAAGTATATAATTTTATTCATGTACAGTCAGAAATTTTGGGAACTATGGCTGCTTTGTAAAAATTGATTATATTTTTCCTCTTCTGTAATTAACAATAGGCTGAGGTTTCATTCTGATTCCTGATAAAAAAAACAGAGTCAACCATGTAGGTCAATGGAGAAAGTCTTGGAAATCTCACTAATAGATGAAAATATCAGAAAAGTAATTTTCAATGGTTGCCTTATTACATTATATTTGCATGACATTATGGCAGTGACAACTTTTCAAGTCAAGATCCTGCCGCTGAGCAAATTCTCATTTTCTTCATTTCACGTGCTTTTATTCTTTATTCCCATCACAAAAGTCACACTGGTTTACATTCTTAGTACATACACTCAATGCTACTTTCAGTCACAATGAAAATCAAGCAGCTTCCTCAACAAGCCATCAAATAATAAGGAAATGCCATTCAGAATTTTATTATAATGAGGAGACAAACCACACATTTCCCTTAAAACTGAAGAAGAGCCTAGGAGTGCTGAGTCATCTCTGTTAAACTTTTCACTCACTTCTGAGAACTGCCACAGGACAGAAATGGGAGAAAGTATGCATCCAATATGGGCTGAGGGAGAGGTCAAATTAAGGAGATGACTTATCTAAGTTATCGTCCTCTCTGCCAACATATACACCAGCTCGTTCAGAAAAACTTTTGTCTGGATCTCCACACCAGGGTAGACAAATCATAATAAAACTTTGAATGTTTGTGTGTGTACACAAACAAACACACATCTTGATTCTAATATTTTTTCTGATGCAACCTCTCATTATAAGTAAGCAATAAAAAAGAAAAATAGTAACAATAAATATTTGAATGGTTAGGACATTTTAAGATTATGAAAACAAATTAACTGATATTTCTTCTGTCAAAATGACTTAAGTTTAATCCATAGATCAGAGGCAACAATGAATTCCTAAACAGTCTGATGGGTACTAAGGAAAAGCCTAAAACTCATTTCATATTCATGTGCTAAGGTAGTGTGAATTTAAAGATGCAAGAAATTTTGTAACTCTGAAAAAAAATTAATTTCCTCTATGAAAAATACAACAAAATTACCCAAACTACAATTTTAAATTATTTTTTATATCTAGGTATATGGTTTTATATTAGTAATTTATTTTAATGGGGCTGTAGATCACATCTGTTATTTTTTATCACAGAATCACAGAATATGTTGAGTTGCAAGGGATCTACAAGGATGATCATCGAGTCCAACCCTTAGCCCTGCAGAGGACCATCCCCAAGAGTCACACCATGTGCCTGAGAGTATTGTCCAAATGCTTGTTGAACTCTGTCAGGCTTCATGCTGTGACCACTTCCCTGCGGAGCCTCTTCCAGGGTCCAACCACTCTCTGGGTGAAGAATCTCATTCTAATATCCAATCTAAACCTCCCCTGACACAGCTCCAGGCCATTCCCTTGGGTCCTGTCACTGGTCACCTCAGAGAAGAGATCAGTGCCTGTCCCTCCTCTTCCTCTCATGAAGAACTTGTAGATTGCAATGACCTCTCCCCTCAGTCTCCTCTTCTCCAGGCTGAACAGACCAAGTGACCTCAGCCACTCCTCATACAGCTTCTCCTCAAGGCCCTTCACCATCTTCGTTGCCCTCCCTTGGACACTCTCTAAGAGTTTAATATCTTTCTTATATTGTGGTGCCCAAAATTGCACAAAATAGTCAAGGTGAGGCCGCACCAGTGCAGAGAAGAGAGGGACAATCCCCTTCCTCAGCCATCTGGCCGTGCTTTACCTGATGCCCACCAGGGTAATGTTGGCCCTCCTGGCTGCCAGGGCACTGCTGACTCATATTCAACTTGTAATCAACCAGGACCCCAAGGTCCCTTTCCATGGCACTGCTTTCCAGCATCTCATTCCCCAATCTGTGTGAACATCCAGAGTTACCCCATTCCAGGTGCAGAATCCAGCACTTTCTCCTGTTGAACTTCATATGGCTGGTGATTGCCCAGTCCTCTAACTTCTTGAAGGTCTCCCTGCCTTTGAGAGAGTCAATAGCTCCTCCTATTATGTGTCATCTGCAGACTTGCTAAATATCCCATCCACTCCTGCATCCAAGCCATTTATGAAGATATTGAAGAGCACAGGGCCCAAAATGGAGCCCTGTGGAACCCCACCAGTGACAGGTCACCATTCCAATGTCACCCCATGCACTGTTACCTCTGTTCTCGACCCATGAGCCAATTGCTCACACACCACATGATGTGTTTATCCAGCAAGATCCTGTGAGAGACAGTATTGAAAGGTTTACTGAATTCCAAAAAGATGACATCAGCTGGCCTCCCTTGATCAACTAGGTGGGTTACCTTGTCATAGAAGGCTGGATAAGCAGGACTTTCCTCTCATGAAGCTGTGCTGGCTGTGACTGATGACAGTGTTTTCTTTCAGGTGTTTTTCAACACTTCCCAGGATAATCTTCTACATAACTTTACCAGGCACTGAAGTGAGACTGACAGGTCTGTAGTTTCTGGGGTCCTCTTTCTTGCCCTTCTTGAAAACTGGGACAACATTTGTCACTTCCAGTCAGCTGGGACTTCTCTGGATCCCCCAGACTGCTCAAAAATCATTGAAAGAGGTTTTGCCTACTGAGTCCATGCTGCAGCATATTAAAGTAAGTGAGCACAGTAACCTCAGCATATTAAAATGAGTACAGTAATGTATCTGCAGTAGTATTTAAAAGATGGAAAGGAGTTGCAAACTAGATAAATAAGCCTGTAAACTGGAAAAGTAAGTCTTGTTCCCAGGACCAAAAACACAGAAGTAGGAAATATGTTTGTCATCACATGAAGAGATATAAAAATTTTAATTAATTTATTTATTTTACATCAGCAGTGAGATTGTGAGGAGCTGAAAACCAAACAGTAAGTATAATTTACGTGATCAATTGAAGAAATTTTAGCAGCTTTGTCCAGAGAAATGACAAGATGAATGTTAAAATTGAGATGTTTATTAGTGACAAGATTTCAGGAGTCAAAGATTTTGCCTTATTATACTTAAAGTTTCTTAGTTTTATAAGACAGACAATTAAAACTCTACACAATAAACTAAATAATTAGAGTTCTAAATATGAGACCAAATATGTCAAGAGATTAAATAGTTTTTAGAAAAACAAAAGAAATAAAAACTATGCAATGATTTACCATAGAATTTTAAAGTCCATCATTGCAGTCATTTCTTGCTAAATACTCAATTTCTCATTGTTTTGTCATGAAAAAGAAAATTGAAGGGGAAAAAAAAAGAGAGAAAAAGAAAAAGTAAAAACATGAAAGTTTTGCTAGATACAACATGGAAGAGTATCTTCTACATACAAGTGAGAAAAATCTGTGATTAATACATAAAAGTTTGATAAGAAATTATGAAATAGATGTCAGAAAATATTTTACTAACTCATGCAAATTTACTTCACACAGAGGTAAAACCTAGATAAATGACTTTGTGTTGAGCACGTCATCCTCTCTGCCTCTAAAATACCTCAGAAAAGTATCTAGCATTATTCTATATATTATTCTATATAGCGCAGAAGGATTTCTTCCCCTGTGAAAGACTCTAAAAAACATTCCCAGAGTGTATTGTATAATCATATTATTTGCTATTCTTTTTTATATTTGTGCATCTAGTTATATACAGTGAAATTGGTGATACAGCCCCTACCACAGACTTCCTTCACGCTCATCCTAAACATGAATAACCTAAGTTCAAGTAAGGAAAACTAAACACTGCAAGAAAGACATGTACAGCTTCGGAAGACAAAACATAGGGTTTGCATAAGTTGCTAACTAAAAGCCTCTATTCTGTTACCAAAGCCAGTATCTTCGTGTTTCGGCTGTTTGACACAATGATGGATTATTTATTTACTGAACAGCACTGGTGGCCAGAAAATTTGATTTTCATGCATGAAATCCATGAAACCTCAGCCACTGAACAGCTTCTTTTACACGTGGCAAAGGTCATCTATCAAGGGATTTTCTCACGTTTTGTGTGATTGGTCATGCCTCATTTCCTTCAAGAAAATATGATTTCCCGAAAGTGTGTGCATTTTAAGAGACTCTCAAAGGCTGAGAAAGTTATTTCCTTTTTGTTTGTGATAAGCACAAAATATAGAGACTAACCTACAGGGAACAACAAGCAACTGTTTGTAGGTAGAAAGTATATTTAATCCTATCATTAAGGAAAACCTCAGAGCACACTAAGAACAAAAAGAATGCAAAACTAGACATTTAACCTTGTCACTTCACCTTTCAGACTTGCAAGTATTTAAAGAAAATATTCTGTATATTTGATAAGTGATTTCCCTGTAGCATGAAAGTACTACCTGTTCATACAAAGAACTTCTATTCTCTTAAGCAAAGTGAAGTGAAACCAAATGAGATAATGCCAGAATTTTACAGAAGTTTCACTACTCTGAAGCACTAGAGTAAACAAACTCATTTCTAAGTTTTAATCCTCTGGATGAGCTGAAAGAACATTACAGCTTATATTACCGACAGCTGGCGCAACACTTTTAGAAGATGGCATTGCAACACATCTTCATATTGAGTTTTATTCAGAACTAGGACTGGCTCTTATTGTTGTGTACAGGTATAAAGTGCCTGTCACAATAGAGCTCTGCTGACAATTGGGGTCTTAAGATATTATGGTGACAAATGACTACATGAAAATACGAAAAATGTAGAAGAATTCCCTGAAGTGTCACCCTTTTTTTTTTTAATACTTATACGGGCCATAGGCCTGTCTTTTGAGAGGCCAATAGGTGTAGAGAAATAAACAGAGAAGCTTCTACAAGACCTTTCAGATTTTTTGTGGTTTCTGGGAAGTCTACATATCTGCCTGTGACAATCTATGCCTTTCATCTAAGCAGTGCTTCCCCATTTTCTGATTTCTTCATTTTTTTTTATTTTAAAACCATTGAAATCAATAATATCCTACACTGCTAGTACATTTTATTATGCCATATAGTAAGTGATCATGAAAAAAATTTCCTACTACCCTTTCTACAAGCAAATATCTGACTATAGTGCAATAGTGGCTACAATGACTCACGTGAAGAATGCACAGCAAAAGTACATCATCACAAAAGCAAAACATTCTCATCTCAACTGGAAAAGTGTGATCTGTTCAAAGAGAAATCCCATGACATCTAACTAGTGCTCTCAAAATATAATTCCCTGCACATTGGAGAGGATAACAAAAAGGAAAACCCAAAAAGAAAAATGAAAAGGTTTATGGTTAATGAAAGTTCCGTGATCTTTTAATGATATGGTAATATTTAAATACAGGTATAATGCTATGTTTTCATGTGTCAATGGCAATACGCATTGTTCATTTAACTGCATTATTTACAAAGATTTATAACCCCCCCATATCTTTGGTTTACAGTGTTCATTGAGTCTTTTAGCACCTTTTTGCCAGTAGGGTAGTGATGAATTATTGTGACCCTTCAAAAAAATATCAAAGATAATTGAGGAATAGAAAAGCTCAAAATACAGTGGTAGGAAAAGAAATAGCAACAATGAACAGGAAGGTGATAATGCAACAATGTTTAAAGTAGATGGGATGAAAAATGTATTAAAAATACCAATTGACTCACAAACCTAAATGAAAAGATCATCATAGAAATTCTTCTGTGCTAGCTGAAACAGGGAAAATGTTGCTAGCAACATAAGTCTGCAATCAGTACAAAAGGGAAAGGATTAATAATTACTATTGAAATTTTAAAAAAGGAAAGATTTAAGCTTCATGTCTGAAGAGAAAATGGAAGGGCATAAAATCTTAATAGTGTTTGGTATTGGAATATGGAATATATTTGCATGGTAAGCCTTGAAAATTACAAAGCTTGAGACATTTAAAACAAGAATAGACAATAGATAACTGAACACTGAAGAGTGTTTTCACAGTTGCGTAAAGAGATGGAGTCAAACACCTCATATCTGTCTTCTGCATCTAACTGCTTTACCTCTTCAATAATAAAAAATAGTCTGGAGTACTTCATTCCAAAGATCATAACAAGCAAAATATAATGCTTACCAAGGAATTATATATTTGCCCCTTTTTCTCCTGGGGCAGAACTTCATATCAATATTAATGACATATCATCTTCCAGTTTGTCTACAGGAATGCCACTCATGATAAATGTGATCAGGTACTGTGCACAGTGCTACCAATACTGCTGTTATTTAAGGGGTATGAGACTCTCTGTTACGTTAATTTTGCCAGCTCCAACTTGGCTAATGCTCCAGCTGCCACTGCTATTTATGGAAAGCAAGTTTGTGTTAACAAACCTCTTGTGTCGTTACAAATTGCCTGGAATAAGTACGACTGTTACTGCTCTGATTTGTCTTGGGGAACTGGAAGGCATTTTACATGCAGATTGTCAGAATAAAACAAAACAGTGTAAAGATTGTTTTATTTGTTCATGACTCCCTAGATGATATTCTTTCTCTAAGCACATAGTATAACGGGATAAGGATTGTAAAGTTTACCAAGGAATCTTGGATTTTATACAGAAATCCTACTTCTACTTCTGGACTGCATGCAAATAGGTTATTTACAGGATGGTCCTGTTTCCTGCTTTCTTTTCTTCATTCTTAGATAAGAAAAAAAATCCTGAATTCACATTTCATCTTCTATTAAAGGTTCCCAGCATTTCAGAATTCCCACAGAAAAAGTTAATAAAACATAGCTCTCCTCCACCTCGCTATTGTACTACAAGACATGTACCAGATATGCTCTGTTTTCCAGCAGGACAAACAATGTTTGGTCAAAATAAATGAACTTTTAGCTTTGCAATTTTTTTGTGTGTTTTTTTTTTGTTGTTTGTCATGTTGGTTGGGGTTTTTTTTGTTTTGTGTTTTGTGTTTTGTGTTTTGGTTTGGTTTGTTTTTTGTTTGTTTGTTTGGGAATTTGTTAGTTTTCTTTGTTGCTATTGTTGTTTTATTTTGGTTTTTAGAATAAGTAATTTTCCATTTAATGAAAACATAATATTTAATGATTCATACAACATTTAGTTCAGCTATAGATAACAGTGTTTACCAATCAAAATAATGAAAATATAGCCACTTTATTTTCACTGACAAATAGAAATTTACTACAGTTGTAAAACAGTTCCATTTAAGGCCTAGTGAATATTTATTTCTCAATTTTGCCATCACTAAAAGAAAGATTAGCAATTGTTTCAGTGACAAAACTAATTCAGTGCTAGAGAAAGATGGGGAAGAAGAAAAAAAAACCTCAACCCACAACTGCCATAGAATCAATTCTTTTAGGAATTTGGAAAATAACAAGTAATCATTGCTTATTATAGTTTTTGACAGCTTAAGTATAAAAAAAATCAATTACCATGAAACTACTATCCAGATTAATGTTGAAAATAAACCTGTTTCTTAGGTACCTGATAACATAGCATTGATTTTTATTGTTTGAGGGAGGCTGGCTATATTTAATTTCTTTTATTGATTTTTTTTTCTTAAGTCCTATATTCAATGCATGTGAGATACAATGCAATTTCTTACAGCAAAGTAATGCCAGGAACCAAGCCTATGAATTAATTTTACATGAGTAAAGCAGTGCTTAGTAAATTGCTGAGTATTTGAGAGCAAAACTAGTAATTTTCCTCTTTATTATTTATAAATATCAAAAGGTCTTGAAGCATGCATGGTGGTGTGGGCTCAAATGAGAAGACCTTGCAGAAATTTCTAATATCTTGACACTGCAGCACCTCATGTCCTATGCCTCACGTACTTTGAATGCCAGTAGTGATTGAAGGGTTTTGGAAGCTGGAGGGAAAATAATCAGCAAGATTTCTACTTGGCTTATAAGACCATGAGCTCCAAATTCGAACACAGTTTTAAACAGGATTGAATGCATGATTTAAAACCACACACAAATGTAGCAATTAAAAAAAACCACAAGTTTTTTTTTTTTTTGAGTTTAAAATTTTTCTAGTCTTTCTTCCAACTAACAATTAACTAAAAGCAAGTAGCATCCATGAGCTTATATGAGTAGAATGTTAATGATTTCTGCATTAAAAAAGTGAAAGCAATGTCATTTTGATAAAAGAAATACAAAAGTTTCTTTCAAATAAATACAAAGTACACAAATATGATTCACGAAAGTAGAATGGAACGTTTGGAGCAGTAGGTATTTCAGTTTCACTGAAATGTTGCTCCTTGTGTCATGCATTACACTTTCACAGCAGCAGCTTTCCTTGTCTAAATATGCTAGATAAGGTGGGTGCCCACCAGAGAGATTGCCTCTTATTTGGAGATAACTCAGGGGAAGAGTTTCTCTGCAGCAAAGCATATTTAGCCATAGAGGAAGATGGGTGGGTTTGAAAGTGGGTAAGCAAAACCTGACACACAAAGACACTGTAATGCGCCAAGCCAGGTTACTGGAGCAGGCGAAGATCATACTCCATCTGATTCAAAAGTAAAGCCTGCCCAACTTACCCTGAGGAGCTTTCAAAGCTTAATAAAGATGTCGTGTCTGTACCTGGAAAGACTTGATTACTGCTGAACTTTTAGCTACCCTCTTAACTTTACCTGTGTGAAGTGGGACAGTGGGTGGCAGTGTTATGCTGCTGCTTCCTAAGCACAGAAGCTATTTGAATAAGGGGAATGAGAAAGAATGTATCTAAATTAAGTTTGAGAAGGCCCTCTTTTACTATCATTTGATCAGAGATGCCATAATGAAACAATTTGATCTCTCTTGGTATCTCTTCTTTCATTGCTATAGTTTGAGTGGCACACTGCAGTGTTTTATTAAAAAAAATATTGAGAATATGATTTGAAAGGAGTGGGGAGTTTTTGTTTGGTTTTTGGTGGGTTTGGTTTTTTGTGTTTGTTTTTGTTGTTGTTGTCGTTTGTTTGTTTCTGTTTTTTGTTATTTATTTGATTTTAATTGATGCACACATTTAATAGTCAGGTTTAATCATCATCACATTCTATGGTGATAATACTTACCAAGGTTCCATCAGGAAGTAGGACGTTATGCTGGTGCTGTTCAAATGTAACTACTTATTCTCTTTATAGAGGACTTTGAAATTTCTGTTGAACAATTGGTTTTAGAACAGATTTTTAGTAGACTGGTCAGACAGCATTAAGAGAAAATAGCATAATATTAATGAGAAATTTTGCCTGTATGGGAAAAGATTGGGACAAAAGATGGTATCTAGGTTAGTTAGGCATCTGGGTAGCTAAGTCATGAGGCTGATTTCCTTGCCTTTGCCTAAACCTGAATCAATTCCTGCAGAGGACAGAGGCAGAACCAACCTCTGAAGGAGCTTGTTTCTTTCACTTGATGTCTCAGGGTATATGGACAGGTCAGCTGGACCAGATCAGCACCAAAAGTTGGAGAGCTAAAAGACTTATTATAGTATATTTTGTGCAGCAAATTTGTAATAAATATAATATTTTGTACATGTTGATAAAGCTGCTGCAAATTGGTGGTTGAGATCATTAAGCCTGATCTGCATTGCCAGAGTTCGTTCACTGTCCAGCACCCACAGTAAGTCTGCAAGTCCGACAGTTTAACTTCTTACATTGAAAAGTTGATCTGGATACCACTAAGACACCCCAAATTTTTTTCAAAAAATGTGTCACGTTACTGCTATTTGTCACATGCGGTTCTGCTCCAGATACTAAGATAATCTGCTTTCTTCTGTAGGTAGGTGGGAGTGTGTAAACGTATCAAACTTACTTTACTGAGTAAAAACCCACTCCACCTTCATTTTATTCAACACCTCTCAAGATATTGAAAAGATGAAATGTTTTTGACTCTAAAATATAATATTGTTACCCTTACAGTGTTTCAAGGAAGACTGGATGAGTCCATCAAAACAACATGTTTTCAAAGTCTCGTCAAGGAGGATTACTAAGTTGTTTAGTCCTCTATATTTGCTGTCCAAGTGCAAATATACCTCATAGGAAAGAGTAATTTTAAAAAAGCAGAACTGGCTTAGTCAGTTTGAGGTTTTTTCTCCTCCCATCTGAATAGCTGTTTGTCAAGACAAAGTGTAAAATAAACTTGTGAGTTCAGACAAAAAGTTTCATTGTACAGATATCTCACAATAAGTATTTGTTCATGATAAAGATATTACATTTCCTGCTCAGGCAATGCCTGCACTACATCCAAATTGCAGTGTAAGGGTGTGCTTCTGCTCTCTGGCATTCAGGCAGAGCCCTGTGCTCCGTAGGGACAGACATGAGCATATCCTTTAGTCCACCTTCAGGTCTTTACACATGAGAAAAAAGCACATGTACACATCAGCTATAAAGGCAGTCACAGCACTAGATCCCAACATCTGGATAGTCCTGACCTGCAGTATACATTAGCAAACCTCTGCTTCAGGTGAAGGAGTAAGATTTCACTTAGTGTTTCTCTTCCATTCTGGAAGTACAATACACATTTGCAGTGTTCTTACACTCTTTTGCTTTTTTTTTTTTTTCCAAATAGAATTACTTAGGTTGGAAGGGACCTTAAAGATCCTCTAGTTCCAATCGCATTGTTATGGGCAGTAGGACCTTCCAATTGACAAGGTTGCTCAAAGCCTCATTCAACCTGGCCTTGAACACTTCCAGGAATGGAGCATCCATAACTGCCCAGGCAACGCATTCCACTGCCTCACCACTTTTTTTACTTATATGAATCTACCTTGTTTCAGTTTAAAGCAATTCCCCCTTTTCCTATGACTACATGCCCTGGTAAAAAAATCCCTCTCCTTTGTAGTGCGCCTTTAGGTACTGGAAGGCTACTATAGGGTGTCCCTGGAGCCTTCTTTTCTCTGGACTAAGCAACCCAAACTCTCTCAGACTGTCTTTATAGAAGGAGTGCTCCAGCTCTGATTGGAGACAAGTTTGGTCTGGCATCCATAAAGTTCTTAAATTATAATCCAAAAAATGGGTTACGTCATTTTTTAAATGCAAATTTCTGTCTAATATAATTTCTTTTCTACCAGTTGTCTTTTCTGTGATAAGATTTTGTGAATCAGTTTATTATTATTACTATTAATATTGTTGTTGTTGTTCTTTAGGCAGTTCTCAAGAAATCGCTGTCAAAACCTGGAGCCCCATTATTTTATATACATTTTATCTCTACAATGAAAAAAACCAACTTCCATGCTAAAGCTCTGATGAGCCTTACCCATGATAAGACAGAACAGATTAATACTACCAATAGCAAAAGAAGAAAAAATTAAAACAAAACAATTATATTTATGGTAAATATTTATTAAACAAATATAATTGCTAACATCAACATTTTAAATTACATTCTAGATGAAAGCAAATGGGCAACAATATGCAAAGTGTCCTTAAATCTGTTACTGTTACAAATAGCTTGCTTATAGTTTGCTTTGCAAGAAACCATCCTATCAGTAATTTTCATATAGCCTTGGAAAGCAGTAAAAGAAACTAGGAAAATGTTCACTGAAAATCCACCTACTATAAGCTGCAGTCTGTGATTTCTGTGTTCAGTTACAAATTCTGACATTGGTGGATCTTGTGTTTTTGGCAAATTATTGGGATTATTAATTGGAATTATTTTGTACTAACACTTTCTGCTTTTGTCCAAGGGAAATGCAGAATAGTTGGTGTGGTGTGGAAGATTCTTAAGCTTAGCTTCACTTAACACAGAATTATGGTGAAAATTCCTGCTCCACTGTAGTTATCCTCTAAACTCTCATTTGAGTTAATTAAATCACTGTGTCACCCACAATGATAAAAATAATATAAAAGTAAATGCTACCCACTGAAGCATAACAAAAGCTATCTACAGTAGGACCACTTAAGAAGAAAATGTGCTGGGCTGCATAGAGGTAAAGGCATCCTTTTTCACATTAAACAGCTAAAATTGCCCTCAGCTAAGGTTCAGATGGTTATAGAATAGAGCTCATTTACCCAGTTACTTACCAGCTAGAGTTTCCACAGTCCTTGAGGATCTACCTTATTTTTTACACCTTTCTCCTAAACCTCATCACCCAAGCTCTTTCCCATACCAGTTGCTAGCCCATAATCAGGAGGCAGGAGCAGCCAGTGTCCCAAAAAAAAGCAAATGATTGGCTTTAAACTCACCCATGGAAAGCTTCATCACCCAGTTATCAGGACTACACACCTGAAGAACATGCCTGGAAAACTACCAAGCTAGGTACAATTGCTCTGTGCTCCCAGAGTGCACTAACAGCCCTTAGTCACCCTCACCTGGGATTTCTGCCCATATTCGCTCTGCTCCTGATTCTTTTTCTCTTGCAGAGTTTTGGTTTTGGTGTTTCTGTTTTGTTTTATTTTGTTTCTTCGTTGTTTGTTGTTTTTTTTTTCCCCTGTGCCGAGTGTGTTTTTTCAATAATTATAAGCCAAATTCTTAGAACAATTTTTCAAGTATTTTGAAGAGAATGAGAGGATAACAGCTCTAATATTTCCTGGTGGATAACAGCAGGTTAACAGCAGATAATAACAGCAATGGCAGTTATTATTGTGATTCTGGTTTTGTCTTTTTTTTCAAAAACATAAAAATATGTGTAAAATATAATATTCAGCATATTCATAAAAAATGAGATGCAAATGTTTCAGCAAAGATAACAGAAAATGTGGTTGTCACTCATAAGACTTACTTTATCCATTGGTTTATTAAGAAAGAAAGAAATCCTCCACACACCCTTCTTTCTGACTTGGATGTTTTTGGCGAAGAAAGAAAGTTTATTGGAAAGCTCCACAATTCTGAAAATATTGAGGTAATTTCTCAGTAGAACATTTCTTTAGAGTTTTACTTACATACATATAGTGGGGGGAATGGTTTGTGTATTTCATGTCGGTTTTCTTGGTGTTGTCTTTTTTTTTTTAATTAATTAAAAATAGATTTATAGAAAATGCCAGCTCCTACTTTTTTTCTTGAATGGCCCAACCTCACATATTTTTTGTCTTATTGTCGCTTCAACAAGGAACTTTGGCTTTTTAGGCTTGAAAACTGAGCTGAAAAGGCCAATTGGCATACCTTTGGAGACAAGAAGCTGAAACCTGATTTCCTGTCACAGAAAGCATTAGGCCAGATTCTACACTGAAATAACTTAACGTGGTTGCATAGAATTGAAAGAATAGGTCCACAATAACATTTTCAATAGAGAACATAATTAAAACACAAAATTAAAGGATTGTTAACAGGGCTAATACTTGAATGAGGGAAAAGATGAGATCCTTACGTAGAAACATTAATCAGAATTGCTTTATGCTTTACTCAGATCTGTAGAGCAACTCTGATTTTAAAAAACTGAAGTTCTCTTCCAAAAAAATGGAGTTATCCCAAATGCAGTGAGTATAAATTGTTTATATTTTTATATATTGATTATTTTCCGCTGGCTTATTTATTTATTTGCAAACCTGTTCTAAAAATATTTGGCCAGCATCTACTTAGGAAAAAGATGGAATAATTTAGTGACTACTGCTTTAATCAGAATGGAAGGTCTGTGATTTTCTCTGCTTCGGATTTCTTGTGTGGTCCCAGGTAAATCATACCAGTTGTACTACAATGCAGGCAAAGGTAATTTCATGTCAGCAAAAAAGGCGATTTTTATAGAATGAGGGGAATGAAAGTTCATCCACATCAAAATAGAAACATTAATTTCTTTGTGAAAAAATAATGGAGTCTGGTCTGCAGGAAAATTTGCAGTTTGTTTTGAGAAATATTACAAGGTTTCTGTAGAGCTAATACAGTTTTGATCACCATACTCCAAACTATCCTGTCCTGCCCCAAATCAGCTTATATTATTACTCTAGGACTTAATTTCAGTTGTATGGTTGTGTAACTAGAAGTTTTATATAAAAATAAGTAATTAAAGTGGACTAAAAATCATTAATTTCCCACTGATTACTGGGGGAGAGGGAAGAGGGAGGAAGTGGAGCAGGGTGGGAAGGGGAGTATCGGATAGTATTCTAGTGTGGTTGTTTACAAAACTCTATATATTACAGTGCAAAAGAGGAAAATTCCCACTCCAATATATTTTGGCGTAGCTTCAGATTAAATAAAAAATTTACTTGAGGTAATGTTTTCTTTCTCTTGGATTTCACCATTCACAGAAAAAACTTCAGCAAACAACCACAACCCCCTCAAATCCCTTACAGCTTCAAGAGGTATACAATTTATTATTCTGTTACAAAGAAACAAAGTTTTGCTAAATTTTGAAGGAAAACTGTTGGGTTTATTTAGTTGGGATTTTTTTTAATCTAGAATTTTATTTTTTTTTTTCCAATCAGGAACTACCAGTTAATCACGTCAGGGATAAATTTATTAAGTCTTAAATAAATGCTGTCTTTTGTTGAAATTCTTAGATATAAAATACATATAATGTCTTCTCTAACTACAGTCCAGTGTAGTATGTTAGAAAACAAAACTAAAAGAAACCACAAAAACCCCAAACTCCAAACCAGAAAGCATAGAGCTATATGTGTATTATTATTATTATTTGTTTTTTTAATTTTAATTTAACATCACTAGGAACATGTGTCTCCTGGCACAGTTTTTATTTTGATTACGTTTGCCAGTTACGTAGATTTAGGCAGGGTGGATCACAAACCTAACTTCTTTTAGGCTCAATGGACTGGGGTTTTTTTCTAGATATTGTGGTTTTCATTGCATTTTCTTTGTAGGAAAAATACAGCCATGACTCTAACTGCTTAGCTCAAGAATTTATTGGAAGACAAATAAGAAGTTGGTTTCAGCTATTTTTGTAATTAATTTAAGGTGCTTCTTTTTGAGATTAAAAGAGTGTACTCTAGATTTCCATCACATCAGTAAAGGTAAGAAAAAGGGTTGTACTGATTTTGTCCTTGGATGTAGAATTTTAACATCCGTGGAATTCTGAGATTCATGAACCTTCATGATATTAAATGTATGTCAGTGGACTAGACAGTCTGCAGTTTTTATTAAGACATATTTAGATATGAAGGACTATTGCCTCTAAAAGTCTTTTTTTTTTTCTCCCTTTTAATCTTTACCTTCACAAGATTGTGGAGGCAAAGGGCACTCACAGGAGGCACAGAGCATACATTAGGATCTCCCATCTTTTCTTCTGAAGGCTCTGATCAGCACAGAAATAGTTCTTGACACTAAAAATTGAATTGTATTAGTATTAATATTCAGCAGTGTGATAAATGAAAATAAATTTGCATTCATTTCATGCTTCAGACCAAATGAGACATTGCTGATAAAACTAAATACATTCACTTCACTGTTTGAAGGTTATCTTTGCAACTATAAAGGTTATAGGTTGTGTTTGTCTAATGGAAGATCAGGTATGAGACAAAAGACATGCTGGGAAAATCTCCTGATTCAGAATTGGGACAAAACCCAATAAACAATGCCTGTCATTAAAAAACACAAAAAACCCAAAAAAAACCAAAAAAAACAACAACAACAACAAAAAAAAAAAAAAAACACAAAAACAAAAACAAAACCAAAACCAACCAAACAAAAACCAACAACGAGTCAAGCAGGCAAATATACATTTATCTCATTTATTGGAATATATTTATAATTTGACAACATTTCCTAAGTGGCACTGTAATAAGACCTTTCAAAACAGAATTAATTGACAGAATAACTAACTACAGTATTCAAATTTTAGATAATGAGGTTTACAGGTCTACACATTATGGGTCATCATAAACATGAATTCAGGGGTTTTTTTTAATCTCAAGTGAATTTCCTGGCCATGAGGCAAATAGTAATTGGAAAGTTCTTTTCTCTGTTTCCTATTTTTGATCAAAACCTTTAGTGAAATCTAAAGAAAACTTTCCAAGATAAAAAGGGGTCTATGTATTTCTATTCCAGGTTTATTTTTAACAAATCAACATTTTTCATTGATATGTCTTTTGTCTGAGTACTCCTGAATAACATTAAGTCTGAGGTTCCTTTCCCCTAGTCACATAGAGGGTTGAAGGATACTCTTTAGCCATCTGTCCTTCTTTTTTTTTAGTTGAAACACATTTCTACTGCCTGTAACGCCTTGTATTTGATGGGAAGAGAGAATTGCCTCTTTTGCATTCTGACAGAAAAAATGATGTAATTCAAGAAATTATATCTTACAAACAAAATCGTCAGAAAATAGCAAAAAAAAAAAAGAGAGAGAAAAAATGAACTTCTAGCTGTACGAACAAGCAGAAGGACATGTCTGTTTTGGAAGAAAAAAAATCTCCTTTTAACTGTGACTACTGAAAGCTTTGTAGTGTGCTGTTATCAACAGCTGACATCTGTGCAGAACTGTCCTGTATGACACTGGTGTTCCACATCTCACATACAAGTAGCTTTTAAGCAGGGATGAAATGGGATCTGGGTCAGAAATCCCCTAGAGGTAGTCTACAGGAAGAAAAATCTCTGTAGCCAGATTTCCAAATCATTGCTGTAGGCAACCCAATTCCAAACAGAAAGATAAGAATGAAAACAAAACAGCAGAAACAAAAGGTATACTTTTCTGGCTTCAGAAGTATTTCCAACCTGATCTCCCTTTAAGTCTGTGCATCACCAGTTGGAAATCCATAGTTGCCAGATAAGCCCTCAAAATAATTATAAATGTAGACATTTTTCATGTCAGGGCAATTACACACATTGAATCATGATGATTAAATATAAGTTACCTCCATAAGATTTGCTGTTTTCTTTCTGAGCAAATAGCCATAGGTAAAATGGAAAAAGGAGATTAGGAGATAATGTGGATGGAGACTTAGATCATCCTTCAGAGGAAACCATTCTTGATATGAGTGATCTCAAATGCTCCATTATTTTGGGGAACAGAAGAACCACCTTCACCCAACACTTTATTCAGGGGTACCACTCTTTTATTTGTCTCAGGTGCTTTGCCTAACATTACACATAAAACTCAGTCACAGAAAATGTCACTTTGTTCTATGTTACTGGAGTAATTCTGTGACTGATACTTCTGAGCCCCAAATTTACCTCATGAGCCTTAGCAGTAGTTAAAGAGCAGAGTAGAGAAGGGGAAGAGATGTAGCTGTTGTTCTGTGTGGCATTGAAGAAAGACCAACTTGGCAGAGAGTACATGATCTGGCTCCCTGGGCTGACAGCTAGCAAAGCCATACTGGGGCAATTATTAAGATCCTACAGAAAAGGCGACCTGTAATTCAGGGACTTGAAATTCTGAGATTTGGCCCTTAGCACTGAAGTTTATGAGAAAACACAAAGAAAAATGCCTATATTTAAGATAATGAAGAAAAAGAGCTATGTCTTTTCAACTGTACGTTTCTCTTTATTAAGACATCACATTTTCAATCTCCTAATCAAAACAATGTAAAGAGGCTTGAAATCATTCTATCCTACTAAGCCTAACGCTCTGCTCAATTATCATCATAAAAAGGAATAGCTTTTGTTCTGCAGTTCACAGCAATTGGTTTCCAATAATTACCTCTGTGTCTTTTTACCTATCCAGTTTACAGAAAAGATCATAGTGTATGTAAAGTTTACATTTAAAAAAGTTCAATAACTTATTATCTGGAGATAACAATTTAGCCTTATGTTCCCTGCATATATTGTGGCTTTCGCGGCTTCTTTTCTCTTTGAATGACACGGTCAATGGTTCATCACATTTGCACCTCAGAGGCAATTGTTACCCACTCATGTGTGAAAATAGCAGAGTCTATTTAGATTAAATTGCTCAAGATCCTCATGTATTGGTAAGGGACAAATCACAACATTTTGCTTGAAAGAAGATTGCCGTTGCCTTCCACCTCATGCATTCAGGGAAAAATTTTAAGCGCTATGCAAAAGCATTGTCATGAACACAGAGAGAATTCAAAATTCATTCCGTTCCTTCTGCTCAAGGAAGACAATGTAGTTGAGAAAAAAGGAAGATAGAACTGACAACAAAATATGTTGGTAACTTGTGTCATCATTTAAGACCTCCTGCACAATAGAAAAAATGCAAGAATACAGGAAAACCTCTAGGGAGAAATTACATATCAAGAAAAAATGTGGAACTTTTTTCTTTTTTATTGCATGTGCAATAAACATAGAAATATATATTTAATATTTTAAAATCACCATATACCTTGAAAACTGCATTAAAAAATATTTGGTTTTAAAGTGTTGCATAAGTAAAGGAATAAAATTGATCAGTTTAGGTCATTTTCTATACCAATATTCAAACTGCAGTACAGTACACCTGTGTTTACTTTGATTTATTATTTTAATTGGCTTGCAATTAGCTGAGATGATAATGAAAGTGAAGATGGTCTGTACTAAACAGGAATATAACTATAGATGTAAATAGTACAAATATAAATACTATAAACAATACAAATAATCTAAAAGAATAAAAAATACTATAAAATAAAATTTATTTTTTTTTAATACGTTCCTATCTTGGACATAGGAAACATATTTCTTTGGACAACTCTGTCTTTGAAGATAGTCCATTCTTGTTATCTTTGCTGCTTCAGATTACACTAGACATATTAAAGTAAGATTTAAATGAGGTGCTACCAAAATACTGTGTGATTAATTCTGTATAACAGCAAATCTTGTGAACTAATATGAAAACAAGGAACTCGCAACTGCAAGACCATTGAGGAATGCATACAAGACAAGTTCTGAATATCTGAGGCAATCAGTAAAAGTGCATAAAACAGGGTCAACATTTATGTTCAACACAGAGAGAAAGAAATTATAGTAAATGGATAATAACAAAAGAATAAAATCTCTTCAGTTTAACTGTGCATTTTAAAGCTAGAGGCAAAACCCTGAAAAAGTGAAATTGGTACCCTCTTTCTTCCTCTTGGAGTATGATCTGAACTTCTTTCTAACGACAGAGAAGTAGGAGGACTACCAGTACTGTCAAATCTCCTTGATAGCAGATTTTGTTTGGATAATTCTTTCAAAAGACAAATAAAATACCATGCTTACTTCATTATTATCTTCTGTCATAGGACTGTTGCATAGAAAAAGTTTCACTTTAATTATAATTCACTATTTTGGCACATCTTGGTACTATATGTGTACATGTGTACACAACTGACAGACAAGGATTAAGAGAAGGTATAGACCTGCTTATGCACACCTGGGAGCACACAGGCACACATGCAAAAAGCCATGATGCAGCTGATGTTTTGGCAGAGCTAGAGGTGGGCTGAAAGTGCTGTTTTTGAGGTTACACCAGCTCGGTGGCAAGCTGGACCTAAGTTTTCAACTGGATTTTGAGGGCACACCAGCTCAACACTCTCAACAAAGCTTCAGAGCTTTAATAAAGTTACAGCATGCTATATGCTGTGTAATGATGAGGACTTTGTCTGTACAATATGCAGAGAAAAGCTTTCTCAGTTACAGATCCACAGCTGTGAGCTGGTTCCTGGGGATGCTGCACCCTGCTTAGGGGCATGCCCTTTTCCAAGTCTGTCTCGCTGCCAGCAACATCATTCCTCCTCTGCCTTTGACCTCTGGGATCTCAGCAATCCAGTCCTATTTTCTGCAGGGAGGAACTTCAGGACAGAAGGGATTCCCTGCAGTTCTGCATCTCTAAAGTATTCCCACAGAAAGCAGACACGGTTTGGCTATTCTTTTCCATGACATAAAAAGAAGAAAAATGTTGTATAAATACGTAGAGGTTTCTTTATCTTATGGGAGTGTAACTTTATCCCATCAGAGGAAGAGAAAAAGCTTTCAGAAGAGATGGAATGGGAAAAATTAGTAAGCAGTCTGTGGATAGCCAGACATTCTTTGGTGTTCAGAATATTTTTTTCTGAATAACTCATTTATTATTTTTGGGGTGTGTTAGAAGGAAATCTTCACTTGACTTTGTATAGGAATTTGTGTCATTTAAAAATCACAACCAGAGTTCCTTTTAACATTAAAAGGAACTTTGTCTTTCAAGTATAGAAAGAAAAGAATATAATAAATTTACAAAAATAAGTGTAACCTAAAGATTTACATAACTGTGGAAATTATTGTTTAAAAATGTGTTGCTGATCAAGACAGATTCATCTTAAGAACCTTAAAAGCAAATGTGCAAAAGAACATAATTGTTTATTTTGTGCTAGGATTCTGCATTTACAACTTAACACATTTTTAAAAATAAGCAAAAAAAAGAAACAAACAAGACTTTCTCCTTTCCTTAAAATGGTTACAGGAGTGTGGCAGTGACACATTTCAAGCATTTTATTCCAGATTTACAGGTGTGAGTTCAAGTCCCTGGCCTTATTTGTGCCAAAGTCCACACCCTGAGATAACTTAGCTGTAGTTAGGTAGTTGTTCTCCAGCTTGGAATGTCAAAAGTGTTTGAATAAAATACTGTTTTCTTACTGCTTATTGATTTCAGAAATGATAATGCTTTATGTTTCTTAGCCCAGTGGACCACTTAGTCTAGAGACTTGCCTTTGATTGCCATCTTAACTAACAGCTGTGATAACATAAGGATGTATTGTAAAACAAAGCTAAACGCAGCTAGACAGTGAAGATTCAAAATAACTAAAGTTCGATGTTCTCAACAGATTACAGATTACAAAAATATATTTGACTGTAGTTTATTCAATATGATCCCTAATTTCTAATTATATTGAAAATCCTAATCTTAATTTATTCGTCAGTAGATTTTTTTTAATATACAGACTGTGTTCATAAAAAGAGGAACAAAAATAAACACAGAAGAAAAAAAAACAAAATCCAAACAGTGGGATTCTATTTACTTTCTACAGTTTGCAACAAGAACAATCAATGTATTCAGAAAAAAAAATTCTCATCATTAGCATTCCCTGGCAAATCTTTTTGGTCGAATGAGTGTTTGAATATCTAATTAATGTTGGGTTTGAGACACATGAGACTTTATCTTTTCAAATGAAAATTGTTTAAGGCAGAAAAATCAAAGGAAATATGGAAAAATACTGTTAAAATTTTTCATTAAAAGATGCATATATTACTAATTGAACTAGAATCAAGTTTCCTCTATTACTGAGATTATACAAGATTTGAAGAACTGTGCTTACACAAATAAAATTTTAATTTTTACAAAAAATTTATTTGAATATTATCCAAAGGTAAAATTATGAGCTCTTGTGGACTATATTCTGGGCTGTTAAGTAAATACTCATCCTTCTTTAAAACAAATTAAGAAAAATATAACAATAAATGACAGTAAGCCAAATTCCACTTCTCTTCTGAAACTGTTACTCATTGTTTCATTGATTGCTTACTCATTGCATGCTCCATTTTTCATTCTAATCTCAGCTCTATCTGAAAGTCTGCAGAATTGAAGTCTTCTGATGGAGCTAATCAAACAATGTTAAGTTATATAGATAAATTTAGCATGCTGGGCTCAGTTTTAAAACCATGTCACAGCTATGGTTGTGAAAGTTGTTACTAATTGCTTAGATTATTTGACTCGTTAATAAAGTACAACTTCCTCATGTCAATATGGATATGTTGGTCACTACAAAGGCATACAGCATAATTATCTGTCTTTTGAATTTCCCTCTTTTATTGAAAATTCTCACTGACTTTTGATATCTGTGTCTGGGTCATTGGTGTATTCTGTATCTTCCTCTGTGATGTGCAGAGAGAAAAGTCAAATTCTTGCTTATCTGTAATTGTACTGGTTTGTCCTCTCAGATAGAGAATGGGGAATATTTTATATGTATACACCCAGAAGTTGAAATTTTGAACAAAATGCTGAAAATACCGCATATTTTTTGTTGGGTGTTTCTTTGTTGTTGTTGTTTGGGTTTTTTGCTGTGGGTTTGGTTTTTTCTTTGTTTGTTTGCATTATTCTTCTTTGCAAAAGTTCATCTTTGTACTTTCAGTCATTTTCTCCCCACCCTGGACAGAAAATCCCTGTCTAAAAACAAAAATGTCAACTAATCTATGCTGCCTATGCACAAACGAAGATTAGCAAATTGTTCTAGTTTTTGTCTTCAGCCATAAGGCTGGCATTTAGGCCTGTGCTCTTTTGGACACCAGTACTGGGCGCTATTTGAAAAGGAAAAGGCAATTCCCATACCTTCCAAAGATGTTCAGCAACAGTTTTATACAGAGACTGGAAAACCATATTTGTGTTTCCAAGTAATATCACAGACTAGTCTGACACAGTGGAAATAAAGTTGCCTTTGTTTAATTGTACACTGGTTGTCATCTCGTTTCTGACACTGTGCTACAAAAGCACAGTGGAGAACATTAACTACAGAATCCCAGGCTAAACTAAATCATCTTAATCTTGTCTGACACAATGTTTGAGTCTGAATGTATTATTTCCTGTTTCTGCTCAAGAACTATGGAAATGTCTACAAAACAGCAAGGACCTGCAATGATCAGCAGAATACTGCCAAAAACATATTTACAATTCGTCTTTGCTTATATAATATCTGTTTATGCTATCTTCGGGATACAAGCCTGGAAGACAGCCAGTCATGTGGTATCATGTGTGGGCATTGTTGTCACAGTTGGTGACACTTTGTTCAAGATGACAGAGGAGCTTTTCTTGTAAGTTAAATGAGTATGAGACCCTACCAACTTTTGACCAAGCTCTCTTTTTTTCTGATAAAAGATGGAGATAAGGAAATAAAAAACCCTGCAGACATGTAAGTTTGTACATAAGGCAATTAGCAATCTATTTATTTGGACACACTGAATAACCTGTTTCTTAAGACTTTATCTATGTTGCTAAAAATGCAGATAGGGAAATCTACCACCCTTTGGTTGAATCTGGATCGGAGTTCAGAAAGAGTCTTTCCAGGGGCAGAGGAATGGAGAAATTTTGTATGAAAGCTCTGTGTTTTTAAGTCTACCCTAAAAACATATTTAATATCAGCGGAAAGGATGATATGCAGTTGCAAACAGGGAATGGTGAAGTTGATAACAATAGTACCTGTTAATTTGTGGCATTGAGGTGACTTTCTGCATGACATGTAGCATTTCAAGAAAGTGTAATGTCTTCGGTGAGTCAAATAAGAAAGATTGTTTCCTGAGGGAGTTCCAGGACAGATGGCATTTGCAAATGAAATGGCAGTGATGACAGAATTTGCCCAAGCAGATGTAAGCTTCTTCCAGGGAAACAAGGAGTTGTTGAATGAAGCAGGATCAACATCAACACCTGCTAGAATGGCCCATCTGAGGAGATGCTCAGATAGCCATTATGCTACACATTGACGGCTAAAAGACCACAGTGTTGTTAGTTTCTGGATTGGAAATCAGGCTTTTTCTGAGGAGAGCAGTGAGTGAAGAAGAAATGGAAGAAACATATGCAGAAGGAAGCGAAACAGTAGATAAAAAACTTCAACTGCTGCATGCAATGGGGGAATGCAGCTCCTATGAACTTTTGCTCCGGGTGCACAGAAGAAACTGTGGAATCTGATGGTGTATTTAGACACGGTAGTGACACCTCAACCGTGCCTGTGAATAGCAGAGATTATCAACTTCAAACCACTGGAATCCAAATTTTTTTAGATTAAAAGCTGCTCTAAATTCATATTGCATAACTGAATCACTATTAAATTCTCTCAATAAGAATAAAGTATTGTAATAGGTATTTTAGATAAAAAAGCAAGTTTGACTGCAGATGCCTAAGGGGAATTAAGGAGTTCTCACAGCCTTTAAGTTTGTTTTATTCTATCTCCTAAAGAAAGATAGAAAAGTAAGGATGCAAATAATAGATTTCACCTATTTGCCTATTTCCATACACGAGGCTGAGACAGGAGTCCATAAATATGCAAAAATGCAGTATGATAGTGACTAGGTATGTTTAGTAATAGTTTAAAAAATAACATTGAAAGTTTTCATTACGAGGAAGTGTATGACAATTATTCATATCTTGCTTAGCACTGATTCTACCTCATAGAAAGATGGTAAAGCTTTTCATTAGTAAAGAAAATATTATGTGATAATCCTGTATGCCAAGTTCATTTATGACTGAAACATTATGAAATAATTACTATATTACCCTGTTCTCTAATGTGTTATTGATTAAGGTAGTTTGGTCCACTCTGATATGTTCATGGAGTAAGACAAAGCGTTGAGGCATAAGCCGTTATCATTTCTAGATGCAATTATGTCAGTAAAATCTTTGGGTTTTTCATAATAAAAAAAAAAACAAACCAACAATCATTTGAAAAAGGCATGTTGGCAAAGTTGATTAGGAATTAATAATATTTTTCCCAGAGTTTGACTTGCAAGAATTTTTCAAATTTACCCTTGTACAAGTTGTCGAATATTTCTGAAGAGGCTTTACTCTTGTCTTTTCAGCAGTAAAGAGTTAAAATAAATTAAAGGAAGAAGTGTTTAACAGTTCTATACAGTATTGTCTCGGCATATATTTACTTCTGTCATTTATTCTTATTGGTGTTGATATTAATAAGACTGAAGTTCTCTATGCTTTGGACAGTTAAACATTCTCTCTTAATATTAATGATTTCAACTTTTGGATTTGTTTCCTTTATCCATTAAGTATTGCATATATTTTATGCAGTGAATCTTACCATGTAAATACTCTAAAACAACGAAGGATTTATTGGATAATAATAATAGACTTATACATATTTTGCACATTTCCTTTTGACAGTTGTATCAAATAAGTTTTCGCCCCTCTTTAAATATGCCCTCTGTCCAGCACATGTGCATACATCTTTGTGTTTCATACACACAATAAGGTGAGAGTATTTTTCTGTTCTGTAGAACAGCTGTAGTACTTATACTGTATGTCACAATTTGGTTTGGCTGTCAACTGTGCACTAATAACTTGAAGTGCCATCCCTTGTATAACACCGTATATAACCTCAGACGTTGTTGGAGGCTGATCATATTGAAGGGGTTTCAGAAAGAATTGTATTTTATGTATACCTGTTTTGTGTACCTTTTTCTTTTTTTTTTTTTTGCTAACAGAGGAACAAACACATAATAGATTGCTTCAATGTATCAAATTTATTTTTTTTTATTCATCCATTTACAGGATGATTGTGATGACATGCTGCTAAGATTAAAAGATAGAATGTTAGCACTGAATAGCAAATATATCAAAAGTAATTTCACATACATGAGGAGTGTCTTCTGGCTATTTAACGTGAGGGAAAAAAAATTACCTTCTGCTAGTGTTGCAAGTTTTGCACAGCTCCTGTTTCACCGTAAGATGATTCCATTTGTTACTTCCTGGTATTAGTAAAATCATGTTTTCTGTTTCTATTATTTCTGACACAAATACATATAACAACACAGAATGGATATATTCTGGCAAACTGAACAGGGCCAGTGCACAGACTTGCACGCTGATGTGTGGTCATTCACACTGTTAAATTCTTAGCATGGCCTCTGAAATAATTTTGAACTCAACCAGCACTCTCAAAGACTATGCCCAGGCACAGTTTGATGCTATCATGGGCCAGTGACTCCTCCTCACAAGCAATCTGGATGCAGTTACTACAGTTTGAGACAAAAGAGAATTTATCTATACAGAAAGCTCTGCCAAAGCAGATGGCAGCAGGGCCAAAAAATAGTCTGTGCTGCATTTTCTTTATTAGCACCTAGACAAGAAATAACATGCACTCCCCATGCAATTACATCTATTTGGATTCTGCATGAGGCAATGCTTTGTGATAACATTTCTCTCATAAAAGTGTTCTGTGGAAGTCATAAATGAGTCTGTATAAATTATGTCAAACTCTGCCTAATTCCCAGAAGCATTTAAAGATGAATTGATGCAGGAGGCATGCTCCAGCCAGAGTGTTACATGTTGTTTTTTTCGTGACATTCATGGCTGAAGCTGAACCCCTGAATGTCAAAGAGACACTCAGGATTCTGTGCAGTACTGTCTGCAGAGAGTGTTTGACCTTCACTAAGGTACTTGCTGGGGGCATTCTAGTCTCCTGAATGCTCATAGGAGGCCACAGATACCTATGGCCTGTTTTGGAAGAACATAAAATCTAGTGCTGAGCAATTTTAACTTCAGACAGAGCTTGCAATGCAATTGAGCTGTGCTTTTTCGGCACAAAATGCCAGGTGGCTTTTAAGCTCCTAGATCTTCCAGTTTATGTAGTGTCAAAAAGGTGAAGATCTACCTTGCTGACTTAGTGGATTTTGGATTAAGTTCTATATAAGAAGTCCAAAGATGCTGCAAACTTCCTGAAAATCCCATGCCTTATCTGGTAAACTCACAGTTATGCATATGTCCTTTTAATAAACCTGTATTCATTACATCTCTTAGTACTACCTTACCTGGAAAAACCTAGGCAGAAGAAAATTCCTCATGCTCTTAAACTACTGACTGTTTATTATATATTCTTTTCTGCTTAATTTATTATTTTATTTTCTATATTTTTAATGGTTCATGGGACACTGTCATCTTTAAAGTTAAAAATTTTCTGGTAAGAACAGTGATACCATCTCAGGCTTTAATGGGTCATAATCCTGCTGATAATTTTTACTGGTTCAAATCTTAAGTCACATCTGAAGATGTAAGAGTTCATAGGATCCTTTATACTACCACCATAATATTTTCCAGCAGGACAACTAACGTTTAATGTCTTTTGGATATAGATACAGATTCAATTGTGGCAGAGTTTCATAAAATAAAATTTAAAAGAAAATCCCATTTTGCTTCTTTAAAAGGGTAAATGTATTTTTTTTTAATTAAGTATATAAATAAATACTCTAACAAAAGAAGGGGGAAAAAATAATGATAAAATACTTGTCCTAGTCATTTGACTCAAATGTAGAGACTGAAGCAATCTGTTTTCAATTAATCTTAGCTTTTTATATCACTCTGCTGAAGAATCAATGTTTAATGTTCAAGAAAATGATAACTGAACTCAAAGTGATGTCATTTATGAATCTGTATCATGTTCTGAAAGGTCAACCTACATTAGAGAATCATCACTTACTTATCTTTAAGATATTGTTAATATCTTTATCTGGTCACTCCAGGAATAAAATAATTAAAGAAAGGAACCTATTGTTACTCATAATATATTTTGAGCCTATTTCCCGCTTGGAATATACCACTATTTGAAAAATAAAACAAAAACCTCTTTAAGTACCTAGTGCTAAAGCCTCCCTTTTATCCTGACCAGTAAAATTGATTACAAACTTTTAATTGGTTTCTTCAATTTACCTTTTTTGTAAAACAGATATCAAATCTATAATTTGGTCTGTTGTGCTCAAGAGAAAATATATCAATATTCTCAGTTATAACATACAATATTTGCTTGAATTCCACTTCATATTCCCACTTTCATTTTCTCCAGGAAAAAGGATTAAACATTACAATGTTAGCTCACTTCTAAACACAATTTTGTCCTTGGAACAGTTGCACAGCATTCTGCTTAAATAGAGGCCTCTGCTAACTCACACTGCTACAGCCAAGGTCTTTGTACTTGTAAGAATTGATATGCACACAGGCAAACTCAGATGACCAAACCACGGGTAAGGTGTTAAGGAAAAGTTTATCCCAAAGTAAAAAACGTTAAATGCACTAGTAAATCATGCAGCAGGAAAAATAGCAGCTCAGCCTGTCCTGGTGCTTTTATAGCAACACCTTTCGCACATATGTGACTTCAAAGTGCTTTACACGACTTCCGTGCTTTATGGTTTCTTCCTCTCTCTAAGACACCTCAGGGTTTTTCCTAGCCCTATTTTTCCCAGCAGGGAACACCTCCTTGAGCAAAACTCTTTTTTCCATCTCAAATAAATATTCCATGTTTGCCCTTCTTTCCCTACAGCACTCTTTTCTGCAAACCCAGTCTGAGATACCCTGATGCTTGGTTTTCACGGGGGCAATGGATACTGCTCTTCTGGAGAGACCATGCATGTCTCCAGGGTTTTCAAGCCATATGTGGATAGGGCTAGAATTAGTAGCACTTCTCAGAATATGCCTAAATGTCTTGTTTAAAAGTAAAGTTTTTCTATAATAACATAAAGAAATCTGAGTGTTGCTTTTCTATATGATGCTGTAATATTTTTACAGAAATCAAAGAAGAAATAAATGAAATTTTCTATGCTACCTTTCTTGGAAAAGTAGAATTTTCCTTTCAAGTGACCTATTTGGATAAACAGGTGAAAGCAGTGAGAAATGGAGGTTTCAAAAAGAGTCATAAAAACCATTTGTATGGTTTGATATTTTAGTATACATATAAGCTGAAGCATTTGCCTTCTCAACAATGACATCTCAACAATATCTTTTAGCAATTTCTCCCCAAGGAACATCCCCCACCATACTCATTCCTACTTTTAAAAGAATTCTGATTTCTACCCATAAATGTTCCTATTAATGACACATTTAAAGCTGTCTAAACCAATTAATAAACATAGTATGTTTTTACACTGAAAAAAAATCACCAGATAATGTCAGATTATTCTTTTGTAGGATCCTGTGTTAGCCCCTTCAAAAGTTCCATTAATGGGAAACAAAATGTGTGTTTCATTGCTTATTTTCCTTCTCCGCTGTACAAAGGAAACACTTTTGGCTAGAGTATGTGAATATATATAACACTCAAATGTATCATGAGTTGCTGGCAGGAAATTTGTATCTCATGCTTCCTTATCTGCAAATAACATGTTCCCATTATGAAATAGGTCAAGCATTCTTTTTGCCTAAATCACATAAGACTGCTTTTGAGAGCTTTTCTAGAGCTTAAGAGGCTCTTGCTGAAGGACTAACGTAAGATAGTAGAAAGTTCAAAATATTTAAAAACACAGAGGAGGAGGAGACTTATGAAAAAAAAAAATCTTTCTTCAGTTTATTCATCAATATGCATTTTGAGAAATTACACTGAAGCCAGAAAATTATTCTGGAATGATACCAGAAGACTATAAGCAACATGAAAAAAATATCTTACCGAAAATAAAATACATTTAAGTGTAACTGAAAGGAAAATATTTTCACCATATTAAAGCTTCATACTTGATGAATTTGACCTTATCTTCCTCCTGGGAAGTTCATACTGTTCTATTGCAAGACTTACTANTCGAAAGGAAAACTTCACAAGATTAAATATCTCAAAAGAAAAAGAGAATAATTGGGCTACAGTTTAGATAGAATAGCAGTCAGCTAAATGATAAACCTATCTACCTAAAACTTATAAAAAGACCTGTCATTAATATAATTTCAGTAGTTATAGCAGTCTTCAAAAGTTGAGACACATGAGTTAAAATCTGGTGCAGTTATATGCTCATGCTCATTTCATCTGACTTCCCTGTGTGCTGTCTCTGTTCAGACTACCCTGACTCTTTCAGAGCACTCCATGGGAAGACTTTGTCCCTCCCTTCTCATTGCACATACCTAGAAAATTCATGCTATAAAGCATTTAATGTAATCATTAAGGATATAGACATAAAGTCATAGGCATTTGGCTGTCTAATTGCCAAAAATTTGTAAGAGTTAAGATACTAAAATCAGCGAGAAGTTTGGGTCTAAATTCCTCAATCAGCAGCATGGTTACATAGCTTCCTCAACATTGTGTGATTTATTTTTCTAAATTGAAACATTGATAACAAAAATTATCATCTTTATCTTTCATTCCAGTTTACTTATTTGGCTTACTAATGAATGACTGAATAGTCAGGACAGTATCAAAAGTGATTATTCTCCATGAGGGGGTCAGAAGGTGTCTGTCACCTATGCTAGGTATCAGAAATTATATCATAGTCAATGCAGAATTAAGCTATAAAAGTAATAAAGCTTGGGCAGTTATTCAGTTAAGTACAAACGGTATTTCAGATCCTATAAGGTATCCTATTCTGTATCTGCATCCAGCCCAGTCACCAATTGCTTCTCCAGAAAGGTAGAGATCACCTGTAACAACCTGTATTGTGACATATCAGAATTATGCATGTACCTTGGATACTCGTCTGAAATGCCACAAGACAGCAACATTTAAGTAAACAAATCCCACCTTACTTGCTTATGCTCAGATGAGATTAGTTATTCTCTAATCTGCATTAATTACATTGACTGAATCTCCACTGAATATAATGAAAGACCTAAAAATTTGCAAGCTTGTAGATGTCTACGTCCAGGCACTCAGTCCCGCTATCTAAATTTCACAATGAATTCTATTCTAACCGGCCACAATGACATCTAATTGAAAATATCAGCAACTTGTTGACTCTGATGAATGTTAATTAATATTTGAGGAGCTTTGGCTCTCTGTAGGGGGAAAGAATCTATACCTGTAAAGTATATTTATAATCAGGATTACTATCTGATTGAAAGCTTAGGGTCCTAAACACAGAAACTTTTAGTTTCAACTTTTAAGTTTTGCTGGCCCAGAGAGTTGGAAAGGAGAATTCTACCATAGTTAAATTACAATAAATGCAGAAATACGTAGAATAAAGAAAAGAAGTAGGATAAAAATAGATGAATGAAAAAAACAATGGTTGGATAAAACCAAGATAACAAGAACATGAAAAGCTCTTTTTAGGACTCTGGACAAAGTTCAGTTTCATCAATTCCTCATATCCATTCAAACTTTTCCCACTTTGTCTTCATGAAGTATTAACTTCCTGAAAACAATAAATTAGACTTCAGCATGTTCCCATTAAAGCAAGTGGTAAAACTTCCATTAATTTTAGTAGATCAAGGGACAACTTCAAGTTTACATTATTGAACATATAGGTCTGCGGATATATTGCAAAAGAAAGAGAAGATTGAAATCACACTAAACTATAGTTCCTGCTATAATTCTACTTTTTGTCTCTTTAGAAATTAAGTTGTTCCAAATCTTGCTTTATTTTGTTTTTATTCCTGCAGAATTAATCAAATTACTAGGTTGGTTGTTTCACAGTAGAGCAGGCAAGTAACTAAGGAAAGTATTCCAAGATCTGTTTTACTAATATGAGCAACCATTTACATATTTTCCTCAATAGATCTTTCAAAGGCAACCATCAAATTGGAAGATCTTTTAAACTATTTAATTATTTTTTAAAATGTGAATATAATGCATGATTATGGTCTATTTATTACAAAACAAAACAAAACAAAAGACTACTTTCTGTGATAAACAGTTTGCTCATTCCTTCACTGAAATATACTCCTTAGTAGGGTTTGCATAGTGATATTTTGACTGTCTGCTAGTAAATGTCCCAAAGTGCAAAAAATATTTGAGGCATGTTGATACAGAGTTCCTTCTTGTATCTCCTTGTATCTGGTATTGTCATGGCAGTTTGAAAAGAATGCACTACAATATTTTCACCATATTAAAGCT
>VYXB01010641.1:0-15587 GCA_013397135.1 Pachyramphus minor
TGGACTACTCCACTGGGGTTGACTGAGATCATGGTACATATCCCACGGAATGCTGAATCCTTTTCCTCATTGTCTCTTATGTTTCGCAGAGAGGTGCACCTTGTAAGTTGGAGAGCAAAACTTAGCTAATTCTATTACTTTTTCATTCAATCAAGTCAGGACTAGATTACAGCATTTGATGGAATAAGTCACACTGATAAGATTATCTGAAACACTATTTTGAACACTTAGAAAGATACTTATTGCACACAGTCTTTACTAGTATATTCCCATTAGGTATCATCTACAGAATCTTGCTTTCCTGTTGCACTATATACGGATAGAAAGTGTGACCTGTATTCTATTAAATATAAAAGAAACACATATATAAAATATTTATAGAAACTATCATTATTAGAAGCAAACATTACATCAGATACCACTTAAAGAACAGTTATTTAACCTTTACAGCATCAAGCAAGCTATTTTATACATAACAAGTCTAGAAACGTATTCGTTACAGCAATTCAAGCCTCGGACTGAATTTTAAGTAAAGTAATGCACAGTTTAAATTTTACAGTATTTGTATGCATTGTATTATCATTCTCATGGATTTTAAAATGCTCTTTCATAGTCAAGCTTCAACACACAAGCATGTGACAATCTTATCCCATGCATAAATTAGTCGTTAGCCACAACATAAAGAATGCATGACAGTGCTACTAAAAACTCACAAACCTGATAGGACAAGATTAGTCACATGGTTGGCAATGATTAAGGATTGAGATTTTGTAACCAACTGAAAATATATCTAAAAGTGAGATAGAGAGAAGAAGGAAAGAAAGAAAGAGAGTGAAGAAAAATGAATTAAAAAAAAAGATTGAATAATACACACCAGGGTCTTATAAACTGCTGTAGCATGGGGGCCACCTCTTGAGGACAAACGTAACCAAGACGACCAATTGTTATTGCTAAGGTAACGCAATCACGGTTATACACCACCAAACGCCAACCAAGACATGAGCAAATGAGGGGGGAGGAGAAAAAATAAAGAAAAAACAACAAATAACTCAGAAACAGAAACCAACAGAATCTGTGTATGATAATAAACATAAGATTTCACCAGTGCTGTTTATTACCACCCCCTAAATAAGAGGTAGCAACATATATGGTATACTCTCCAGGGTAAAAGAAAAATTAAAGAAGTAAATGAGAGAACACCAAAAACACAGTTTTAAATTCAAAGGCTTTCTGATGTAAGCAGTCATTCTACCCTCTTCAGAGTAACCTTTTGCAGTAAATTTACCTATCATACATTTCTAAGTTTTTATTCAAAGTTACTAGTATGGATATTTTTGATAAAATATCATTTTTCAGTTTTAGTATCAAGTGTTCTAAACATTTTATTTTATCCCAGGTTTTGAATTCAAGGTTTTAACAGATCCCATCTATCAGTAAAAATACACACATAAATACTATAACATGGAAAATATTGTGATCTGTCTGAAAATTCTACACAGAAGAAGCACTTCTCAAAGAGCACCAAATATTTATCTTCTTCATAATCTCATATAGAACTTAATTAAAAATGGTTGCTAATTCACAGCAACTGACTACAGAAAATTAATTCTTTAATCCCAGTATTTCTTCTGTTCACAAAAGGTTTCCTCATAGATGTATAAGAATCTGACTTCTGATACCAAAGCATAAGGACCCATGAAAAGCAAAATTGCTTCATCACATGATTAGGTAGTTTGGTTCATTGTTCTGAGTGACAGACCAAAGAAAATATCATGCAAATGTGTTTTAATGGTGTTTGCTCAACTCACAGAAGATTAATCTTTAGAAAAAGAAGAGGGTGCAGAATAATGTATCAGGATTACTGGAAGCAAAATACATGAATAATACTAAAATCCAGCAGATTTGTATGAAGCAGAGAAAGGAAACCTATGTTCAAGGGACATACTATGCAACACTCTAATTAACAGGCATTTGTGAACAGTTTCATGAAACATGCAGTAAAGCAGATGATGCTTTCTCCAATAAAGGTTTGGTGTAGGATATACTAGTCTGAAGCATATTAATTCCATGAAAGCTGCAGCTCTCTGTTAATATACTGTTTTGCCCTGATATTACTCAATTTCTGTACGTAGTGTCTAAAATTTTTTACTATCTTATAAAACTGCACTTGCAGTTCAAATGAATATACAATTTTATCCGTAAATTCTTACAGCTACAGTCTGTACAAGGAATAGTAATCTCTGTCAAAGTGTGTTCTCACAATTGTTTTCATGATTAATTACATTGCATGCTACATCAAAACCAGTCATTTTCTTGCACATATTAGTGGCACACAGTAAAATATCCCACAACAAACGTATAATAAGTACACCACATTCAACATTTATTTGCAGTTATCCATCCACATTTAAAGGAACTATTAAGAGAATAATAAATAAGTAAATAAATAAACAAACAAATAAAGGAAAGTTAAGTGTTTGGATGCTTCCAAAAATCCTCTTAGCAATGATGGAAGCAAACATTTAAGTACTGGATGCCTCTCAGTTACAGGTATTACCCATCCATTAGTGCAGAGGACGGAAGTCAGGTCAGGGGCAGGGGTAAGGAAAATTTATATTGTTATACTATTCCATAGTATATTTCACAACAAGTAGGTATTTGCTCAAAAATTACATTTTCAAAAAGTTGTACCTATAATATGCCATACAACTAGGTAATTTTTCCTTCAACTTCACCTTCCATACTAAATGGGGGTTGAGGAGCAGAGAAAGTGCAGCTTTTAAGTTTAGAGAATATTGGCAGGAAAAATATACAGTGAAAAATCTCTCCAAATTATTTCTTGCTTTGCTCAAAAAATAGAACTGTACCACTGTATTTGCATCATTTTCAATCATGTCAGGTGTAACAACTAAACTGTCATTTTCTTACAAGACAGTTTTCAAACACATGAAAAAATAAAATTCTCAATTAGTAAAACAGTAAACCATAAACCCACCACATTATCAATAAATGTTTCCTGGAGTATGGAAGGTGCTTGTCATACCAGAACATGCCCTCTATAGATGCAAAAGAAACAAGCCTCAGAAATTTCAATTCAGTAAGGTATTTGGGGATTGCTCCCAATTTGGAATGCAAAGCTGTGGACCAGAACATAAAATATGCATCCCATTATTAGAATTCTTTTCAGAAATTTCTTACTAAGTGAACAGGTAACAAAAATTAAATATAATATGATTTCAGTTACATTGTGGTAAAACTGCCATCACAGATCTAGATTTTTGTGTATGCTATTACAATTTTATCTTAAAATAAAAGACTGCATTTTTGTAAATTCAAAGAGTTCATTATGCATTTTATATATGACAATGACATTTGTCTCCAATACTAGACATATATATACAGTACACATTTGTGTATATCAAAATCAGTGAGAAATAAGTCTTTAAGTGTTACTGCATACATTTGTCATAATTAATACCTAAATAAAAGTAGAATAATTAAACAGATTATAAATAGATCTTAAAAATGTTATAAAAGGAAAAAGCAATAACTTTTGGAATCTAGATATATGATATGCTGCAAGACTGAGACTTGTAAGAGCTTCTGCAAAACAGAGTTCCTTTTGCGTATAAAACCCAAATACACAGCAAAAGAGTCAGTTCTGGTGTGATTCCCCTATGCAATTTTAAAAATGATTATTAAAAAAATCTCTAATTTCCTTCACGATGTACAGTTAATTTTTTGGGTACCTGTGTTCTCTAACAACGTCTTTGGTGTGTTGGGTCTGTTAATTATTTCTACAAGCTGATGCAACACCATTGGAATATAAGGCTGCATCTCTATACCTGAAACAACAACAACAAAAGATTCAGAAGAAAACAACCATTAATATCCATAATCTAAACAGAATGCACTTACTAAACAGAATGAACTTACTAACAAGGAGAAGGATCTCAAATGTAATATAAATTTCAACATGAAATAATCACTAAAAAAAAAACCCACCCAAGATGCCCAGACACATGCTAAATGTTCATGGATTAAAGAAAAAATTAAATCTTACCCATCTGGATAGAGATTTCTCCAATTGCCCAGGTGGCATTGTTACAGACAGAAATGAATTCAGGATTTAGGTTGGTTCCCAAAATTGGCATGAAATCAGCTAGAAAAAACAACGTTTTAAAATCTCATCACACAGTACAACCATCTTGTCCCATTACTGTAAGATCATGGGGGGAAAAAAGGGGTTTAAGAAAAAGATAATGCAAGCCTATTCAAATGCATGGAAAGTGTCACCTGTGAATTAACAAGAGCTATATTTCTGCTGTATATCAGATTAACTTGGAATTTAGAACCTAAGTAGTTCAAAGCAAATCTTTTCAAATTATGCTTTTAAAATCTCTCAAATAGGCTTTATCTTTACGTAACTCTAGAAATCTTTTTCCCCACCTTCCCTTGCTTAGGTGGTGGGAGAGAGGGGACAGAGGAAAAAAACCACAGGTACAAGTATCTGTGGTTTTGTAGTATGGTTGAACAACCTCAAATCACCTGGATAGCTGTGTATTCAGCCATGCTTGATAAAACAATGAAGACTAGAAAGCAATCACAGCTTTGATTATATTTTAAGAAAAAATGAGTCACAAAGGTGAGTATAACATCTGCCAGATAAAGTTTAAATTCCAAGCCTATTCAAGCAAGTGTAACTTAACTATATCTGTGGGAAGAAAGAGCAAATATCATGGAAGTGTATAATGAAAAAGAATGCAAAGAACCAAAGGAAAACCTATCCTCTAGCCAAGTTTCTTTAACAGAGTCTAGTAGAACAAATAAAGCTCTAAAAACAAGGGACAAAAAAGAACTTTTGCACTGTCTTAAAAAGTAGGACCACATCTTTTAAACGTACAATTCAAAGGACAAAAGACTACAGACCACTGTTGATAAAGGAAAATGACAATGTACAATACCATGAAAAGGCAACCCACAAAACAGGGAAAGAGCTTAACAATGGCTAAACTAACATCTTAGGAATTTGTAAAACAAGTTGTTTTATAGTAAAAGAAACATACCGATGCAAGGCTTAACATGCTGAAAACACGCCTTTGTCAGATCACCTAACAATGCAAAAGAACTCTGCCGTACCTCAGGCATTTTGTCCTAAAGGGAGGAAGAAAAAAATTACAATTCCAGAAGAGTTTCTGATTCTCTGAATAAAGAAAATCTTTGGATCAAGCAGATGACTCATCTCACCTGCATGCATTGGTACATTAGTGTCAGGATATTGCTGCGAGCCACTAGCTGTTCAATGTTGCCTCCAAGTCCTTCAGCTAAACCACTGAGTAAATCAAGAGCCACAATCATGAAATCTTTATCTGGAGCCTCGTATTGGTCTGGCTGAGCATTATGCAACTGCAACAAATAAATACACATTTTCAAATTATATTAGATTTTCCCAGGTGTATGCATAAAAAAAAGTTTCCAAACGGCACGTTCATTTAGATGTTCCATCTCCCTGCAAACCTGTAATTTTACACAGTTAATACACTGGTTTAGCAAAGTAACATTGGAATAGTCATAGTAAAATACCATGGCTTGTGCAAGTGTCTTCTGCACCAGATTTACACAACGCTGGTACACAGGCTCACAGTATGGAAGAAAGCCAGATTGCAAGGCAGTAGCAACTGATGACAGGCACTGGAATTAAAAAAAAGAAGAAAAACAGTCACTACCTTTCCTCACATTCCTGAAGTGCCTTTTACTCAGGAAAGGTAACTTAAAAGATATTAGGATTTTAATTACACCAACATGTAACTGATTAAGTAAACACAACCTAGAAAGGCAGTACTGGTTAGCTAATGCAAGGCAACTATCAGCAAGTTGTTACTCATTCCTGTACATGTCAGTTGAGAAAATTTCTCAGCAGCAGCATCTTCTTAGATGTAGCCAAGAAAATGCATACAAAACCAGTTACAATAATTTCAGACAGCACTTACACTAAGCTGCAATATCTTGACCATGAACAAGCCCTGATATTACCTAAGAGTTACAAAACTAATTTTTCTAGAGGTGTTTTCCTGCTTCACACTCAGAAAGTACAGAGATCAAGACTACATGGTCTGGTTCATACCTTCAGCTTGTCTGACAATAGTTTTAATGGAGGGATGAAGGGAGAGCAAGGAGAGAGAAGACAAGAATAAAAGGAGGATAAAACATTTTTTTCCCCTAAAAGAATCCTATCAAAGAAAACGCTCAAGAATGGCAAACAAAATCTAAAAGATTTCTGCTAAACCTAAGGACAATTCCTCAGTCATAAAATTTTCTTACTACTATCAGAATATTTTATTCATAATGGGAAATAGCTAACACTGTCAGATTTTATAGTCATATTTTCTAGTAGGAACCTCTTTAGTAGAAAGTATAATTCCTAAAATAAGTTGACTAAAAATACCCAAATTTTAACATTTACCTCTAATAAAGGGAAGAGATCTTTATCTTCATCCTTCAACATGTTCCACTTCTGGATTAATGGAGGCATTAGCATCTGAATATATTCCTGTTTAGGATGAAAATGCATGAGCTGCTAAAATACTTAACTGCATACTATTTTATTTCAATTTAGGTAAGAACTGAGATATATTCTACTTTTTCAGAGAAAAGAACACCCCTGATGTACTGTAATTCAACAGTTGTTGCAATTCATAGAAGTATTTTTGTATTAGGATTTACAATTTATGTCTTGATAATTTCTGCTAAAGCATGTAAGTACCTTTGCAAAGTAAATCCCTTCCTCCAGGCTTGGTTTCAATACAGTTACCTGGATTACTACAAGTTTAAGTGACTGCCCCAGGGCCTAAGAAAACATTTTTATTGTGGCTCTTCATCTGCATCAGCTTTTCCCAACCATCCTGCATTGCCCTAATTCTACAATGCTATTCCCCCAAGTTCTGAAACTTTTTCCTCAAGCAACTAACCATCCCTGAAGAAAGTAATTTCCTATGCCTCCAGAAGGAGGCACTTAACCCTTCTGCATAAAGCGGCTTCCCTGCCACTGCACAGCCACAGTCACAAGGACATTGAGCAAGGCATCTCTATAGTGCTGTTGCTACCAAAGGCATATGAAGAGCCAACATATGTTGCAATGTCCAAAAATACAAAATTAGAACTGACTAATGAAAGTCACACCCTCATGAGCTGCCATTTAGCTTCCTCCTGGTACTGTCAAATGTCAAGGTGGCCAGGCTCAGAGAGAGAATGAAAAACAGGTCTTTGATGGTGTGGGGTCTCAGTACAATACCATAGAAACAACTAAAATTTTTTTGTCTGGGGTGCCTATGTCATTTGAAGCACTATAGAGAAATAGAACAAGTTTCAATAACCACCATAAGATGCAAACATGTGACAGGTATGTATCTTCTATGAATTAATACATGTACACTAAAAAAACATCCTATTACATTTGTCTTTCTGTTATCTGTGCTTTGACCAAAGGATTCTGTGTTTTTATATAAAAAAAAAATGCCTGTCTCACTCTAATATAGCAATTTCTAGCGATGATGTGCTCCAATTCACTAGTAAGAGACACATACAGAACAGCTTTTGTAACTTAAAGCTGTTACAGAAAAAAAGTGTGATCTATATTGATATGTTTATCTCAGCTGAGCTGAAAAATTCTGAACATGAGGAGAAAATCATAAGAAGTACATTTCACACACTATCATTTGTTTACTCAAAATGGCAAATATTTGTGCAGTGGGAAAATTATGTGCAGTCTATGTACTTTATCTGTAAATTTTTACTATTATTGAAACCTACACAGAAATACCTGCATTTCTGGTTTATAACATGCAAAGCACACTACAGATAACACTGAACAAGTTTTTCAATTATGATGACTGCTTCTACAGAACATAAGGTATACTCACTGGTTTATTTAGATGATGTCCTACAGAATCTGCTAGAGTTCCTATAGCATCATAAAGAATGAGCAGGTTTTTATGCTGGTATTTACTAAATGCGAAGACCAAAGTGTCAAGTATATATGCAAGATAAGGAACAAGCTCTGTACAAGCCTCCTCTTCTAGAGTAGCAAAGGCACTGAGGGACAATAAAACAGGTCGGTTAGTATCTTGGAAAAAATAAAACAGGATGACCCCAAAATTCCCTACGTCAACTATTTCTGTTGAAACCTAAAACTGTATTTAGTCTTCAAATTAATCCAAGATATGTTTTCAAATCTGTATTCCTTAGATAACCTTGATCTTTTTTGACTGAACACAAAAGCACTCATAAGGATTCATCTCCTACATTGTAATGAACAAAATTTTACAGCCATAAAATACTCTATGTATACAAAGGAAGTCCCCGCATCAAAAAAAAAAAAAAAAGGCATTAGTACACAAGTCACAATATACTAGCCATTAAGTAGAAGGAACCATAACAAAAGCTGTTAAGTGGACTGTACACTGTAGCTGCACCCAGAGACCCTGGTGCTGTTATGCCAGTACAAACATCAGCCTGTACTCTCAGCAGTTACTAAGTACAGAAACAGATACAGAAAGAGGTGAAATTACAAGCAAATACAGAGGATGAACGTTTTAGTCAGCCTCTGTCAAAGCACACATCACAGCATCATGGAAACTTTGCGGCTTGTCTATCAAGTGTTTGAACTGCAGCATTAAGAAAACACATCCAAAACAAAACAAAAAAAAATCTCCACACGCTAGAGATGCTGCTTCAGAGAAACATTAAGCAAAGGAAAAGAAATGAGCTATTGAAAATTTACTGGCCTACCTTATGTCAACAAGATTATTAGCCTGTCCCAGTACTAAAATACATGCATCACTGCATGAGGTGAACACTTCCCTCCTTGCACGCTGCCAAATACCAAAATGTCTTTTTCTCAACACAATGGAACTGCCAACACAAAGTGGCTAACATTTTTTCTTTATTATTTTATTATATTATTATGAAGTATATTCTTTCAGAAAGGCATAAAACAAGGGCAGGAAAACATTTTTCAGTGAATACCATTTGTGTCATCATCAAAAGGAGCAGTCTCTTCACAGTACAAAATGAACATTAGACATCTGCTACCATGTAGAAGTTAGTGACAAAAACATACATTGTCTTATGACCAATCTTCAATTTGGTAGACATTAACAATCTATGCAACTAGTCACTGTTGGGATGCAGCTTTTTGTTCCTGTCCAAGAACATTCATTTTATTTCCTCTCAATTTAGAAAGCTAGCAAATATGTTTTCACTGGTAATGGCCCTACATCTTCCTTCCAGTGAAGTTTCTCAGGCTGCTCATTTTTAGCTAAAACAGTAATTTTAATGAATTTCTGCTCTAAAGAAAGTATCTCAAAACACGCTCTAAGTCTGATATCAAACTTCTAATTAAAAAAAAAAATCAGGTGTACTGTCATTTTTAATATTTCCATTATGTATTTCTTATTACTTTGTTTCCATGGCCCATTGTTAAGCATCACATGAGGTTATTTAACAACTACAACACAGCTGTGTTCAACTAAATGCAGATTTTCAACTATGTTTTGGAACGGAAAGTTTGAACAGAAGTAGGGTACTTTTCCTTGGGGATTTTTGTTTTGTTGGTTGGTTGGGGTTTTGTTACTTTGTCTTTGTTTTGCTGTTTTGTTTGTTTGTTTTTGTTTTTGGGGGATTGGTTTTTTGTTAGTTAAATAGATTTAATAGAACAGACACTAAAGCTCCACAAATTTGCTAGCCCAATGCTTGAAAAGGTTTGGAGAAAAAAAGGAAACATTGTTTAATACTCAAATCTTACTAAGTATATGTCATAAATTCACTGTATCTGTTTCCAGGTAAAGATACATTCACCCCTTTTGTGCAAAGCTTAACACAAGAACTGACCTCACCACTGTCCTTAGGCACTACTGATATTTGGGGGTTGATGCTATCTATCATCATCATCATAATTTTTAGCATTATGATCAATATTACATATTTCAAGTGTTAAGAATCTGTTTAGATGCCAATCTAACTCTGCTTTATGGAGAAACATTCTTAAAGGTTTGCTGTGTACACTCTGGTCCCACAAAACCTGACATGTACAAATTCTATTTGATGAGCTACCTGCAAAAGGGATGCACCCATTTCCATTTCATTAATGTTATGTCCACTAATAAAGCCATTAATTACTTTTTCTTTTTTTTTTTTAATATAAGTAGATAAGGGGAAGAATGCAATCTTATCTCCCAGGATCTCTCTTTGAGTGAACGTTAGTAACCCTTGAAATAATCATAAATCAAATTTCTGTAATGCTGAGCTAAGCACAAACAGTACCAGTACTCCAACCACAGGATAGCTTTCCACTGCAGTCATTCATAGGCATATTAAAAAAAGCCAAATCTCTCATCAATGAAACATCATATATTGAAAATAAAGAAGTATCACAAACAGCAAATTTACTACAATAAATTATTTAGGTTTGTGTTTCATATACTCTGAAAACTAAGTGGTTAAGAGAAATGCAAGTTAACTTTTTTCATATCATTACAACTTGGGAGAAAGTTGTGACTGCTCTAGAAGCAGCTGCCTCTATTTTAAGAGAAAGAAATAGATTAAGAACTAGAAATGGAGTCATGCATTTATTGATAAGGGCATGAAAAATAGCTTTCCATGGAAAAAAAAAGCAGTGTCATGGATTTTTGCTTAAGCTTTGGCTTACCTGCAGGCAGCTTCTTGTACTCTCTTGTTGCTATCCAAGATACGCTTTAGCAACTCAGTCATTAATGGCTTCAAGTATGTGTCTGGGGGTTGACTAACTACCCAGTGTGCATAGCGACTAAGAGTCCAGCATGTAATGGAGCGCACAAGAGCCTTTTTGTCGGAGAGGCACTGAATAAGGTGAGGGATTAGCTCTGGAAGATATGGAATCATACCCTGCATGCAGCCTAGAAGGAAAAACACAGCTATTGCAGTACCAGAATTAACAAAAAGTTCTCGTTTNATCATATCATTAAAAAAGATTCCTTAAGAAATTTAATTTTCTTGTTTTCTCCTAATATCACAGCAATACTGACGCAAATAAAATCTACACACTTCAAGTCAGCAAGGGCAGTAATACACTGAGATTTGCCAGAAGTACTTTTACCTTGCTTGACTTGAAATCAAAACCAACAAAAATGCTTTCTAGCAACAAAGAAAATATATGTTCACTAGGCACTGTAGGAGAAGATAATCCAGGCATGGACCCAAAAATATTCCTTCATTTTGCTAAATGGACAGAGATGCTAAAAATACAGGCAAAAAACCAAGACTGTAATTAAATACAAAGAAATGGAAGTTATCACATTTAAATCAGAGAACCATCCACAAAAAGCAGCTCAGGGCACTGAAGTCACAGGTCTGGTCTTCTCCATTTCTTAAAACACTGAATGAAATGTAAATATTCCTGTTGTATCAGATCAAGGTAGTACTTCATGAGAGACCAATAAATATATGCTACAGAGTTAAGAAAGGGAGGAATGAAAGAAATTATCTAAGTTATTTAGGCCTTCAAAAATGCAGATTTGAAAATTAAACAAGTAACTGCAGTCATCAACTAGTAGATGTAGAGATTAATCACTAAAAACAAATCAGCTAAGGACGTATACTTGCTTACACAAGTAAATTCACCCTGAACGGATCACAGAGTTGCTTTAGAACCAATCAAAAATTCAGCAACCTGATATGCACTATGGCCTTACCTTCAGCAATTGCTCCAAGAACAAGGATACCAGATTCTTTAACTACCCACTCAGGGTGGAAGAGCAACTCCTTCAACAGGGGCAAGATGTGTGGCAGAAGTTCATCACGAAATACATTGGCTAGGACATCTAAAGCAGCAGCAGAACATTTCCCTGAAGGGAATTAACAGTTAATCTCTGCTTATTATACAAATAGTTGTAGTTAGGCAATATAACCTTTATTTTGAGCTGCCAGTGGATTCTCAGTGTAGGAAAGATACTTCCATTTCATTACAATACAAAGTGATCCACCATGCTCTGGTGCAAAGCCACAGATCTTTGAAAGCCATTATTATTATAATATTAGTTTCTTCTTAATCTCTCACACTGGATCACACTGGTCGCATTAGTAAGCAATGCTTCTTACTGTCAAGCTGTGCTGATGCTTCCTCTCTGTTCATATTGGAACTCAAATATAGAACACTGGATAAGAAATAGGACACACAATTCTGATTTTTAGATAACAAAAATTTTCTGAAATCCAGATAACATATGTCACTACAGATTTCTAAACTGCTCTGCTATTTCTCTTGCAGGCCACTATTTCTGAACAACTTCAGCTTTCTCATCATCTTAATCAAAACTGTGCATCACAGGGCACCTTATTTATTTATCTTTTTCAGAAAATATGTATTTAATTCTGCAATCTCTATATACAGCAGTGACAAGAATAGCATTAGGAATCTAAAACTCTATTTTTTCCCCCAAAAAGCGGCTTTACAGAAACAGGCATATTTGCACTCATATTTTCAACAACAGTAACAATTCTCCAGATACATTTTTAAATTGTTTAACCACAATCCTAAAAGTACATTCACCTGTTGTGAAAACTTGTGGCCTTGGGGGGAAAATATGTGGCTATGTCCAAATCTCAAAACATTATTCCACAATGAGGTTGTTTGCAAAACATATTCAAATCAGACGTCAGAATTTCACCAGCTCTTTTTTATCACTGAACTTAAAAACTAGTTTGTGGCATTTTCTTTCCCTACAACATAGCATCTTAGCTGAAAAGTCCTATGACACACACAGAGTCCACCAGAATTCTGGTTTCCTCACAACTATTTATTTCCTCTCTTCATAACTAAGATATTGTATTCTGGTCAGAAGCAAATTCCTCACATGGAAAAGAACTACCAGTAATGGCCATAGGTAGTAGCATGTTCATATGGGGAAGAAAAAACAAACACAAACACAAAGCAATTTTAGAGAGAAAACTGAAATTAAGAAAAGCATTATTAAGCTTGCTCCACTTACCAATGTGCAAAGATTTTTTTTTCCTCTTTTTAAACTGAAGTTAAGCAGTTTTTTATTATCTCATAGAATTAAAATTCTAAGTCCAAGAGCTTCATTGAATTGCATCAACTAAATATTTTTAGCTCAACCTGCCATATTGAAATGAAAAAATAAGCTTACAGATGGTGGATAACTTTTGCCAATGCAGCTGCAAAGTCAAAGTGTCATTTGAAAGACTCCCTCTCCAACACATCCACCAATTATGTCAGCAGAGAGTTCTTTCTGTATTCAAAAACAAAGACTCAGTATTCCTATATACAAACTCCTCTTCTTACTGTGGTTCCTGTATTATGCAAGTTGATCTATTTTAAAACAGTTTACATATTACTTTGACATACTTAAATTCCAGTCAGAAATAGTATCATCATCATCAAGTTCATCATCATCATCGTCATCATCTTCAATACCATCTTCTTCATGTTGCTGAGCCACTGTCTTTGAACGATGAAAACGAGGCCTTATGTCCTGCTCACTGTCTGGAATAGCTTCATCTTCTTCAACATCCCCCTGTCATCAAATTGTTTTATCAGATAAATTAGTCCAACTATATTCCTCAAGAAAGGTTAACAACGTAGTTTTAGTCCAAGACTTTGTAAATATATAAAAGATTCAGATCCCACTTGAGCTGCCCAACTAACAAAATGCCAATGCTCCTGTGTTCTACTGCTGCATTTGCCAGAAAGGAGACAGAAGATAAAAGCAAGAGAGAGACGTTCACCCACATAGTCTCGTACCTGCTACAAAATTACTCGATGGGAATGAAAAAGAAAGAAATAATAGAGGAATTCTGGTACACAGGCATATTCTGAAAGGCAGTCATGAAAAAAGCCATATATTCAATCTGTAAGGCATTAGCATTAATTCTCAACGTTTTTTTAGGCTGCATTCTTGAAGTGGTTCATAGTAATGGTGTTCCAGCTCTGCCTAAATTGGGTGGGAGGGGACTGGGGCAAAGCAGGAGAGCCACAGATTATTTTCCAACAAACACAGCAGCAGTTGCATTTAGTATTTGGAACAGCATACCTTGCCCCAGAAAGCTAATTCTCCATTGAAGAGATGGTAGGCCAGATCTACCCATTCTGATCTGAATCATTCTGCTTTATAGGTCAAAAGCTAACCAGCTATTCCTCTAGAGTAAATGAAACTGATACTCACCTTCAACAGAATAATATCAATCTCTGAATATTTCATACCGTTTACCAGCACAGGTATCAGCCTACAAAGAAATATTTATGCATGTTAAAATAACATAAAAAGGCAAGTCAGTTTTCAGTTATACAGACCATAATTTTGGTTGTAACCCTCACCTCTCAAACAAAAAGAAAAACCTTAGCCTTATAACAAAATCAAGTACCTGAACCAAGCTCCATGTCATAGGATTCATCAATACTTTGTAATGAGAAAAAGTGTTAATTTCAAATTACAAACTTTTAAATAGAAGTAGCCAGATGGCACAACTGATGAATTTATTCTGAAGCACCCTCCCAAAATTACATCTATAGGTTTTCAGAAAGAATTCCAACTCCTATAATGCACATGATAAGTTGGCTCTCACCTTCTCTCATCTCAATAGTACTCGTCACTTTATTTACTTGTGGATGAAGACTCTACCTCATTACTGTTAAAGACGGAGGCCTAACTACATTAAGCCCTCTTATCACTTTATGATTACTTCAGTAAAACACCACCCCAACACTGCAGAAATCTTGACTAATTTGTATCAGTTTTTACTTCACTATTAAACTGGTTATGGGACTCTAACTGTACAGATGAATGGCTAAAAAAGTACTAAGAGAAAAAAGTACAATATTTCACATAGAAACACATTCATCACAGCAAAAAAAAATCCATAATATGTTACAAGCCAAAAGAAGCTAATGACAGACCCAGTAACAGTGACAGAATCAATATTGCTATATTCTGCAGCTGAGGACAATTGTTTTTGAAGGTGCAAGGCTTGCACTAATATTCACACACTGCCCTGGCACATTACCTTCTAAACTTTGAATGAAGGAAGAACAAGTATAGACATTATCATTAATTCATTCACTTTTCTGCAGCATACTTTTGAAGTATGCATTTTATAAGAAAGGTTACAAGCATAAAATGGAACAAGACATTAAATACCATATGAACATATTTTAAGAAAATCTTGTTCCACTTTTATATATTTTTATACTTTTTTATATTATACAAAATTTTAAGATTATCATCAAGTAGTAACAAGCTTATATAACTCCCTACTCAAAGAGAACTCACCAAAGAAAAGTTGCCTTCAACACACATGACATTGAAAAATCATGGGAAAAAATTTAATATTATTAATTTGTTTTTCTAGAAAAAGCTTCTAAAGCTTTTTTCATGAAGTTTTTTTAAAAAATTGAGTATGATGGTGTTGCAATGTCAATGTTCATGTAGCCAAAAGAGGTTTAATACTAATAGTTACTAACTCTACATATTATACGTATGGTATTATATATATTGTATATATTATAGTTATATACTGTATATTATATATAATTATAT
>VYXB01010641.1:15602-34215 GCA_013397135.1 Pachyramphus minor
ATATATAACATTGTATTATATATACATATATGATATATTTTATATATTATACAGTTATATACTGTAGTTATTAACTACATAATGTGTGTTGGGAAGGGAATAGGTGCAATGAGGAACGGTGCTATCATTCTTTTGCTTTTTGAACTACAAAAGTAGAAATTAAGTAAGACCATTCTAAAATTTAAAAATAATTTCTCGTAACATTGGTTCTCCTGTATTTAATTCTATTCCTTCTCAGTTACATTTCGAATCTCAGTTTTCTACTTTCTAAATTGCTTATGGAAACTGGAATTTTCCTTTTTTTTTATAGTGCTTATTTTTGCTGAGAAGAAGGTGTCCCTTTGGTCTGTCATTCTGTTCTTCCATTCAAAATCTTGAGAGTCTTTATTAATTTCAAAAATCTTCTGTGCATATATGAAAAGAAAGAGTATTCATTTGCTGGCAACACTGAAGATCAGATTAGTCTGGAGGAAGTTAGACGTACCGCTGCAGACATGCAGATGTTTACGTTTCACACATGGATATTCACTCCCATTCAATCAAAGTTCTATATTTTGAGGCATAGGATAACTAGTTGAAAAACTAGTTTTTGAAACTTAAAATACTATCAGGCTGCAGAAGTATGAAGGAACAAACTCTACATGCTTTCTTGAAGTTTAAATTGCAATAGTAATTGATATAAAATTAATTCCTAAATCCAGGTCATGTCATGTTGTATTATGCTCTTTTTAAAACGACAAACTTTTTGCTTGACTATGCACACAGAAGCATTGCACAGAGATGCCCACATCAGCAGTAGCTGAGACAACATGTTCATGGAACACCAGGCATTACAGGTAATGAATGTCACGTGCAGATGTTTATTTGAGCGTAAGTGTATGTTAGCATATCTTTGCATCCCTGGGAATCTTAACAGCTCATTAAATTTGAGAAAAAGCACTACAGTGACACAGTTAAGTTATTTCTGGAGTTCACTGGGTCTGAAATTCTCAAAGCTCTTTTCAATTATACTATGCACAAGAACTAGCTATAGGAAAATTCGTCTAAATATACTGCAAGGTAGATACAGTCTCTATAACAGAGTACCCAGGAACAAGTCAACCGAAGTTTTAAGTTTAATGAGTTGTAATTCTTAATACTTACTTGGTAAGGTGCCGACATAACACATCTTTACAAATTGGCTGTTCAGCCAAAGTCAGCCAAAACTCACAAGCCTCCAAAGCCACATTTTCATCTTGGTCCTGGGTCCTTTGAAGCATGTACTACACGATATAAAAATAAATACTTAAGTTAGAACTTTATCATTAGCAGCTCAAAGAGCACCTCAGCTATATAAAATAACATGCCTTAGCCTTGTATCCTGGTATCCAAAAAAGTGACAGTGTCAATGTGCAAACTGGGCAGTACCAGCACCAGCACTAGATTTTTAAGTTTTCTCATTTAGGGTCAAGCAATGCCTTGAGCCCAGTCATTCTGGGATAATTATTTTAATGAAGAATAAGCAACTGCCATATGCACTGCCTGTCAAACACAGTATCAAGTCAGCAATTAAATAAAAAAATTTTTGCAATCTCAGTCTTGAAGGGAAAGGAAAAGTAGGCAAGTGCAAGAGTAACACAGCTGTTCTGATAAATGGTTTTTATTTGTTAATACTTCTGCAATGCCAAACAGGGGAATCTGCAGGCAATCTAGAAAATGTGACTCACCTCAACTATACTAATCATATGAGGAAGCAGGCGATCCATTCGAACTTCCAGCAACATTACCAGAGCACGACAAACATTTTTGCGTACTTCAGGGTCCTCATCACCAGCCAGTGCAAAAAGATTCTGTTAGGAAACAGTAACAGTTGAAAAGCCTCTATTCACCAAGTTCAACTTGTATTAAAATTGACACTGCTGGCAAACTACAGTATGCAAATATGTACTTCTGTGCTCATCTACCCCACACCTCAGAATACTATTTTATTTCTTAAAGATGAATGGTTTAGCAAATTATCTCTTCACACTCCCAACATACTTTACACATAGCCATGACACTGTGTAGTATTAACATTGGCACAAGAACAGTACTTCCTGGATTTTTTTTTCTCCTAAATGTAAATTCCATCAGCAGAGAACTGTGTCAGTACATAAGAGAGGCAAATCAAATACTCCAGATAACTCAGAATCCTTCTCATCCATGTTTAGTAGCAGTATTCAGACCGACAAACAGGCCCAGTGACATGCACTTTCCAGGACAGGTAAGTGACAGGCTGCTGTCACTACTTTTGCACCTTTACACAGCCAGAGCTTACCCTACTTATAAAAATTAAAATTTCAAATTACATCTGTTGTCTGGGCTTACTGAGTGCTTAACTCTGAGGACAAGCATACAGAATGAACTTCAATCCATGGGGACTGAAGCTAATAATGGGCAACCAAAAATGGGGAGTTTAGGGGTAGAGGTGGTTGTTAAACATAGATCTTGATAAATCAGATATGTCACTTGACTTAACTCCAACCAAGAATACACACCCACCTCAATAAAAGAATCTATGTGCAACATAAGAGCTTGAGTTCTGCTGATGATAAATTGATTGACGCATGCCACAGCATGAGACCTACAAATGGAACAGTTAAAATACATATTTTCATTAATTCAAAACATTTTAAAACTGTGCATAGGCATCAAAAACATTAAACAAATACCTTCTAGGGGCAAGACAGAGTAAATCTACGCATCTGTAGTCTACCCAAGCAAAATTACTAAACCACATTTTAAATATGTCTTATACTCTGATATACTTAATAAATATTTTAAAACAAAGAATTCAGTAAAAAGAAAACAGGGCAAGATGAGTATGGCTGGCACATTTATTCTGAACAGTATGTAAGGATATTCTTTTTCGATATATTATGACTGTGATCTTCTTAGATATTAATATTCCATACAAGTCAAATGGTGAAATTTTAGCATGACCACCTTCGCCGCTAAGTATGTAACTTCCTTTGCAATATTTTTAAAATTTAGCGAGACCAATATGTGTCAACAATATAGGTACAGCTTACAACAAACACACACTTGTGTTTCTACTACATACTCGTAGTAGAAGGATTCTAAAAACCAAAGCATTGTTATTCTATTCCATTTCATGTAAAGCCATTACTTACAGGTCTTTTTCATTCTCAGACACAAAAATCAAATTCTCAAAGTAGAGGCACAAGGTAAAACTACTTCTAACGCCCTTTGGAGATTCATTACAGTATTTTTGCTAGTGTAACTCCAAACTTTTATTCTGTTCAGACAATTCTTGGAAGACTGCCTCATAAAACATTATTCAAAAATTGTCTTTTGATGGATTTAAATATAAAGTATTATTGTAATGACACTTCTAATCCTTTTCATACCTCAGCACTATGTACTCAAACTAGACAATGAGTCAGCAGGTAGCCTGCTTTAAATTGGAAACTGGTTTAACAGTCTCAAAGCCAAGAACCTTGCAGCATAAAAAGAAATGAGAGACTGTATAACGCAGTAAGAAAAGAAGCATGTTTTCTCCATCTCTCACAGCTCCAGAGAGGTATGAGATTAGCTCAGTTGGTTAGAGCATGATTATAAGAACATCGAGGTCATGGGTTTGATCCTTATATGGGTCAATCATGTAAGAGCTGGATTTGATGATTCTTGTGAGTCCCTTACAACTCAGAATATTCTGTGAAACTTCGCAAGTTTTATCTTTCCAAGTTCACACTTTGTTACGTATCATTCTTAGTGTGCATCTTTTATAGCTAAATTTCCAAATCACATCAGAATCCTAGCATGATATATCCTAAGCTATAATCTTCCTCTTAGTCTTCACTATCTACCACTCTTGGCAGTAAAGAACTGCCACCTCCAAGTTGTCAAATCTTTCAATATAATTTTCCAACAAGAGTTAAAAACACATTTCACATAATCACTAAGAATCACAGAATAGTTGAGGCTGGAATGCATTCCTGGAAGTCATCTCGTCCAACCCCCCTGTTCAAGCAGGGCCACCTACAGCCAGTTGCTCAGGACCATGTTCAGCTGGCTATTGAATATCTCCAAGGATAGAGACTCCATCACGTCTCTGGGCAACCTGTGCCAGGGTTTGGTCACTCTCCCAGTAAAATGGTGTTTTTTATGTTCAGAGGGAACCTTCAGAGTTTCTGTTTGTGGCCACTGCCTCTGGTTCTATCACTGGACACCACTAGAAAGAGCCTGGACATGTCTTTTCTTCTTCCTTCTCTTCAGGTATTTACACATATTGATGAGTCCCAGCTCTTTCAGCCTTTCCTCAGACCTCTGCTGGACTCTTTCCAGTATATCCATGTCTCTTTTGCATTTAACTGTCCAGACCTGGACACAGTAGTCCAGGTGTGGCCTCACCTGGAAGATGAAGGGAAGGATCACCTCGCTTAACCAGATGGCAACACTCGAGCCTAGGAGGCCATTAGCTTTTTTTTTGCAGCAGGGGCACTCTGCTCTTTATAATATTCTTTATAATAAACATTAGAAATAACAATTTAATTCTGGAATTTTTCTTCTATGCTGTTATTTTGGAGAGATTTAACACAGTTTTACAGTGAAAAGATGAGCCCATTCAATTTGATTCAGCTGAAAGTTCAGTTAAAAAGAGAACGTTTTTCACTAAAGCTCAGAAACTTTTGTCAGCAAAAGAATTTTTACTCTTCTGTTGCTGAAGCCATTACAAAAGGAATGCAAAATTATTATTTCTAATCAGAATACTAAGTGCAAATGCCAGCACTGAATTGTTCATAAGAATATGCAAAAATTTAAAATTTGATTTTCAAAATCATTGAGAGGTGAAATTGTTTCATTAACTAAGCAGACAAACATGGAAATTACTGATGCATGGAATCTTTGCAGGATCGATCTCTGCAGGATTATTTAAAAAAACAAAGTAGGTTTTAAACAAATTACAAAATAGCAGCCTTGCTGCTCATATAAATAAAATTTAAACATGAAGTCTACAGGTAACTGTAAGTACAATACATAAACCTACCGTATTTTTGGACTGCTGTGCTTGAAGAACTGCAAGAACTTAGGTATCATGATATTGAGTGGCCGGTCCAACACATCACTATCTAAAATTTCAGCAGAATCTTCACATATTTTCTGAAGAGCGCCAAAAGCACCCTGTTTAAAAATTAGTAAATAAATAAACAAATAAATAAATTCTTTCACATTCTGAAGAACGCCAAATTTCAGATTTTGTATAAAATAGGTAATTACAGCACAACACAGTAAACGTAGCTAGTTAACACTGTAAATGCAGCTAACTAAATATGGATTAAATTGAAATATCCTTAAAGGCATTTTATTTAAGCCAGCTCACAAGCTGGGTGAGTCAGTAATGGATAAGTGGTAATTTTAGGTTTATTCAATGCTCATCTATTCAATCGTATTTTTAAAAATGTTTAAAAGCTAGCTCTTATTTGATAAATAAATAGAATGGGTCAGGAGTATCCAACTTAATTACATATATAAATGTATTTCCCTTCATGATTTGTTATGGGGCAAAACAGACATGACACTCAATTTGAGTTCCATTTTCAAGTGTTTTTTTCTTTTTCTGAGCGAAAGCAGCACTAAAACACTACAAGACAGCATGGCATCTTGGACCATCAGTCATCTCTGAGGATCACTTTACACAAAATGTTTCATACACTTTCATGGAGACAGTATCAAGTAATTCAAATGGTGTGATCAAGCAATTACAGATTACTTTTCCAGATTAAGTTACAATAAGAATGAACACTACTTTTATGTAAGAGAAAATTCAGGGTCAACTTGATGATACCAATGATGCCTAAAAGATTAGGTATCAGAGGATGCCTAATCTTCAGGACACTTCTCAGCTGAGATATGCAATCTTATTCTGCTTTTATGCAGAGAAGGTAAGTTCATTTGAATGAACGGTAAGAACATGGACTGCAGGAAGAAAAAAAAGTAAAAAACTGAGCCACTGTTCTCCAAGGAGAACACACAGACATGTATAAGACACACAGACATGCACACGATACTATACCTATACAAAGTTTCTGTGAAGAGAGATAAAAATAATCAAATTCAGATGATACTCTTTAATTTTCTATAAATCTCCTTACCTCACAGGTATTGTAATCTTCAGAATCCAACAGGCTGCAAAGCTTTGGCAAGAGTTCTGGCCAATTCTGTAACTCCCCTTTTGAGGCAATGGTTGTTATCAGAATGCCTAAAGGAAACAGAATAATGCAGGAAATGAGATCTCACATACTTTCACATTGTTCATATCAATTTTTCTTCTCTCGGACATCTTAGGACTTAAAACATTTCTTGTTTTGTTAAAAACTGGCATGCACAAAAAAAGCAAGTACATTTAATTGCACATGTTATTTGAAGGGCTTTGAAAAGCAAAGGTGGGTTGCTCCTTCCTGCTATCATGAAGGGCTCAGACATTAGAAATCAAGCACAAAGTAATTTCACTTCAGGAAGTAATAATTTACAACATTTATACATATATATATATAAAATAATAATTAAAAACACGGCAGGGCAACTTTGGCTCTAAATTTACTGAACACTGTACAAATCTGAACCTTCAATATAGAGTATCCACTTCAAGTCATCTCTTCTTTGTGATGATACAAAAAAGTGAATGTGGTAATCTGTCAAATAAACTTACAACCGAGTGGTAAGTTACGTGTTGCAACTTTACTGTGTTTACACAAAACATCAAGGACACATCCTAAGACCAAGATACCTAATAAGAGCTTAAACACTTAGGCAGGTCATCCAGTTATGAGCTGTGAGATGCAGCATACAGACAGGTTGGCCCAGAGAGTCACTAATTCCGTTTCCAGAAATCCCAAGAAAAACTAATGAGGTGACAAGAACAAGGAAGGCAACGTATAAAACTAGGACTGAGTTTGTATGAGTTCATTTTGTCTCAACACAAAATGAAACAGGTAGCATAATCCATTCTGCTACTGGCAGTTACTTCTAAGGAGTATGAACACAGAAAAATTTGATACTGCTACAGCTAGTAATCTCTCAAGAGAAAAGTGATGGAAAAAGTTAATTGAGCTAATCATAACATATCATTTTTCTTTGGAATAAAATGTTAAAATTCTTGTTAAATACACAAGAATACAAGACAACATTACAGAGCAAAGGACACTCTCGACAAGACACACAGCAACTAAACATATTTTGCATCATGTTTCCTTTGATGCAATAGGTTGGAGAACCCACAAAGTGCAAAAATTAAGACAGAAGCCAAATACAATTTTACAGCTCTGGAATTAGTTTGTATCCAGTTCTCTTCATAACCGCAATTGAATAGAAAAGATTCCCAAAAGCCTATGGAGATCTATGGAGTCTTAAAAGAGTGCATTTTTCCTGAGTATTATCATCCTGTAAAGAACATCAGATGCATTAATAGAAAATATTTATCTTACTGATGCTATATGTTAACCACTTTTTTTTCCTTTTACAAAAATAACAAAATAAATCAACGTTCTTGCCTCCTAGTCAAAGCCCCTAATTTGCAAAATTGTCTCTTAACTTAGAGCCAGCACAAGTTTGTTTGTACATTTAATACAAGTTCAGAAGCAAACATTAAGAGTAAAATTCCTGGGTCTCCTCTGGACTAACATGTGACAGAAATTGCATTACAAGTCTCAAAAGGGTAGGTGGTTTTAGGAAAAGAGTTGGCTGAAGATCTTTTCAACGTCTAGAAGTGTTTTCAGAAGATGACAAATGGTCTGGCTGTATTTGTAGTATGTCCAAGCTTTCACAGCTGAAGGAAACTATTGAACTCAAAAACCACTTTCAGCGTTTTTCCAAAACGCCTTTTCCAGACAGTAACAGGATAAAATCAGAGGAAATACATCCAGATTCATAGCCAAGAAGTGACTTGAGGCCACTGGCCCTTGCAACAGAGATGTATGCAGTTCAGATCTTATGTGCCATTACAAACTTTTGGTACAGATCTGTGGGAAAGCCATTTAACACTCTGCTAGTGTTTTTGAAATGTTAAAGAGACACTTCGGTAGACAAAGAGAGAAAGAGAGTAATATCAGACTACGAGGAACTTAGAGAGGCAACTGTTACAGCATTTGACACCTTGCAAAAGGTTTTAAAAACAATCAGGAAGCAGTCACATATAATTAAGTTTCAGGGTCTTATGATTGTGCTAAAAAGAATCTTCACAGGCTTCCAGTGAGCATCTTCTTCCAAAAGTGAAATTTTCCTTACATACCTTCTGCTTTATTTGGCCAGCAGGGAACAGAGACACCAGAGAAAAGACCAACACCTTCATGGTTTTCTCTGCCACGCTTCAGGCACAGAAACATGGACATCAGAAGAATAATGAAAGTAAAGAAATAAATCAGTCTAGTAGCCTGAAGCTTTCTGACAGGTTTGGGCTGGACAAAGCCCTTCCTTCTGACCAGCATACTAAGCTACAAGGTCAGCAAGCTGAAACTGAAATTCTTCATAAAGATGGTCTTTGACTTGTAATTAACTTCAAAACAGTATTACAGAATCTGTTCATGTTTCACTTGACAAAGGTGAACTCTAACTAATATAGCAACTGGGCTAATTAAGAAATAAATACATAAGAGAACCAACTGCAGACGATGTCAGAAATTGTTAAAAACAAAGGCTTACTTGTCTTGACAACATCTTCTGTGTCACTGTTTCAATTACATGCAAACCCAGTTTACAGCATCAATTCTACAATGAAAAGTTTAACATAAAGAAAAAGCAGCTATGCTTCAGTACTTTTAGGCCAATAACAGGACAGGGGGAAGGCTAGGATTTTGAGGGTAGTTCTCCTCCTTAACTCTTAAAAGCTGAATTTCATAACCAAATTTCCCCTCATAGGGCAATTATTAGCTTTCAATTTCCTCCTGCAGTGAACCTCTCCAGTGCTAGTACTACTCTTAAATGCTCAAACTATTTTTCCTGCTTCCTTTTAAGCAGGAGCTATCCTAAGGTCATGCCTTAGACTAGAACCCCTAGAAAGTTTTAAGAACAGTTGCAGATACTTCCAAAAGAGATGCATTTACATCCTGGTAAATTTGTGGGTTCTCACAAATGCAGCTTGAACTTGAATCCATATTTCAAGATTAGCACAAAGGGTTTCAAAATCTGTACCACACAGCACAGAGAAGTTACACTCTGCTACTCCTTTGGTGATTAAAATAAGGATAAGCTAAGGAAGAACACAACAACGTGTAGTTATCATTTGCTCTCAAGTCACAGTTCTAAAATCAACTCTACTACCATGCTCATTCTCCTCAACAAGGTGACTTTGGAGGACAGGATTAATCAACTTGCCTCTGTCCTGGCCAAAAGGTATCAGCTTTCATCTGGTTAGTACTAGATGCTGGAGACCACAAAGGAGAGCAAATCCTGCATTAAATCTTCTCTGATTCTTTATTTTGATGTAGTCGTTCATCTTGCTCTCAGAATTCCTGAGATCTTATTTGCAATTGGCTACTAAATCGATAGTGCTTGAACTGCAAAACCCAATACCCATCAAAAAGAGCAGCTCTGACTTGAACATGCCAACTCATGCTAAGAAGGCTGTCTAGGTAGGTAGTGATATATTTACACCTAAGTAGTACCAAGAAATGAGCAGGTACCAGACCAACATCATTACTAAGAGAGATGGCTCCAGAGATCCAACAATTCAAACAGACAGTACAATGCACATGCTAAACGGCAACTGTGAGAGTACACAGTTCATCACCTGCTATCATCTTCAGAGTTCATATATGCTGAAAAATCCCTGCAAGGATCACTTAAAGCTGAACAATAATTGAGCTACTAATCCACAAGCATTTCATACCAGGAGAAATTAAAGAGTAACTGCTTGAAAACAAATGATCCCTGCCTCCCTCTAAGTCAGCTCACAGATTGTCACCAAACAACCCTAAGACAGCAATACAAGCTGAACTGGAACATTTCCTTTAGTCAGCTCCATTGTACTCCACTGAAAACGCCTATGAACAAACAAGTAAGAGTGACTCTTCTACAGCCTGAAATCCAAATGTATCTGCCGCTCAAAGACTTTTTTCTACTACCATTAAAAACACAGAACATGAATAAAATTTACAGTAAAGCTGCTTCACAAGTGACAGGACAACAAGAAAAAACTAAGAGATAAGTATTTTTCTCTAGTCTATACTAAAATGTCTGGAGAAGGAATCCTATAGAAAAAGCAAAGGATTCTAAACGAACAGTAACTGGTAGATTATTTTATAAGGAGTCAGCCAATACAAGCTGAGTTTCTTTCTGAAGTGACACCCATATCCGTCTTCTCAAGAGTATTCAAATATATACTTTATGTTTTTATAGCTTTTGAGCAGAAAAGGAACATTACTACAATACTGGAGCAAATCATATTCTCAAAGAGAGACAGAAAATCAACCTTACCTTGAAATAAGTTAAAATAATACATATATAAATCATTTATAAAAGATGTGTACCAAAACAAAGTATTTACAAAACCAGAAATTCGTGTAACAACAAAGAAACTTCTCACTGGAACTTGATGATCTTCAAGGTTTTATGATTCCATGAAGTTCTGTACACCACACTGTATCTACTATTTTCTGATAGAAAGTATTTAAGAACAGAATCTCCTTTTGTGAATGCCTTATGCATTGTACAATGATTCCCTGAAGGGATGTGCATGTGTGTGCATATGGGCAGTGGGATGCAGGAAATCAGCTAAAAGAAGTGTTTTCTTGATGCAATCAGAGTACTGAAATAGTTAAGTCAGAACCTTTAGCTTATTCCTGGGTTTATGTCGAGAAGCTGGCAGCTCAGTTTTAGTAGATTCAAAGAAATTTATGTTCAGTTACATCTCAAAAAATATTAACTGAATTGCTGTATCAATTATAAGATAATAAGAATCGAATGTGTGGCATTTTATATTCTCAGTAAAGAAAAATATTAAAATATGGTGAAATGTATCATTAAAATGTGACAATCATCAGAAGCAAACAGTTTTAGGACTTTAATAGCTGTTTATGTCACTAGTGCAGCTCTCATCCACACCAGTAACTTTTTCAGTGTGAAGAATACAGCAATAAGAGCATACTTACCTACAGTAGCTCTAATTAAGGGGGAAGAATCACCAATGTTGTTCAGACATTCACTTTTAATGAAGTCAGTTACCCCATTTGGAAAGTTGTGAAAATGTGCTTTTACGTTATTCTTCAAGATAAGACCACTCAAGGAACGTGTTGGTTCATCTGCAAGATAAAGTAATTACAGTCAACCTTCAATCAGCTTACAGGAATAAAGCAGATTTCCAGAACAATGCAAAAAGATGAAAGCTTATATAGAGATACAAATCTTCATTCCCTTATCTCTCCTTGCAGCCACACCCAGCAAACATTTTCAGGTTCCAAGTACACAAATCAGAGGGCTGGGCAATCACCAACCATATGAAGTTCAACAAGGGAAGGTGCTGGATTCTGCACCTGGAATTGGACAACCCAAATGTTTGTGCACAGTGGGGAATGAGATGCTGGAAAGCAGTGTCATGGAAAGGGACCATACCATCTCTCACAGGATCCTTCTGGACAAAATGTCCATCACACAGCTGGATAAAAACATCAGGTGGTGGGTGAGCAATTGCCTCACAGGTCAGACACAGACAGTAACAGTGAATGTGGTGACATCAGACTGGCAACCTGCCACTAGTGGGGTTCCACAGGGCTCCATCTTGGGCCCTGTGCTCTTCAACATCTTCATGAATGACTTAGACAGAGGACTGGAAGGGATACTAAGGAAGTTTGCAGATGACACAAAACTGGGAGGAGCTGTTGATTCCCTTGAAGGCAGGGAGGCCCTGCAGAGAGACCACAATAAATTAGAGGACTGGACAATCACCAACCATACGAAGTTCAAAAAGGAAAAGTGCTGGATTTTGCACCTGGGGCAGGGCAGCTCCAGATATATGTACAGACCAGGGAATGAGATGCAGGAAAGCAGCGCCACAGAAAGGGATCTGAGGGTCTTGGTCAANCTGTATGAGGAGCAGATGTTCAGCCTGGAAAAAAGGACACTGAGGTAAGACCTCATGGCAGTCTCATGAGGGGAAGAGAAGGGGCAGACACTGATCTCTTCTCTGTGGTGAGCAGTAACAGGACCTGAGGGAATGGCCTGAAGTTGTGCCAGGGGAGGTTTAGGTGGATATTAGAGAAAGGTTCTTCCCCCAGAGGGTGGTTGGGTGCTGGAAGAGGTTTCCTAGAGAAGTGGTCACAGCACCAAACCTGATAGAGTTCAAGATGCATTTGAACTTGGGCACATGGTGCGATTCTTGGGGTATCCTGTGCAGGTCCAGGACTTGGACTTGATGATTCTTGTGGGTCCTTTCCCACTCACTATACTCTCTGATATACTTTTTCTGTTTATTCAAAATTAGAACACCAATATACATTTTAAGAGACAGACATATAGGCAAGAAATATATCTGAAGTCACAGGATATAGAAGACTCACATAGTCAGCAAAAGACAGACATTTTGATTATACTGACTAGCTTGCTGCAACACTGTTACTGTTAAGGAACTGATGACAAACCTGCTTTCACCATAGTAAGATATAGAAATGATGTAGGGACTATGCAATAAAACCGCTACCCCCTACTCCCACAGAAATACAGTGCTCAATCTTTTTACAAAATTAAGTACAGTAATTCCTTCAGAAATTAGCTATTCTATTGAATCTATGAAATTAATAATTAGAGAGAGAAGGAAAAAAAAATCTTTAAACAGTGTTAATAGGTAAGTGTTACACAGTTGAAACATAAGAAAAATACTGCTAGAATTGACCCGAATGAGTAAGAATTTAAGTTCAGGCAACAGTTTCAGTTCTTTTCACTGAGCTTTCTCTAAGTTACTGGGCCAAGTGGAGGAATTGAAAAAGGGCAGCTTAGATTTTTCATTTATAGTGGAGCAGATTCATGTTTGTTTCTTCAACCAAGGGCACAAGTAACTTGGTATTAATTCTGAAATATGATGAAAGCGAGATCTGAATGTTCTATATAGAAAGTGTTAGTTTACAGTATAAGAAAATTTAAATTTACACTTTACAGCAACCCTAATCAGCACTGGAAGCTACTTTTAATCAGCATTTTAAACACTTGTTTGACTTTTTTGTATAAAGTGCTGATTTGGAGGAAATAAGGAAACGTCTTTTGTGCCAAGATTTAGTTTACACATGGATCTATTCCAGCCCTTCAAAACTATCAATATTCTAACAGAAGTAAGGATAAGCAAAAGAAAAGAGATACAATTTTCAAATACAAAGTACTTTCAAACTAAAGTTACTGCATCACAACATCAAGACTCTCAGTACACTGCACTGAGCAACAGACACTGGACACTACGTATGTGGTCTGTGATAGTTAGCATAGAAATACCATTTTTCAGAAGTGAGGAGTTTGTTTGGCTGATCAGAAATTAAAATTCATTTTTATAAACTGATTTTGAGTGCTAAACCCACTGTCATCACATAATTTTTAATCTTTTTTTAATGTTCATATTTCAGTTCTCCTAAAGAAGAATCAGTTATAATGCTCTATAACTATGAATGTGTTGATATATAAACCAGTACATTCTTCGGAATTCAGTAAGTTTATAAACCATGAAGCCACCCAATGAACACATATTTGAAACAATTCTACAACTTTACCTGATCTGTGTTTTAAATACTCACCAACTTCTAAACAATGTAAAAATTAAAACTTATTTCCCTTGCACAGTACTGCTTTCAAGGGCCAGAAACTTTTCTGGGCAAATGGAGAAGGAGGGAAGAAAGGGTTTATTATTTTAAATAACATGCTAAAAACTGTATGTGTGGACACACTTTTCCCAACCACAGAACTTATTTGTGAGCTGTATTAGGATTATTATTTGGCAAGTTAAATCAAGTAATTTTGTAAATGTTTAAAAAGTTTCAAAGATATCATCAGTAAAGATATGGTAGAGATTGACCTAAAGAAAGAAATTATTGCTTGAACTCTGTATCAGTCTCAAGTTTGCCTGACACACTCTCTGAATAAAAAGTGAAATCTTCACATCAACTCTTACACCAGTACAGTATGTCAAACTCTGATTGCTTTACAGAGCTGTCATCCACTGAGAGGTACACAGACATCTTCAAGAAATCCAATCCTCCATAAATTATTACTATGATTTAAAATCCTGCCTAGCGAGAAAAGAAGCCAAGGGACTTCTTTAATTTCCACATTTTAGAGCCTTGCAAGCCACAACAAAACAGCAGCAGCAGCTACAGATACTAACTACAATAGTTACTGTAAATTGGTATCAGATATCAGTATCTTCTTGGGGTGAAAGAAATCAGAGTGACAATCAAAGTCCAATTAGAATACACTAAATCAGCCACTATAAACTGCAGAATGAAAATACTAAGTAGTGCATTAAAGAAAAACATTAATCTTTTAGAATGCCTAGCTACAGCTACAAAATGGATAAGGCAACACTTTCAATTTAACCAAGTAGAGATACACACAACTTAAGTTCTCTGTGTCAGAAACAGACAGATTAGCCCATCGGTTTAGATAAAAATCAAGGTCACATTAAGGTGAAATTTCAGGACCATTTTTTTCCTTCATGAACTATCCTATGGTATGCAGCAGCTTGAAACATCTTTAATCCAGTCCTTCAGGCAAGATAACAAAACGACTATTCTTCATAGCAGGTGATTATCCCACTTATCTGTAACAAAGATTCCATGGGATTCACAGTGAGGTTGCATCTCTGACAAATGAAAAAGAAGTAACAAAGCAAGAATAAAGATTAAAAACAAAAAGCAAACACACTTATCACCAGACTGAGAGGTGACAAGCAGAAATCACAAAAAAGGACTTTGTGCTAAACAAACACCAACCACTTCAGCCAGAGAAGCAGCACAGAATCTGATATTTGAGCATTAAAAAAACCTGAAACAAATCACACCATAGTCAAAATCTTAGTTTGAGGAAAAAATCTTCTCATATGACTGCACAAGGATATTTATGGAATCCAGAGTGTTCAACAACTTGGCAGCTGGACTGTCAGAAGACAGTAATATAGGTCTGGATGGAGATCTTGCTGTAACACCAAGATTACAAACTGATGGCCTAAGAGCTAAGTAAGACACTCCTTAATCTTCATAGACTCTATGATTAGTTCTGACAGCCATATGCTTCAGCCATCAAAAAAGCTCATAGTCTTGCCTCCTTCTATCTCAGTCAACCTGGAATTATAGAGAGTGGACAAGAACATAAAGTACAAGAAGAAGAAGGAAAGCGAAGCAGACCTCTGGCATTTGATATCATCTTTGATGCTAAAACAGTTCATCAGTTGAAGATTCCTCTCCCACATCGCCTCACTTTATAATAAAACCATATAACATAATCATCATTTGGTTCTCAGTAAATTTTCAATTGCTTTACAGAGCAAATGGATGCATACCCACATTACACACATATTAATTATTCTAGGGCTGCTGCAGTGCTTTTAAGAACCCTGGTGTGTCTCAAACAGTCCTATTTCCTCTAATGAGGGTTTGTATAATACAGGGTACATATGTGAAAGCTACAGGTTTTTGTAACTCAAGTCCAGGTGAGCATATGTTTCACTGGGCCCTCACCACGGGCAAGGACATCTGCAACTAGACCAGCCTGTTCAGAGCCCCATCCAATCTGACCTTGAATGTTTTGAGGGACGGGGCATCCACAACTTTTCTGGGCAACCTGTTCCAGTTTCCTATCACCCACATTCTAAAAAACTTCTTCCTTATGTCTAATCTAAACCAACACTCTTTTAGTTTAAAATCATTACACCTTGTACCCGTTAAAAAGTTTGTCCCTGTCTTTTTCATAGGCCCTCTATTAAGTACTGAAAGGCTACAATAAGGTCTTCCCAAAGCCACCTCTTTTCCACGCTGAACAATGCCAGCTCTCTCAGCCTTTCCTCATAGTACAGGTGCTACAATCCTCTGATCTTTTTTGTGGTCCCCCTCTGGACTTGCTCCAACAGATCCATGTCCTTCCTGTGCTATGCTAGATTGCTAAAAGAACTAAGTGACTGGGATGATGTATTGGGTTTCTGTGGCTGGGTTCTGGTAGAGGAGGGGGCTCCAGCAGTGGCTTCTGTTAGAAGCTGCTAGAAGCTTCCCCTGTCCGGTGGAACCAATGCCAGCCGGCTCCAGGATGGACTTCCTGCTGCTGGCCAAGGCCAAGCCAATCATGAGTGATAGTAACACCTCTGTGATAACATATTTAAGAACAGAAGGTTGTGGTGCAGAAAGAATTCCAGCCAGGGAAGAGCAGAGTGAGAACCGCAATGCAGACACCAAGGTCAGTGCAGAAGGAGGGGCAGGAGGTGCTCCAGGCACTGGAGCTGAGGCCCCTGCAGCCCATGGTGCAGCCCATGGTGGAGCAGCTGTGCCCCTGCAGCCCATGGAGGAGCCCATACTGGAGCAGGTGAAGGAGGCTGTGACCCCGTGGGAGACCCAGGATGGAGCAGGGTCCTGCAGGAGACCTGCAGCCCATGGAGAGGGAAGCCCATGCTGGAGCANATTCTTGTCCCCCTACATCTCTGGGGGGAGGACAGAGAACATGGAAGGAAGGAGGGGTGGGGGGAAGTGTTTTATTTCTCACTCTTTGGCTCTTATCCTGTTAGCAATAAATATACATACTATCCCCACTCTGAGTATGTTTTGTCTGTGAAGGTAATCAGTAACTGACCTCTCCCAGTGTTATCTCAACTCATGAATCCTTAACTGTTTTTTTCTCTTTCCTCTGTCCAGTTGCAGAGGGAGAGTGAGAGAGTGGCTTTAGTGGGTACCTGGCATTTGGCCAGGGTCAACTCACTATGATGAGAATAGCATTTGTCCATTCACAAGCCATGATACAATGATTTATGAGCATGGCTATATTTTGCTGAATTACTCTTGTGATATTGGCAACATTAAACATTGAGGTAAGACTTTAACTGCCTATCTATCTCCATCTTAAAGCTGTTCAGTCTTTCTCAGAAATAAGCTATCATTCTATGTTTTAACTAGCGATATGGATTTACTATCTACAGATACAAAATGTGTATTGACAGTGACTACTGTCACTGTTGCACATGAAGATTTCCGACGCATTAATGAGCTTGTCTCTGTTAAAAGAGCTAAAATAAAAAAAAAAAAAGAATCTGACCACAGCAGTGTAGTATCGGAAGCAGACAATTAGTTAATTTCTTCTGTCCTAATATACAAGAATATGACACAGAAACAGCTTAATGAGCTTTTTGGCAGCAAAAATTCCTGCTTTTTTTGATCCTAGACAATACCTTAAGTATAATACTTTTGACTTAAACTTTACTATCATGTCAGAGGATGGAATGATGATATTTTAAATCATTCAGTGTATTTGAACACATAAATGACCTTGAAATGCAGTGACTAGTCTGAAATTAATCAGTGCTCTCAATTGACTCATGTGAGTCATGGAAAATAATTTAACACAATTGCCTAAGCTTAGGAATGTCCATAAGGCACCAAAACAAAGCTGAAAATGTTCTGCTGATGCTCAGTTTTGTGTATTTACTGAATAATAAGTAGCAACAACTCTGCTTCTGAAGATAGTGTTGTAAATAAAAGTGAACTGTGGACAATATGGGAGGAGTATTGAACTGCTGATCAACAATTAACTTGTTGGTTAGTGCACTGAGTTTATCTGGCAAGGTTTTGGTAGTGGGGTGGTGGATGTGGAGATGAGTTCTCTGAGAAGCTGCCAGAAGTTTCCCCCCCAAGTCAAACAGAGCCAGTGACAACAGCTTCAAGACAGACCTGCTGCTGACCAAGGGTAAGCCCATCAGCAGTGCTGGCAGCGCCTTTGGGAAAACAGCAGAGATGTATGTGCTGATCTCTTCATTCTTGTGACCAGGGACAGGACTGAAGGAAATGGCATGAAGCTGAGTCAGGGAGATTTAGGTTGGCTATAAGGAACACAGTGTTCACCCAGAGGGTGGTTGAGCACTGGAACAACTGGAACTGAGGCTTCTCAGAGAAGTGGTCACAACACTCCAAGCCTGTCAGTCCAAAAAGTGTTTGGACAACTACTTCAGGCACATGGTGCGATTCTTGGACTGTCCTATGCAGGGCCAGGAGTAGGACTTGATGATCCTGATGGCTCCCTTCAAACTCAGCATATTCTATGATTGTATGATTCTCTGATTTAAGAAGGGGAAAAAGTTACTGCACAAGAGCAATTGCAGCCAGAGAAGAGAGGAGTAAAAATATGTGAAAGAAACAGCCCTGCAGACACCAAGGTCAGTGAGGATGAAGGGGCAGGAGATTCTCCAGGCACTGGAGCAGATTCCCCTGCAGACCATGGTGAGACAGAAGGTCCCCCTGCAGCCCACAGAGGGATCATATATCCACCTGCAGCTGTGGAGGACCCAGTGTCAGAGCAGATGGACGCCTGAAGGAGGCTGTGACCCTGTGGGAAGCCCACACTGGACCAGTGTCTGTTCCTATGGAAGGGTTCCCCACTGGAGCAGCTTGTGGAAAGGACTCAGGTTTGA
>VYXB01010641.1:34224-44477 GCA_013397135.1 Pachyramphus minor
ACTCAGGTTTGAAAGGGTTATGGGCAACTGTCTCCTGTGGGAGAGACCGCACATGGAAGCTGGGGATGAACATGAGGAGTGCTCCCCCTGAGAAGGAAGGAGCAGCAGAGACAATATATGACGAACTAACAATAGGCACCATTTTCCATCCCCCTGCACCAGTGGAACACATGAGGCAGAGAAAACTGGGAGTAAAGTTAAGCCCTGGAAGAAGGGAGGGGTGGGAGGAAAGATGCTTTTAAGATTTGGCTTTATTTCTCATTACCCTGCTCTGATTTGATTGGTAATAAGTTAAACTAACTTCCCCAAGTTGAGTCTGTTTTGCTGGAGACAGTAACTGGTGAGTGATCTCTGTCCTTATCTCAACCCATGAGACTTTTGTTCTCTCTCCCATGTCCAGCTGAGGAGTAGAATGACAGAGCAGCTTTGGCAGGCACCTGGCATCCAGCCAGGTCAACCCACTACAGTTAGTTATGGAAGATTCTGTATTCTAACTAATAATGAACACACATCATTTAAAACGCCAACATTTGTACATCTCTACAGCCTTGCAAAACCAGCAAAAGTTTAAAGAACTAATCCTCTGGTTTCACTCCTACTTTCAGCTTCTCTACCAAATCTCCACAAACTGGGTGTCTTAGCAATTTTCCTCTCTCGAGTACTTATACATATCATCTCCTATTGCAGCAGTTAAATCAGTGCTAGAATCCTATTAAGAGCAGAAGAATCATTAATAAAATTCAGCATGATGGGAGCAGGATTCACTACAAGGTCCCAAACTATGTAACAAATGCAGGACAATGCTGTAGTTTGAGAACATTTTAAAAATAACATCATCTCTTCTTTGGCATTTACTTTTTGAGGGTCGGGGGGAGGATGACGACATGGACTTACACTTAGTCAAGTGCACAGGAAAAGGAAATTAGGAGGTTTTCAATGGAATTTGCTTAGACAGCATTTGGCAGTGAAAGAATACATATTCAGAGTCATTAATCTATCCGAAGAAATGACCTGCTCAAACGAGTAGAAGTTTTGTCACTCTCTGAATGTATTAAAGGTGAATGGTATATATTAAAATATGTGACAATCTGTCATTTGAACAGCTGTTAGTAGAAGGATCCGTAAAATAAGGCTGTCTTATCAAATTGAGTACTTCAGAATCCTGTACAAACTGCCGAGTATTGGGAAACACAAACTACAGGGCACTCACAACGTTGGTGCTGCATAGGGTGCTTCACAGTGGAATTTTTGACTATTCTCCTTCTGTCCATATCCTATAGATATAGCTTAACAGAAAGTTGTGTGGTAGCATGAAGGCATAAGTCTTGTTTTATGGCCTGACTGCTTTGTTTCTCTGATATCCTTACTTGCCAGTATGGCTTCTTCCCCTAATATGCCCTTAATGCACTATTAATGAAAAGAAAACCTTCTCCTTTTTATTTCCTAGGGCAGTACTCAGTGTATTTCCTTTTCTTTTTTTTTTTTTTGTAATAAATTCTGGCAGACTTTTCTGGACACAATAATCAAATTTTCAACCAGCAGTACTAGCTTGCACTCTGGCAAACATCAGAACATAATTTTGGCACAAGTGGAGATGTTCTTCCTAAGAAGCTGTGCATGTAGGTAAAATAATAAAATGGAGAGCACAGACTGTTTTTAATTCAATATATCCTTATACATTTAATCTTTCATTTTTGTTACTATTTTAGGAACTCAGATCCTTTTTTTTTGTGGTTTTTTTTGGCTACGTAAGAGTTCTTACTAGGAAGATTAAGAGTATCAGTGAAAAAGCAGCTTTGCTGCGTGACCAGGCTGCTCTTCCTCTTCTGAGCAATTAGAAATCCATCTTCAGTCTCTTCAGTTTTCAGTTTCTACCTACAACTTCATCAGCCTCCTTTCTTTATGGGGGAGGAAAATGACGAAAACTGGGAGCAACTGCCATTTTGAAATGTTTAAAGCTCATGAGACTTCTAGTTTGCCAGTCAGCGTTACCTCTTATCAGTAGTGTGTCTACTGATTGAAAGATGATGATCCATCACTTCAAGTTATGTGAAGTGCTTTTCCCTTGGAGATACTAAAATAAAAATTTGTCCTGTTGAGTCTACACTTGCTTGAGCAGCCAGTGTGTGAGACTTCTGATAAAGCAGACAACCTCACTGGAAAGTGATTTCCCCAGTCCACTGCTGTAGGGTTAAGCTGTTATAAACTCCCTACACAGGGCTGAGTGCAGACTGTAGTCACTTGTTATCTGGGATCAAGCACACCCTCAGAAGGTTTGCAGATGACATGAAGCTGAGTGGTGCAGTTGACGCAACAGAAGGAAGGTGTGCCATCCAGAGAGACTTGGACAAGCTTCAGAATTGGGCCCATGAGAAACCTCATGAGCCTGAACGAGTTCAAGTGGAGGTGCCGCACCTGGGTCAGGGCAATCCCAGACATGAATACAGACTGTGAGAAGAAGCCATTGAGAGCAGCCCTGCAGAGAAGGACTTAGAGGTTCTCAGGGATGAAAAGCTGAATGTGAGCTAACAATGTGTGCTCATTGCCCATAAACCCAACCACATCCTGGGCTGCATCAAAGGCATTGTGGGCAGCAGGTCAAGGGAGGTGATTTGATCCCTCTACACTGCTCTAGCAGCTGCTCCATCTGGAGCACTGCATCCAGCTCTGGGGATGCCAGCACAGGAAGGGCATCGACCTGTTGAAGCAAGTCTAGAGGAGGGATCCCAAAATGGTTAGAGGGATGGAGTACCTCTCCTATACGGAAAGGCTGAGGGAATTGGGTTTGNCCCTCTACACTGCTCTAGCAGCTGCTCCATCTGGAGCACTGCATCCAGCTCTGGGGATGCCAGCACAGGAAGGGCATCGACCTGTTGAAGCAAGTCTAGAGGAGGGATCCCAAAATGGTTAGAGGGATGGAGTACCTCTCCTATACGGAAAGGCTGAGGGAATTGGGTTTGTTCAGCCTAGAGAACAGAAGGCTTTCAGCATACCTCAGCTGCAGCCTTTCAGCACTCAAAAGAGAGAGTGTGATTTTTTCCACTGGCAGATAGTAATAGGACAGGAAGAATGTTTTTAAACTAAAAGATTAGATGATAGGAAGAGATTCTTTACTCAAAGGATAGTGAGGCGCTAGAACAGGTTGCCCAAAGAAGTAGCACACGCCCCATCCCTGGGGGTGTTCAAAGTTGGGTTGGATAGGGCCCTAAATAATCTGATGCAGTGGCCCATGGCAGAGGAGTTTGAACTAGTCTTTACTGTCCCTTTCAACCCAAACCATTCTATCATTCTTTGATGATTATGTAACTCTGTCATAGCCCAGTTGCTCCTGAATGCCTGTTGAAAGCAGAAGGCAAAGCTGAGAGCCTGAGCTTCATGCAGTTTTGAAGGGAAAGAATTATGTCATTACTGAAGGAGAAGAAAGGAGTTTAAAATGCTTTGCAAAAGTAGGAGTAATGCTTAGCCTATTATTAGCATCAAACTGTAGAATCAAGATGTGTGTTTTCTGTGGACAGTAAACATACTCAGTTCTGTAGCTGGTAAAAATATTTTGGGTACTACTATCAGTAATATTAAAAGTATTTGGGCTTTTCCTGGGTTCCACTCCCTTCTGACATTAAAGGAAAGGTGTTTTAATTTGTACATGAGAAGTGGTAGTGGACATTCCTTTATTAGGCCAGATTTAGCTTCATGAAAGTGGCCAGCTATCCAACTGCACCTGGCCCAGCACTGTGAGATAACAAACACACTGAAATGGTTTTATTGTCCTAATGCCTCACAGCAAGTATGCTTTCTGAAAATCTAGAAACAGGTGGTGACATTGCTTCCTAGGAACCATCACAGACTAAATGAGACCAGCACACAGCCTTTCAAGTAGGAGCACATCAGAACCACACTGAATCAAATACTGCTTGGTGAACAGAAGTGCCTTCAGAAACACCACTTTCCCTTTCTGTAGAAAAATACCCCATAGGAATGCTTGATACCAGCATTTTAAGTACACTTACGTTTGACATGAAAAAAACCACAAATATCACCAAGTAGGAAAGTTCGATTTTTATAAAAGCATACAAAGAAATATCCATTGCAGCAGACTATATTCAGCTTGTAAGACACAATAAGGAATGGCTTGAAATAGCTGGCTAAATACCTCCAACTTACACTCCTAAAGATTTATTTGAAGGCCAAGGCAGACATTATCTAAGACTAGCTGAGCTTCAGATAATAACGTAGTGATGCTTTCCTTGTATGGGCTTTAGCGACTAAGAAAGAAATAATGATGGAGATCCCATACTCCTGATTCTGGATGTTCAGAATATGGAGCTTCAGGAAAGCATTCCAGAAGCACTAAATCACGTAACACAATCTACAACCCAATTAATTTTCAAGACTTTAAATAAATAATCTATTAATAAAAGCCTTTTTCTTAAAGCTGCACTACCATATCTGTACAGAGGCATGGAAAGGAATAATTAGCCAGCATATTGGGGAAAGCCATGGAATTTTTAGCGAGCTGACAGAGTAATTATCTCCTAATAGGTAAACTAAGCAAGTTTGCCAAACTGGGAGGAGCTGCTGACTCCCTCAACGGCAGGGAGGCCCTGCAGAGACACCAAGACAAACTAGAGGGCTTAAGCTTAACAAATTCCAGATTCTGCACCTGGGACGGGGCAACCCTGGAGGTAAGTACAGAGTGGGGAACAAGAGGAGGCTGGAGAGCACCCCACAGAAAGCCACCTGGGGGTCCTGGTCAATGGCAAGTTGAATATGAGTCACCAGTGCTCTGGTAGCCAGGAGGACCAACTGTGTCCTGGGGGCATCAGGCAAAGCATGGCCAAGGGAAGGGACTGTCCCGCTCTGCTCTGCAGGGGGCAGCCTCACCTTGAATATTGTGGCAGTTTGGGGCACCACAAAATAAGAAAGATATTGAGCTCTTAGAGAGGGTCCAAAGGAGGGGAATGAAGGTGGTGAAGGGCCGTGAGGGGAAGCCGTCTGAGGAGTGGCTGAGGGCACTTGGTCTGTTCAGCCTGGAGAAGAGGAGACTGAGGGGAGACCTCATGGCAGTCTACAGCTTCCTTGTGAGGGGAAGAGGAAGGGCAGGCACTGATCTCTTCTCTGTGGTGACCAGTGACAGGACCTGAGGGAAGGCCTGAAGTTGTGTCAGGGAGGTTTAGGCTGGGTATGAGAAAAATGTTTTTCCCCCAGAGGGTGGCTGGGCACTGGAACAGGCTCCCCAGGGACTGGTCACAGTACCAAGCCTGACAGAGTTCAAGGAGCATCTGGGCAATGTTTTCAGACACATGGTGTGGTTTTTGAGGCTGTCCTAGGCAAGGCCAGGAGTTGGACTCAATGATCCCTTCCAACTCAGCATATTCTTTGACTCTGTTTTTCCCTTAAGATATTTATGCACCTCTATTACTTTCTGCATTGATTAGTAAAACTAAGTATTTTTGTAGTTTTTTCTATATCTGGACTTCAAAGAAAAAAAATGGTTTGCTGCTGTTTAAGTAGGACATTATATATGGTATGCAGTAATGTAAAGGCACACTAATCTGACGACTTCTGAATGGTAATGCAATCAGATTCACTACTTGACAATTATTTTTTTATATTTAATGGTGACACTAATGTGTGGTGATTATATTGGGGGGGAGTGGTAGGGGAGCTTTTTTTTTTAATTTAACAATTAAAGCTCCTGAACTACTTTTCTATATTAATCCCACTCAAAGATACCTTCCTGAAATGGGTAGCTGGCAAATTAACACCTGACCTCACATAAAGGTCTTTTGCTTGCTTAGCTTCAAAGATCTTTCAATACCACCAGGCCAAGAAAGCTCATAAGAGAATGGACTCATGAAAACTGTTGTTCAGATGAAGTTTAAATTTCAGACTCATCAGAAAACATTCACATCAAACCCGTAAGACCATTTCAGATCCCCGTAATAGCTTAAAAAAAGCTGTTTCAAAAGCTGTTTTCATGTGCAAAACTACACGAATTATTAGTGTCAGGATTACCAGAACATAAATTACCATCTGAGAAGAATTCTGCTGAAACAAAAACTTGGCAGGGAGAAGGAGAGGAGGGAGTGGGGTGCAGACAAGAGCTGTCTCCATGGTAATGTTTCATGTACAGTAAGGTGCTCTGAATGACTAGCTCATCATATGAAAAATCAAGAATTGCAGAGACACTGCTCTATCTTGAACTGGTTTATAAAAATCCAGTATTTTGGAAATAAACTTAAAAGACCATCCTTCAAGCCTATGACAAAAATAGTCCTAAAGCAGCGCTCTCGATTCCTGCTCACTCACTTTCAGAGTAAAAGATCATCTCAAGGACTCTGATCCTTGACTGTAATAGCCCTAAACCAGGCCATGACCAATCAATCCACTGAGATAACACTCAGTTGAGACCAAATTCTAGAGTCCCCATGTTTGGATACAGTGAAGAGTCAGTCACTAAAGCACAATCACAAGATCACAATCACAAAAACTTTGTATAACTGTAACAGGATAGATAACTGCAGTTATACAAACCAGCACGAAGTATCAAGACCATGATGTATTCCTCTCGATATTTTCCCATTAGCCTAGGTCCCACTGAGAGCCTCATGGACAGGGAAGAGAGAGATGAATGCAAAACTTTACAGAAACTGTCCGAAACTAACCATGTCCCACTGAATGACAATGGAAATATTTCAGTCAACCACACATAAAATACACAACATGATCTGCAAAGAAAAAGCAACATGTACAACTCCAGAAGACAAATTATTAACAGAATGCAGAAAACCACCGGATTCTGAGCTCAGCTCAGGGGACTAGGGGAAAACCCACAAAACCAACACTAAGGACACGGCTGTGTCACTACATTATCTGTGAGGGTTTTTACCTTCCAAACCAAAAAGGAACCACTTCACTATCAGTGCATATATTTTCATTTACAGATATATTAGCAAAACCAAATGGTGGATGAAGAAGGGCAAAGTAGCAAATTGTGTAGGTGTCACAAAACAAATTCAAGGACCAAAAAGTTAAGCATCCTTCTTGTCACATCCTTTGTGCAGACTCCTTATCCGACTACTGGACTTGCTCTGCTTGTTATTTTTCTGATAATGGTATAAAGTACATGGTGTATCTACACTGGCTCCTTTCTAAAAGATTCAGTATCCTGGCTGACTCGGGTGTTGAAAACTCTCTCAAACTCAAAGTACTTCCCCAAGGCCTTACAGATAAGCAGGTGACTTCCTAAGCAGAATAAACAAAAACAGTGGGATATACTCCAGCTTTGAAACAGGAAAATACATTTTCATCCTCCTCTCTGTTTCTCTCCTCCCAAAGTAAGCTCACAGAACAACCAAAACTAGTTAAAACCTAAGACAAATGTTCTTGCCAATTTTTGAAGGTTACAGAGCCACACATAGTAAAATCTAATTCAAAAGGTAAAAAACAAGTATTCAGAAAGCACAACATAAAACACTAAAAGGCAGAAAAAGCACTGGTAGCAGAACACTAAGGGAAAAAAACTTAGAAAACAACCCAAATAATCAAACATTATGATTACAAACACATGTAAAGAAGACAGATCTGGTAAAACAGATCTTGAAACAAATTTCCTTTACCTCAAGTCAGTAGCTATGATATACTGAAATTACAGTCTTTCACACGCCTTCACCACTACCAAGGAATTGTCTGAATTTACTAACTGGTAGAGGCTACACACTATGCCATATATAGCTTGTACTAATGTTTATAAAAATAAACCAACAGTTTAATAGCCATTTGATTTCTAAGTACATTTTATACAATTAAACTTAGGAATGAAGATCAGGGCAGAAATCTTCCGACAACTCAATAGTATGTATTTTTCAAAGTATTTAGCAGTTTCATTACTGGGGAGATTACTGTAATTGAACTTAGCAGCATGTTTTATAACATATATAGTCATGACTCATCAGTTATTCCACAATTTAACTGCAGTCCAACAGACGTACGATGCTCCAGCACTTCTGGGAAGATTTGACAGGTCATTTAAAACAGAATACATTCTAAGGCTAAAACTACAAGTATCAATAAGTCATGAGACTTTTTCCCCACAAAGCCTCCTGAGAGGACAAGTGAGTTCTACATGATTCAACCAACCAGGAAACTGCCTAGGGGCACCAGCTTTTTATTTCTTTGAACCTAAATAACATAAATTTTAAAAAAGGTAAAAATAAGTAAAATAAAACAGTCACTTTCTCAAGAACTTACCTTCAGACTTCAACTTCGTGAGAACAAAAATCAGGTAGTTGTTGAAATCTGGATACTGATTGAGTTGTTCTAGTTTCTAAAGAGAGAAACTGTTAAGGAAATTTGAATCTTCATTTAGCATTTATAGCTTTCTGGATATAGAGATTATTAAATGTACTGCTATATCACTTCAACCACCTGTAAGGCCACAATAAACAGAGTATGAACAATTTAAAAACAGTTTCTGTAATGTTCTTGGTGATGCAGTAGCTTTCATGCAGAAGTCTTAAAAAAATCCATTGACAGAGAGAGAAATTAACAGATCCTTAAAAATATTTGTAAAGCCATATCATCAAAGCAGGCAGTTGAACATTACTAACAACTGTGAATTCCAATGGATCAAAAATGAGCAGAAAGAACTGAAAGAGCAATACTTAACAGAAGCTTAACGAGAAAACACTTATTTGGTCTAGGAAATGAAGACTAGCTCTTAGACCATACTTTCTTAACAATTTCTTCACTTACTCCAACTTCTTCTTTTAATCAAAGAAACAAACAATATCTTGATTTGAAAAATATCTGAAGCCTTACCAATTAATAACTTTGCTAACACTGGGTTTTGGCTAGCCTATACTCCCCCAGTTTGTTATATTTGAGAGCTAAGCATCCAAATGTGCCAAAACAGCATCATAAGGAAAGAGCATGAGAGAATCAACACACAAAGTTTTTGGTGGTTTTTTTACAAAAAATTACAGACTGAGAGTACTTTAAGTTTGAAAACATTAATCACCACCCTGCTTGGACATGCTACATGTATTGCACTCTGCAATACAACAGTCCTCACTAACTTTTTGTGGAAACTGTCTCAAAGGGCAATTTTTTTTTTTTTTAATTACAGGACACAATCTGTCAAGTCGTATAAAAACATTTTCCCAAACTAATGTATAATAACGGTAAAACTGCGCCACTTCTCTACCCTTTACAAGCCAACATATGTGGACCTCCCAGAAAACACAGGTATCAACACAGCAGGGAGTTTCCACTACCATTTAAAAAGAATTTCAAACATCAGTTAACAGGACTTTGGTTCAGTCAATTTCTACGCCACTTCTAGACAGACAGCTTATACTGTCCATTCAGAATACAGACTGCTATATTTCAATAAACAAACTAGATGTTATTAAGTTATTTGAAGGAGAGTTTTAAACTGTAATTTTGCACTAAAGCTACACTAGCAACACTGTAACACTTAGGTATTGCAAGTACTAAAAAGCACCAGGTTAAGTTTGAAGCATTATGAGAACGCTCCCCTAGACACTTCTGTTTAGGACATTTCAAGGAAATAACTGTGTTTTGAAAATCTGAAACATAGCTGAAAGAACAAGATGATCGAGATGAAATCTACCTTCACATTTCAGATAAGAGGAGAAACCTTCCTAAGCCTGCCTGCATTCACTACAAAAGTCTAGAAGTGAAACAAATTTGGATTCAATCTAAACTCTTCCAATAATGTAAATATATATAGACACACATATGTTCTTACCTACTTAAATTAATTCTGTTGCTTTCTGTGAAGCCCTTTAAGCAAATGCCTTCAATAAAAAGGGACCAAGATGAGAAACTCATATGCCTCATAGAATTTCAGCACTTTTAGGTATTTCCAACCACTTCTATGGCTAGCGCAAGGAGCAGGAGGCAATAAACGAGGTTTGCATTTTTTAATACCTTTTTAAGACCTATTCGTCTTAATTTAAAATTTTGCTTTCTCAATCCTTGTTTTTTTAAAATCTATTCATCACTTTTACAATCAAGAGAAACCTGGAGGGAAAGAGGGGTAAAAAATCCCAACAACTCACAACACTGACACCAAATGCACTGCAAAGCAGCACAAGAAGCTACAGTGAGTAGATCTCCCCCTTTTCTTGAATTTTAACGACTGAAATAAGCACTATTTCAGGATCAGTTTTCTAGGCAAGGAGAAACATCCTCACCACGTATCAAAATGCGCAGTGTCAGAGCCGGTA
>VYXB01010641.1:45059-58355 GCA_013397135.1 Pachyramphus minor
GGCCAGGAAGGGGGCGGGCGATGCCCGTCCCGCTCCGGCTCTCACCCTCTCAAGCGCCCCAACAGCCGCCGGCCGGAGGACACCGACCTGCTCCCGCTGTCCCCGCGCCGAGCAGAGACTGAGTCACGGCGAATTTGTGACCCGGCCCGAAGAGCCGCCTCGCGTCCTGCTGGGTCCTAGCGCCGGGCACGCCTCCGCCCGCCGGGGCCGCCGGCACCGCCGTCCGCCTTTCCCCGGTGCGTCCCACACCGCCAGGAGCCTGCGGGCGACAGAACGCGAGCCCCTCAATCCCGGCCCGTGGGATACGGGATGCCGACGCCGCCCACCCGAGAACAGGAAAAACCCTCCAGCAGAAGCGACAGGCGGGGGGCGAAACGGCGCCCCGGGCCCGGCCTATCCTACCGGGCCTGGCCCCCTGGGACAGCGCTCGGCAGCGAGAGCGGAGGGTCCCGCCCGCCCTCGGAGGAGAAGCGCTGGCGCGAAGGCAGATCCAGGAATCAGGAACGTGGTACCTGCGTTGCTGCCTGATGCACTTCTACGTCATTTGGCTGAGTGCTGAGCAGATCTCAGAAGTTCCCAGTTTCACGTGTAAAGAGGGAACAGGACCTACGCGACGACGCGGGGGTTGGGGCTGGGATGTGTCAACTCTAAAGTAACTACTTGGAATACCTACTGCATCTTATATGTAGCCCCAAAATAGACCAGGGGAGATCTGTGGTCAAAAATAGCACTATATATATACACACACGCACACACACGTATATATGTAATATGTGTGCATCATATACATTGTATGTATATAACTCTTTTTATGTATCATACATATACTAATGGGAAAACTAAGAACGCAGAAAGAGAAGCAGGCCATGGATCCATAACTAAGAAAAATGTAAGTTTCCTTTCCAAGAATGTAACCAAAATTAATCCTTCTAACAATTTCCATTTTCTACAGTGGAAAGGAGCCTACAAATTGAAGTATGAATGAGAGCCTCTACAATTAGTGGAGACGTATAAGTGCTTTAGACTATCATCCTCCAAGATAGGTTTCTCCTCAGGTTACATACAGGTTCCGTATAAAGAAACCAAAGAAGGTATTCTTGCAGAATACCTTGTTATCTTGATAATTTCTCTTAAGTTATTCCTATCTCTAGCCCTTTAAATTATACAAGGAATCAGGATAAGGGAAAATAATTTGACTGAGACAAGAAAAAAATGCAGATTGAAAGGGTTACAGGAAAAAACATGAGAACCCCATTTATTTCTGTATGCTTTGCCTCTTTATTTTCTACTACCTGTTTTCCTCAAGCAAGAATCTTGCGTAGAAAGGAATTCAGAATCTATGTTAACCAAAGCACCAGCCAGAGGAACGAAAGCTACCATTCAAAATGGTAGCCTGGTTCATCCCACTCAATCAGCAGACTGCACCAGAACTAAATTTGAAACACTTATCTCTACATGTAACGATGACAAAACTTCTCTGAAAACAGGAGCCCTGCACAAATGCTGAGGCTAATACTTGATTTCTCTATTATCCAGCCTTCAGATGTCATGCACTAGCCAGAATCCAGTTTCAGTCATTTTACCCTTTAGAAAATTTTTCCCAGTCTAGTTTTACCTCATTGGTAATACTGGAGTTTTGATGGTTTTGGTTGGTTTGGGTTTTTTTGAGAATTCTAATAGCTACCATCGTGTCATAAAATGCAGGACCTGATGCATGTAATACTGGTTTTTAATAATGGTAATTAAACATTTGATCCATTGCTAAACCCAGGCTTCTGAGTTTCCATGCAGTGGAAAGTGCTTATAGTGTCTCTCTGTACAGAAGGCTTGTATGCACAGAGGAAATAATTCCCTAACTTTGCGTGGAAACCCTTTTATGTCAGGCTAAGTGTGATGTAGATTAAGCTATGCAGAAAAAAAGCGCTCATAATACAGAATACATTTGTCTATGTGAAGGAGCTCATGCAGAATAGCTACTGCTATACTATTTCGCAGTGCCTTCCACGTGGAAACATGCACTAACCTTTCACTTAAAAAAATTAGTGGTAGTCCTCACATCTAGCATATCAAAGGAGAATCTATTCTAAAACATTTGGTGCAGTTTTTCTGAGTTCAGCCATAGGATAGAAGATTAATATTTATTACAAGATGGTTTATTTGAATAGTCTTAGGAAGAAGAGAGTTTGACCCTGTGAAGCACCAGAGAGGTTACTAAGGAGACTGACACAAAAACAGCTTGAAAGGGTTTTTTTGTCCATGACTGCAACATCTATGAAATTAATGTTCTACTTTTCCCGAGTTATGGTTATTTCATTTCCATAGCTAGAGACACCACGCGGAAAAATAGCATGTTGCTGGTGATTTGCCCCACTGCTGGATACTAAATCACACATGCTGGATACTAAAATGGCAGTATTAGGACTAAATGTCATAGGATACCAAAATGTCAGTTAGGACTGACAGCTCCTAATGCTGTCAGTCATAAAACAATCTAAAACTGAATGGAAGGCTGTTTGAGAAAGCCATCATCTCCTGAATTTGTGACAGGAAATATCAGATCTAACTGAAACCTAAAAGCAAAATCTCTCCCCTAATTTCCCCCACATGCCCCTGACCAGCCCCTCCAGGACAAAAGCTTCTTTATCCAATTCTAGAGTACTTTACTTGCTCTCCTACATGACACATAGCAACCTCTGTAACTGTCTAACAGAAGAGGTATTTTGAAGATATGGAAAATAGAGAACAACTACGGACTGGAACGTGAAAATGGAATGTCCTGCACTGAGTACCAAGTTTCACTCATTACTGTAACGACCTAAATCTATTCAAAGGGAGTAAGTGGGTATACAAAGGGAGGAGTCATTCTTGAGAATTCAGTCTTATTTTAATCTATTGTCAAATTTCATGTCTGAAATTCAGCACGTGCTTGGTGCCAGCTTAAAATTCTTTCAAGCAGGATTAGTGTCAAGCGCATATGAACACTATTCAACTCTCTACTTAAGTATATACTAATATTTCTTTCTCTTAACTGTACAAGGCAAAGCAACTGCTGTCTGCAGGATTTGGGTTGAACTTAAGTTTTTCGAACTGATGATTCAGACTTCCCCAAGACGCAGATAAAAATTATCAAAATTATACACAGCTTTGAACCTGTTCCTTATGATAGATCAAAACTCAGTCTTTTGAAAATACCTGAGAAAAGCAGCAGATGTAACTTAAAAATGAAGTTATGGATGAAAAAAGCCACATCTATGGATGACTATGATATAAGACTGTGAGAAAAGAGACAGTCCCTGAAATTCTAGCATTTACATTTTTCAGTTATGCATTCATCCTTGTCAACTAAAAGAGATTAGTAAAAATAAAGAAACTAACAGATGGTGAGATTCCTATCTTGACTTTCTGCATGCTTGAGAAAGTGGTCCTAGCCCTTGCAAATCATGGAAGGAAAGTCATACAATGAGAGAATCCACAGTGGGTGCCTGTTCCTCTAACAATGGCTCAGCCATGACAGACCTTTGTGTGAGACCTGGTGGCATAAACATGTGATAAACTTCTCTCGCTCTTCTTTTTCAATAATGTTCAGCGAGAAAGTCTTCGCCTGCTACTGAAATAAGGAAGAATCTCACCACAGCAAACACAAAGGAGAGTATACTTCATCATGGGACAGTACCAAATTTGGGGAAGTGCTGCACCTGAAAACAATGCATTCCTTCTCTAAAATTAAATTATTCACAATTATTAAAAACTTAATCTAAGTAAGCAGCAATATGTTTTTAGACTTTGAAAAAATTTGCATCGTGATGAACCAAAACACATCATAGTTCTCCAACTGTTGTCAATATTTAGTAACTTATAAACCAACCAATTTTAGTGCAAAATATGTATAGAGCACTTATATATCCTCCATAAAACAGTTCACTAGTTTAAATGCTTTTTTTGTACAACACCATCTTAATAATCATAAATAATAATGCAGAAATGTATTTGGTATACTTTACACTGAAGTGTAAAAATTAGGAATCTCATTAAATAAGAAACAGATACTGAGGCCCTTTTGCTAGAAAGATGTGACAAATACAAGCCAAATGGTGTATTTATTTGTAAGTATTTTTAATGCATAAATGAGATGAAAATTATCTACTGTGGAAAAGTTAAATTAAAACAAAATACACAAAATTAAACTTGTTGGCCTTCCAATTTAAATTATTAGTTACGTTATATTGTTTAAATCAGACCACTGTCTTTTCACAGTATGCACCGGCACCAACTGTAAAGAAATGAGTACTAAAACATGTCAAAAAACTGATCAGTCTCCTCTGGAAAATTCATCAGGCATTATTAGGAATTCAGCATAGGGTTCAAGGCAAAAATGATATTGGGACCCTTAAGAACTGTTTAATCAGGATTAGGTTTTACTTTTACTTCTTAGCAAAATACACAGAATTTAGAACCATACACTCGCCTACTTCCCTGTCTTTTTCTAAACACTCAGTGTGTTTTAAAACAGTCACATGCAGATCATGCACTATGACATGCTATTGTCAGTGACACTGCCACTCTCAGATCTGTCATCGGTGGCAACACTGGTGCTTTGGTCATACTTGCAATACTGACAGCAATAGTGCAGGTGAAATCATCATCACTGGTCATTGTAACAGAAGGCCAGTGTGTTGTTCCCTGCATAGCTGATAAATTTCCTTACTGCAGTAGGCTTATCTAAGGTCCTTAAGATGGTGTTGCCTTAAGGAAGTGAACAGTATTTGAGTTTCTGTTAGTCCTCGCACGACTCCAGTGAGCTGGTATCTGTCCTGCATAGGGATTAATGGGTGGGGTCATATATGAATTGGCAGGGACACAAATGGAAGACGACTTATAAAGCTTCAGAAAGAAACTGGAATTCAACCTTATACAGTGAGCCTGAGTACAGGGTGTTCTCTAATCCCTAATGTCAGATAAATACTCTGAAATTGCATCCTCATGGAAAAGAGTGAGAAAATTATTACTGATCTGGGATGGATTTCTGTCCAAAAGAGAAAGCTGTATACATGATCATCAGTAAGGGCAGTCAGCTCCTGCAATCATACACAAACTTAAAAGGAAGATAAATAAATAAGAAATAACACATAAACATAAAAGGAATACCCTTACTAACCTAATCAAAGAAGCAAAATTCTTAACGTAACTGATCTTATTGAGATTGCTAAAGAATGACTGCACATTCCTTGTTCCTCAAGTCTCAGATGAAAAATGGAGTAAAAACGGTAAAGGTAGAAGTATGGACACCCCCACCCTGCCATCCCCAAACTGCTCCTACATACATGTGGAATTTGTAGACACATCAAAAGCAATGTTTTTGCCTCCCTTGAATATCATTATTTTCAGATGACAAATAGTTATATGAGTTGAATTTGTAATTTTTTAAATATAAAGTCAGATCCAAGTGCTTCAACAGCAGGAATTTTGTGAGACAACTATAAAAGAACAGAGAAATACGTGTACAGATTAAAACAGTATTAAAAATACCTAAAAAACCCTCCAGGTTTCATCTGACCAAAGCAATAAAACTGACACTGTGCTAGAAAAGCAGCATAATCTTAGCAGTGAAGACTATTTCAAGTAACAGGTCCACACTGAATACCTAGTACAAATGATCAGTGGAAGAATGCTTCAATTTTTTCAGTTTAAGCATATTCAGTCATATTCTAAATGCTCTTGGATATGGCATATGAAGACAAGGTTTTAGAGAAGTCTCAGACTTTCAACTAAACAAGATATTAAAGCTGCTATAGCTTGAAGCCAACAGACATCACAGAAGAAAGCCTAAAGAGTTCTTCTGCTCAGCTGTTCATGGCCCTTTCCAGCAATGTGTGTTAGGAGATCACTGAATAATCACAGGTAGCCAGGTGGACTTATACTGTCTGGTATAAAAATGGCTAAAACACAATAAGTAATTCAAAAAGAACTGTGTAACAGTTTAATTCTTACTGTATTCTCTCATTTCTACCCTCGTTTTTTGAAAAAAGCAGTCTCACAACTGTATTTGTAAGACCAGTTGTGAAGCAATATTGAACCAGTGTAAAGGAAATTGCAAGCAAGTCTGAATGCAGGCAACGCACCTTGCCTAAAGCTTCTGTTACTGTTTCTACATAGACAGAGATTGTTGTTGCACAGATCAATGATCATGTAAAATTCCTGAGGCAGTTAATGAAGCCTTAATGAACTTGCTCCCAGTCCCTGTAGCAATTATTTTACCTCTTTCTGGTTCAAATGAAGCATTTCATGCCAAAAGAAGAAACATGAGAAACTAAAAAATTAAATGTACATTATATATTCAGGTTAGAAAAGAGAAACAGACTTAAAGAATATGAACGTATAAAAATAGAATTAGATGAAGAATTTAACTGTCATTCTTAGTTGTGCTGCAAGTTTTCAGTATTTTCGACATTTAAATACTTATATGTTGGTTTGTGAAGGATATCAGAATGGTATTTGAATCACAGACTAGCTGCTCTGATTAGTTCCTCAGTCTAAATACATACATATGTAAATTAATTCCTTTAAAATGCTATACAATACAAACCAATACAACCAAAACAAAACAAAAATTACAAGGTTTTTAAAGATTTGGTTTTGGTTTTCCCTTGCCCAAAGGTAAAGGAAATTTATTTAGTCGAAAACCTGTAATTTAAAATAATTCAATTTACCTTAAATGCACAGGTCGTTTAATAACTTTAAGGGCACTTAAATATGTTTTCAATAAAAACCTGTTGCAAATTGCTTCACCAGGTCAACTAAATAAATTGCTGCCATTCTACATACCTTTGTCTTATAATAATGCAACAACTACATGAAACATAAAGCTAGGAAGAGCTGAAACCACAGTCACAGGCTAAACTGTCTATAAGCCAAGAGAATAAATGAATGTCTCCATCCTATAAAACAGTTCTTACACATCATTATGACACAGAACATGAGCTTTTTTTCCTGCTACTTGTTTTATGACGTTCACCTTGAAGCTCAGTTTATTGACCTGCAGCATGCTTTCTCACATGATGTCCTTTAAAACATCTAATGCAAAAGGCATTCCAAGATACTTTCTGCCCTTTCTCACATTTTATGTGGAAATTCTCCTTCAGCGACGTATTCACAGACATCTTAAGTCTCTCTCATAATTCTCATTCTCCTGGCATTTGCCTATTGAAAAAGTTTATCTTCTGTACTGTAATTCAGTTGTAAACTGTATGCAGAAAAGACTATTTTGTTATATGCCTAACATGTTAGAGCTTTAATTCATATGTGGAGCTCCTGGGCACTACCGTAATTAAAAATTAACTATAAAATGTTATATTAAATTGAAAAGGAAAAAAAAGCTATTTTCTGCATGACACAGCAGCCAACTTTTTTAAACTCCTTTCAAATTATCTTCAATAACAGAACTGACTGTTTGACAATGCCTTGAAAAAGGCATCTCATGTATGATTGAAAACACGCATAACTTAGTCCTACCATCATAGTGTAAGACTAGTAGTGTTAAAGCTGCTCAGGACGGATAAGAGCAATACTGATTTTAAATATTCTTCTCAGGAATTCAAAATTGAAGTTAAAAGTCTAACTGAGGAAAGCAAGTTCAGTTCCATACACATTTATAACTAAATTAACATAATCTTAAAGATTAATTTGTATAATAACCAGTTTTCTTTAATATACACTTAAAGAAAATGTAAACAGGACAGCTGAACTTCACTCAAGTAAAAACTTGTTTGCTTTCATTCAGATCTTCTTAGAGCAAGGCTGAAGTAATTAATCTACACGATACTGTCACAATGGAGTCACAGATTTTATTATCTTATATTGATATCATTCATTGGAGGACCCAAGGATTAAATTTCTATGAAAAAGTTACACTGTATCTAACCCCTCCAAACTTGAGGTATCTCTTGTAAGCTCCACACAAGACACTGGAAGGGATGTTGCAGAGCTTAAAAGCATGTACTTACTACAGCACCTTTTCTAGAATTCCTTCTGACTGTAATGTTTTATCACAGACATCAAATCCTCCTCTACTGGATAACTTTTTAAAGTAATATCTCTCCTCCCTATTTATCACCAGAGCTCTCAATTCCAACACTTATGATTTCTGCTACTACCTGTCATAAAACACGAGCATGAAGAAAACTGGAAGAAAAATATAAATGTTATTTTCTATTATTGTTCTCCCCACCTGTAGAATTTTACATGAGAACCAAATATATCTAAGTAACATATTCTAGTTTTGAAAAAAGCAAGTCAGATTACCAATAATTCACAGGCCAACATTTAAAATTTCTATCATAGTATAAGTTCAACTTGTATGACCTCAGACAACTTAGGATATTTATTTGTTTTTATGGGTATCCTCTTTCTCCTAAGCTTCCAGAAATAAGTGTGGTAAAGAATTTGTCTTGTAATTGTCCATTTAAATCTGCACTTTTCTGAATCAGAAACATCCTGAAATATTTATCCAAAGCAAGACCTCCAATGAGATCATCAAAAGGTAGCCTCTGCTATCTTATTTAACCCTTTTTTTAAAAAAGAGAATGCCACTGCAATGGTGCTAAGGTTATCAAAGCCTTCCTATAATCCATTAGCCCTGTTACTTAGCATAAAAGAAACAATGCAAGGACAGTAACCTCAGTGTCCGCTGATTCACAATCTCATATGCTGATACAAAAATCCATATCATATTTTATTATAATAAAAAAGGAAAATATTAACACATGCAGCTTCATATACTCATTTTTTCTTACTAAAAAAAATCTCATCTTTAAAATATAACAATTTATTTTAAAAAAAACAAACAACAACAGAACTGTGTGGTGGTTACATGCCAGATTAACCTCTTTCTCCTAGTATTCCCTTACCAGTATCAACTTCTCCACCCCACAGCTTAAAAGACTGCAAATGGAAGCATACCTTGAAATGTACCCTGCAAGTGAAGGAATACTGTCAACTGTGTTTTACTTAATTTTTGTTTGCTATTTTGATTCTGCATAATCACCAAGAAATTAAGACAATCACTAGAATGGATAGTGCCTAACCTAAAATATGCGTCCTTGCTAAACTGAAAGACATATTATCATCACAGATTGTAAAATATACCACAAGTAGTCACTGGCTCAAAGAACAAATAGAGGTCTCTCCTGGGAGAACAAGGGATTCCTCAGAAGCAAAAAACTGTGTGAAATTACTGCATTACCCAGTTTTTAGTGGAGAAACACAGGAAGACTATAGGAAGTCTCCTACAGAGATATGGAAGATTTTGGAATCAAAGTTTGAAGTAATTTGTTAATGTGACCAAACAACCAACCAGATTCTCACATATGAGAGGTTAAAAGATTTTAAGACCTGAGGATGTGATATACAAACACACACATATTTGCATTAATACATACATGTGTGTGTTAGAGAGAATCATGAAACAACATTTTTTTAAACCAACCACTTTCCCTTACCAGTTGGCCTACTTTCATTCATTTTCCAAGGGGCTCCAAAAGCATCCCTGCTTCAGACTCCAGTGTCTTCTGTTAATGACGACTGGTTTCTCACACACAAGCAAAGAATGTAACTACACGACCCTTGTGTTCCTGTTAATGCAATTGATTCCCATTTGCTCCATTCAAAGCCCATTTTATTTGTTTTTATCTACTTCTTATGGGCCAGATTCAACAACTGAAGCTTCCATTTCTTATGCCAACTCCATTTATTTACATTACACCTAATGGACTGTAGTCACTCCTGATTTTCAGCCACAGAGCTCAGGGCTTGCCTGCACAAGAAAAAATAATTTATTTTAATTTAAGTTTGGCGCTTTTTTTTTCCAGAGGAATTGACTCAAGCAAAACTGATGTAAAACAGACTGAAATATCTGTTTGGACTTCTGCATTGGTTTAGCTTCTTCGGTATAAAAAGCAGATCTGTGCTTTTTAGTCTCTGACAAAAATTACTCTATTCTTTCCACACTTGTCTGCTACTGACTTTCCTTCTTTCTCTATAAAAGAGGTGTCCAAACTGTAGTGCACATGACACTCATGTCTGCTCCCATGAAACATTCAACACTTAACTGAGCCACAGCTTCTGGGTCTCACTGCTCTTATACAGCCAGCACAGCAATGGCCCCTGGCCTCCATAAAACCTGTGTGAACAGTCAGGCACTACTGCACCCACTACTCGCGCTCAACAATAATGAACAGCTCTGCTGTCCCCATGCAGTTCCTGGTTCAGTACACAGGAAGAGCACCAAGGCATGGTGAGGTAGGAAGAACAATACTAAGAAGAGTCATGCACACCGGTGAAGCCAAGGTTCCACTCTGCTGGAAATTAAGGTTGCTAATTTGAGTCTGTGGAGGAGAAAGGATGTGACTGAAGTCTGAAATTAAGAGTAAGCTTCTGTGGACGCGCAAATAGATGATGAAGGTTAAATATGAACATTCAACTGCAATCCTAGCTTGAAAGATGGGAACATGCTGCAGGGAAGTTGGAAGAAGAGCCACAGATAAAGCTCTTGTTTGGCATGGTTACCAAAGCATGTGACCCTGGATACCAGAAGTGACTGATGATGATGATCACATACCAACTAACTACGTTTGGAAACTCCTGATCTGTGCTATCTCACCATCATTTCTGCAAGTGAGTCTCGTTTTGGATCCTAATATAGTAACTCTTTCCGTGCATCTTTGTACCACCTACTATTGATTTTCTATTCTCAGAACAAAAAATGTTGTCTTGCCTTTCCTTCTGCTTTTACATATAGCACTAATCTAATATTTAAATTAATGCACTTAATGGCAGGCTTATCATAAGCAGCCCACTTTGAATATTTAACGGTTTCTCACAATGACTTGTAGAAAATGCTCAACAAAATTAACTTACTTAATAGGAGAATAATTTAAGAGTAACTTTTTGTTCTGTACCCAAGATTTAAAAACCAAGTTTTCTTTAAACAAGATTTTATGCCTTATTTGAAATTTGACTCACATACACACACACATATACACAAACTCAAAATTTCAAATGCATTCAGTACACAGAAAAAGTAACAGACAATTGTTTTTAAATTGTTTAAATCTCACTTTGGAGTTTGGTTTGCTAAAGACAACCTTCTAGAGGCTAAAAGTGACATTTGGAGGCTTATCCCATAATACGGCACTAGAAGATGCCATATCCAAAGCCATCCATGTGTATATGCATAAATAATTATGTACACTGTTTTATGATAAGTCACATACATAAACCAAACAACACTGGGTCTACACAAGTGTGTATCTATCAAGGAGAGAGTAAAAAAATAAAATTTCAGTATGAATTGTATAATATAGCTATATTAATTTTATATATTAATATATTTATATACATACAATACACATAATAAAAATGTTGTATTGCGTATGTTAAATCTACCAATATATGTAGAAAACCTACCCAAGCAATCCAAATCAATACTATAAAAGAGTGGAAAACAGTGAAATTGGTGATTGAAACATAGTACTGCTATACGTACTTAAATGCTCATAGAATTTGGAATTAACTAGTAAAATTAATTTCTGTGATCAAAATTGATCTCAACTACAGTATCTTTCAGGCATGAAAATAATGGAAAAGCAGACCTATCCTTTCAAAAACAAAGCAAAGAAAAAATCCTCCCCATTTCATGTCACTGGCACAACTTGATAATAATGCATTGATCAGGGCATACAAAGTTCACAAACCTGTTGTACAAATTTTTTTATGACCACAACAACACTGGTTCTACAAAAGATTTCTATTAATAAGATATTTCAAAAATAAAATGTCAGTCTTTATTTCAGTCTCAATCTTCATCTGGACAGATTCTGAGTATCAGCTTTGATGGAGGATTATACTTGGCCTTCTGCCACACTCCTTTGTAGCCACAGCATCTTGGTGTGCCTGAAGTAGGAACAGGATATATTCTATCCCAGCTCTGCCAGTCTGCTGGACAGTTCAGTGCATACCTATAACCTGATTAAAAGGTAGCTCCATCCCTGGGGTTGCCACCATGAGTCCACAATTAAGCACACACACCTGTTCTACTGAATATCCACATACAAGGACTCCTAAAGTGGATTCTAAATAAGTATACTGGAAAAGTGCATCAGACATAGTAAAATCCAGTAAAAGCCTACATTCATAAAGCCATTTTTCTCTGGTTTTCATCTCCCTGTCACAAGGCATACTTAGCTCAATTTAGCAGCTGTGCTTATACCTGTATCAATTTCTGAGGTCAATGAAATGTGTCACAGACTGTAACCAACAATAATCATGATCCTTACTCAATATTAATTCCAACCATGCTTTCTTCCATTAAGATAGTCAACAAACTGCTTTTTCAACCCTGTTTTTGCAGCATCATAATTATTCTTTAGTATTATACTGCTTTGAGTACAAGCTAGCTAGATTTTGAAGAAATGCATTCGAAGGGAATTCTGATCATACAGAAACTAGTCTTCCCAATCATAGGCACCTCTCCTCCATCCTCCCACATATAACTCAAAAATAACTACAGTTCACACACCAGATGCAGAATGAGGACTTACGGGCTCAGTTTCCAATTCTATCGAAGGCTCCTTCTAAGATCTTGGGTATGTGATTATTTTTTTTTGTTTAATTACTCATGTGCAGAGGAACACAAGTCAACTCTTTGTTCCATGTGTGTTGTAAGGATTTACTTACACCTATGAAGTATACAAACGCCATATTAAGGGCTACTTAAACAGGACAAGCAAACAGGCTAAGAAGCTGTGGTGTCCTGAAGACATTGCAGAGGATTTCCCTTGAGCATAAAGTCAATTGAGAGTAAGGACTAATCAAGCCGTTTATATCAACACAAAAAGCACTCCTGTCCTCTGTACAGTCACTGCACAAAAGACTCACAAGTTCCACTATTTTCACTGAGTACCTAAATTAATTCCTACGTAAACAAAAACACAAGACAGAAAGGAGATTTCTCGTCTCTCTAATATTTCCTTGCTCAACACAAATGTAAAACCCAACCTAACCAAATCTGTACAGCAGAGACCCCACGCACGGCAGAAATACTGCCCCTTTCCTATGCCCCGTGGCGACTTTCACTTTCCGTCTCGCTGCAGTGCTGCGGAGCCGGCGCCAGCCGTGCCACCGGGAGGAGCCGGGCGGACTGGGGAGGGGGTGGTGGGGGTGTGCCCGGGCCTCAGACCGCGGGTCCTCAGGTTCCAGCCCACGCCTGTCCCGTCCCGCCCGTCCACCCATCCCTCCCTCCCT
>VYXB01010642.1:0-12400 GCA_013397135.1 Pachyramphus minor
ATGGCTCGGAAGTTCACTCAGCTTCTGGTGTTGCTCAGCATCCTGTGTCTGCCGAGAGTGGGTGATGAGAGAGAAGAGGCCACTCAAGAGCTCCTGCACCAGCATGAGGAGCAGCAGAGGCAGCAGATGGCTTGGGTGGAGGAGGTGAAGGAGATGAAGCACAGGATACTAGACAAGATGAAGCAGAGCAGCCAGAAGCCGCCCCGCATCACCCAGGACAGCCTGCTCCTCTCTGCCTGCCAGCACTGGTGGTTCTGGGCCTTGGCTGACCTCCTCCCAATTGTCTTGACCTTCTTTTGGCTGCCCAGGAAGTGGAGCTCTGGATCTGACAGCTCACACCCCAAGGAACCTCTCAAAGAGCCCAAGAGCCGAAGAAGCAGGAGAAGGAGGAAGAGGATGGGTGGCGGCACAGAGTGCACTGACAGGATGGATCCCCTCAGCTCTTCCCATCAGCATCCGGACTCCCTGGACACGCAGAACTTGCAGAAGAAGTACAGGATGAAGCAGATGATCACTGCATCCGACAAGGCCTTCCCACAAAGGACTTTGGCAAGCGGCTGTGTCTGGGGAATATATTAATACTCTTACAGTAGATTTTAGCAGTAGTTCCCAACAGGTGTTGGAATCTGCAAATAAATAAGTTTCCTGGATTTCTAAAGTGACCGAATTAAGGGGATTTGGTTAGGAAACAGGTTAAGCAATAAAATTCATTTTTGCACGGTCAATCAGTTTCATGAGGACAAGAGATTAGTGAAGGTGTTCAAAAATAAGAGGTATTACATATAGATATTAAAGCAGCAGGTGTAATGTTAACTAGGTATGTTACGGTATCCTCCAAATCTCTTGTTCTTTGTCATTTCCAGATTACTTTGTTGAAGAAAACCTTTTGTAAGATGTACTTTCTATAGGTGTTGCATTCTGTAAATCAGTAATTTTCTTTCATTTGAAAAGTGAAATATTTGGTATATTTTTTCCACTGCTCAAATTCCGTAGGGCACTTGAGCCTATAGGAAACCAACTACGGAATCAAATGCAGTTCTTGCACTGTCAATCAGTTTATGGGAAGATGTTTTTAGAAGTAACACAAAAAGCACATTTTCACAGAGCAACACCATCCTCTGGAATGAATTTCTACTGTAAATGAATCCTCTTGGAAATTATGAAAATGAAGCATTAATTGAGAATTTGTTTCACGAGGGCAGTCAGTCTTAATTTTTGAGAGAACTGTCGACCACTGGGAATAGATGANCACTGGGAATAGATGAAATCATTGTATTTTTCCAGCCCCTGGAGAGAAGGCACAGAGGGCTAATGCTGAAATGGATGTCAGCTGCCAGCACTACAAACCCAGGTTTCATGAGGTTCCTAATAGCAAATGGAAAACTCCTTTTTTAATTCCCCCCTCAAAGCTTTGGACTTGATACTGCTAAATTCTGAGCATCTGACCCCAACCCATGGTGCTATGGACATGAATTTAAGCTTATAATTATAATTAATTTTTACAGCATTCATAAGCACTGGGATTAGATTCACGTTACACAAAAAACATTTGCAGCTTCTGTGGAATTTAGCTGGAGAGCCATGCAAATTGATGAATTTGGAGTACCATTTTTCATAGCCTTTTTCATTATGGTTAGAGACTAAGTCTTGTTGCATAATGTTTGTGCATAATGTAGCAGTTTTTTATTTTCCTGTTTGTTTCTCTGTTTTTCAGTACAATATTATACACAACTCCTACTTGTCTTTTATATCTTAAATACATTATGTATTTCTCACATTTTTTATTACTTTCTGAGATTAATATTAAAATTAAAATTAAACAATGGAAGCAGCACAAAACTTTTGCAGGTAAGGCCTATGACTATATAGTTTCATCATTAAATGTGAAAGCCAAGAATATGCAGCAGATGAGAACTGGATAAACAGCGATCTCGAGCGAAAACAGGAGATATTATTACGTATTCATCAAGTTCATTTTATGACTGTCATACTGACAAATGTTGACTATAGAAATGTCTGTGTTTTGAAGCATATAAAGGTATTTTGACACCTCCAGACAGGGACTATCATGCATTTTTTAGGAGCATGAAAAACAACCTGAATACAGCACCGACTAATTAATGATCAGTTAAGGTCACATTTACGGGCTACGAATGAAGCCCTTCTTTCCAGTGAATGCTGCCTGCTCTCTTTCTGAGCCAATGGAAAAATCTGCTTTTTGTTTCTTCAGTGTTCAGTTAATCTTTATATTTTTTGTATTTGATATTTACTGGTCAAAAAAAGTTTCACCATTTTTTGTCTTACCACTAAGTTAGAATGTTCTTATTTCTTACCTCTGCTACCTTTCTGTGTTTTCCTACACCTTCATCATGCTCAAAAGCATCCCTTCAGTGTACACATACCTATATTTACAAACACTTCAGAAATCCCACTGTTCCATAGATGTCTCCCACTGTTTCTCTGTCACCATAATTCTGTTGCATCAAGTGCCATATCTTTTTCCTCGACAGAGTTTTAGATCACCTGCATATTTGATCAAGGCACAATACAGCTCTCTCCAGTCTTCATATATATTAATTATGTTAATTAAATATTAAATCAAGCAGTAAATCATAATCAAAATTAAAATATTAAATATTTATTGAAGGAGATCTGTGTTGGTGACTCTGAGAGCACATTTCCAGAAATTATCTCCTAGTTAATGTTGTGCCATTTATAATTGTTATGGTAATGGTCCAGCAGCCAATTATGTGTTTCAGACTGCTATGTTCATGTTGAAGTCACCTCATTCTTTCTCCTTGAAATAAGTCTTTTGAGCTATGTTGAAACCACTGACAAAATTTTTGCTGTAAATTTCCAGTTTGCGGAACAACGATCATAGCACAAGACATAAGAATTATCCTGCTCAAAGCTTGTTCCCAGTTTAAAGCCTGCTGGCCTTGGAAATTGGTCTTTGAGTAGTTTAGAGCATAGTGAAGGAATGTATATTTTAAACACAATTATACTTCCCTGGTTATACTCTCTACTCTTGGAATTTTCACAATGGAAAAGACAATTTCTACAGGACACCCACCATTTTATTTGCCTAGTGGATATTATCTGAGCATACAATTCTAAACTGTGTTTAGTATTGTAAAAAGGACTGATGGTTTTTCTCTGTTTTCTACTAAAAAAGCCCTGAGGGCATATCACCTGACCTTGTATGTTCAATTAAATTGGCATATTGGCCAACTGTATCTTGACAGTTCTGTTCTCTTACTAAATCACCATTAAAGTTAAACTTGTATCATGGATTAACGGGAATGTAAAATGCAACTTCACAAGTTAAAAAAACCAGTGAAATGCCACAACTATGTTCCTTGCATTTGCTTCATGTTTTCTGTAACAGTATTTTCTGTATCTTTTCTGTGAAAGATTGACTACTGGGGGAATTTGAGCTGTAAACCAGCTGGGCCAGAAGAAATTCCTGTTTCCAAGTTGTTTCCAACTTCCACCTTCCCCACCCTCTCATAACTGTCAATCTGTTTTCCCTGTGGGGATATTTTGTTCATCATTTCAGTAAGAGAAAATAGCTGCTGACTGGGAGGAGCAAGAGCATTTGATACCCCAGAGATTTTAATCTTCCTGACCTTGGTTTCACGCTGTAGAAGGTTTTATAAGGAAGACTGGGCTCTGATAGGAGAGCTGCTATCAGATCAAGGGAAGTGATCCTTCCCCTTCGCTCGGCACTTGTGGGATCACATCTGGAGTTCTGTGTCCTAGGTCTGGGCTCAGCAGTACAAGGCAGGAATGGACACAATGGATTGAATCTACAAAGGGACTCAAGGTTATTAAGGGTTTGGAGCACTTGACATATGAGGAGAGGTGCTGACAGTGTTCAGACTGGAAAAGAGAAGGCTTGAGGAGATGTTATCATAATGTATAAATACCTTATGGCATGATAGAAGGATGCAGATATCATGTAAAAAGAGGAGACACAGTGGGTAAAATGGAGAAAATAGAGATTCTTTTCAATCAGAAGAAGAAAAGAAACCTGTGAGGTTGACCAAACACTGGAAGAGTTTCCATAGAGAGGTTGCAGAGTCTCCACCCTTGGAGATATTCAGACCCCAAATGGACATTGCAACCTTCTCCAGCTGACCCTGCTTAGCTGGAGGTTTGGACTAGGTGTTCTCCAGGAAATCCTTCCAACCCCAACTATTCTGTGATTATATGTTTCATACCATCTATGCCAGAAGAGTTGGTATTTTTATTGCAAAATTGACACTAATTTACTAGAACATGATAAAATGGGGAAAATCAGGTTATTAATGCCTTACTATTTACTTTTTCCACTGTTTATTAAGCTTATTTTGATTTGAACTGTTATAATTTTCACACAGGAAAGATAGGAAACCTATCTTACATTATTTTTACTAAACCATCATTGAGAAGAACAGTATAAAGAACTCACATATCTCCTGGAAGCATTAGAAACAGTGTCTGACAAGAAATGCTGCCTCTTGTCTTCTTCTTCCAAGTTTAAAGTGATCAAGTGTCCCTGAAACCTAGAAACCCATGTCTGAATTTCTGAAACCATTTCTTTTTCATGGAATGGACACAGGCAAATTTGAGCAAAGCCCTTGTTGAAACAGGCAGAATACTGAATATGCAATAAATAAATGTGAGGGGTTTTTTGGTGAACCAGGTCTGAGACTCTCAGATATCAAAATGAATATCCTATTCTGAGACCTCAATTTCCCAAGTAAAACATATCTTAAGAGAAAAAGGAAAAGTCTGTTTTTGGTTTTTTCACTGTATTAATGTTCATGGGACCTGATTTTATTAGCTTTTATTTCTGGTCTCATTTTTGTTTGAATATGAAGATTCTACTGCACTTGAAATTGTGGAGGCTGAGGTTATATCATCAGCCTATCACAGCTACCCATTTGAAATAGCTGATCTAACAAAGAGTGAGGCTAAAAAGAATCAAAACATGTAGGTTTCTGTTAATTTTTAAATTATGCATGTGTAATATATCTGCTGTCATCGTGTTTTGTCAGTTAGCTCCCTACAGCCTAATATTTCCTGAAAAGCTTGCTTGCTGTTTCTGCCATTCTTTTGTAATGTAGCAATTTAGAATTAAAAATAACTACCCCCTTGCTTTTCAACAGTTGTACTGTAAATGATTTTAAACCTAATGTGGAATTAAATGAGAAAGAAAGATGGTGAAATATACTGCAAATAATACATGTGCCACCTACTGTTGGACATGTTGATTGATATTAAAACTGTATTAAACTACATTCTATAGGCTTAACCTTTATTAATCTAGTATAGGTACAATTTATAAATATTCATGTTGAAACAGATGAAGCTAAAGAGAATTGGAAGTAAAGTAGTCAAGCTTTCCATCTGTTTCTATGTGGAAACTACTTTTAAAAAATTCAAATATAGATTGTACACACTGCGTGGACAAAAAAACCCAACCAAAAACCCAACAGTTACCAAAAAGAGATATTAATTTGTGTCTAAATTAAAAGAAAGATAACCAGAGGTCTGCTTTTTATTTATCAGTACCCAATTAGTGGGTGACAGGTGCAGACCAGGCAGTGTTGGGTGAGACTGTTCTCACTGTGCTGCCTCTTACAGCTGTGGCCACAGACTCCTCTGGAATGTGCAAGTGCACAGCAATTTAATGTGCCTTAGGTTGAATTAATGGATAAGAAGATAGCCATTGCTGTCATTAATACTTGCATGCCAGAATCGAACCTAATGGGCTTTCTCTAACTCAACTGACAGGAAATTAAGCTCCTCCCTTCTTGAGCAGCATATAAATAAACATGAAAAAAGCAGCTTCTTCCTTTTCCTATTCTCCATTTCCACAACTTAGGAAAAAAGAGCTTATATGAAGAGGAACCTGCATTGCATGTTTTTACTCTATCAATATTGCTGTTTTCCAGAGGTGCCTGGATTAAACAGTAGAGATTGTTTGTCTCTCTGGTAAAAGAGGGCAGAAAAGTAAAGGGTTGTGAGGAGAACAAAGTGGAGTAAAATGTCAAGATTTATGCAGAGGTTTGGGGAAATCAAGGGTGCTTTTTCACCTATGAATTTGTAGTCCACTTTGGTACTCATTCAGGACTGTGGTTTTTCTTCCTGTCCTGAATAATTAATCCCAAAATGGGTGATTGATTTATAGATATTGGTAACGTGAGTTGCTGTGCTGGATGTTATCACAGAAGCTGCTAATTAAATGGAAGGCTCTTCACTCAGCACCATTCTGGGAAGCATTCTGTACCCTTCAGGCTTCATGGTGAAGCTGCAATGTCTGCCCATATTAGGAAAATTATGCATATCACAGTGACTTGGTTAATCTCATATTTTTAAACCAAAAGAAATTCTCAGCTATTTAATGTGCATTCCATAATGTCTAATAGTTCTGTCTTTCTTTTCTACATGTCCTTATTTACAGCAGGTTTTGCAAGGAATTTTTAAAACTGATAAGTATTTTTAATTTTTATAATAGATATTAAAAATATGTTTGTACACATGAAAGCTTTATAAAGAGGCAATGGGTAAAACCAAATGTACTTATATCTGTCATTTTTTGTATATTCTCTATCATAATATTCTACCAGAGGGCCAACTGGGTAAAAGTATAAAACTCTGGATGTTGTTGTGCTTAGCTAATACAACAATTGCTATGAAAATTAAGGTGGTTTAAACTTAATTTATGTACATTAGAGGAATCAGCATAAAGTAGCATTGTTGTCATATACACATGGTATGTTTCTGCTATGGAGATTTCAGAATTTCAGACAATGAAGGCAGTGGCATCCTGACCTGAATTTACACAACCACATTAGAGATGAAATTGGTTTGAGTGTATAATTTCCTGAAACATCCTCAGGGAGTGCACAGTCATGATTACTTAGTGGCTTTAAATCAGTGCAGCTTCTAGAGCAATATATTTGGCAGCTTTAAAATATTTTTAAACATGAAATTATGGATAATATTTTTGCTAAAGACTCCACTCAGTTTGTATCGTGATCAAAACTGGCAATGAAGAGCTGGGTACAGCCTGTGCCAAATGGCAGAGTGCAGATACAACAGCAAAAGTGACCAGTGTGAAAAGGATTATTTTGCTAATTCAGAGAAACGTAACTGCTTCTATCCAACTTTATTTTTTAAGGATTTTCCCTCTCAAAAATTGAATATGGTGCTAAAGTTTGGTTGAATAACTGAAAGCAGAATAGCTTGTGCTTCATGTAGGGGGAATCATTATCCTCCAGATTTGAAAAGGGTCAGGTAGGAAAACATTCTTGAGTTGATTGACCTACCGTGTGCAGTTAAGATGATGACAAACTGTTGGAAACAGAAGAGTGACTAAATTAGGACCAGGCAGTCTATTCAGTTGCTAAGAAGCAAAGGCAAAACTCCTATTCATTCCCAAATTTAACTGCAATCTATGTAATAATTCTGGGCTCTGTCTGTGTGGACCTTCTGTCAGGTCAAACTCTAGAATTACTCTAGAACATTTGCATGCCATTTTTAAGTGGCAGTCAGCAAATTTCATTTGAACTATGGGAAAGAAAATGTTCCCTCTGGTAAGAGGAACATAAAAATGTGATTCTGCAGCTCCTTCAAACTGTTGCTTCACTAAAATATTGACTACAAATTAGTTTGACTTGGAGAGTATTTACTTCAATAACCTGTGGCAGTAATTCCATTATTCTCCATGTTTCTCTCCTTTGGTGACAATTTTCTTGGTTTCAGGAGAAAGTTTACTCCTCTTAGTTACAACCCAAAATTTTTTCCATTGTTGAGGTAAAAAAAAAAAATGGACTAAGCTTACAAAACCATACCAAAGATACATGAGCCTCAAATGTGGCCCTTTCAACTCTTTCATTCAGTTACATTATAGTAAGAAAACATATTTTTATCTCTTACTAGCAGTTCCCTAAAATGGCTGATTTGGCAGTATGCAGATTAAAGAGAGAAAAAAGTTACATTCCAGGTAGTATGACACTGTGTGCAGCAAAACTAAGTTTGAGTGAAATTCTCTTGCAATTCCTTCAGCTGTATCCTCATCTGAGCCTTAATCAGCACAGCTGATGGCATTTCTTTAATTTCCCATGGATATTTCCTATCCTTCAGAAGTTCCTTTGAAGCCTTATTATTTTGGGGGTATGTATGCATCTGGTGTGAAAATCCTGTCTGGCTAGGTAAGATAGGCAAGAAGTCTCTCTGCCCCATGCTGTTCTAGCTCAAGTTTCAAATTTGAACAGTAAGTTTGAATTTCTTTTTCTGTGTACTTCCCCCTCCTCTCCCTTTCTTGGAGCTCAGACTTTTGAATAAAAGATGAAGTTTTAAAGTTCAACTGCTCTGGTGAGGTCTGTTAACCCTTACTCCTAAAATGCATTTCACAATTGCTGTGAAAGAATCCTACACACATCTTCAGAAATTTTGGAAAGGTCTTGCACTCTGTTAGTCAGTGACGTGCTGCCAAAAATTCCTGGCATGTGTTTGATGTGCTGTGCTCACATAACCAACTGGGAGCCTTTTAATCAATCAGGGTGTGAAACAAACAGATTGTGTGAAGAAAGAATGATTGAGGATATGTAACACAAAGCCTGCATTAACCCCCAGATTTTTAAATTTCCATTTCAACCTTACAGCGAGTAGAAAAAGTGGACATTAAAATACATGCACTTTAAAATGCAGTTCAGTTATATTATGACATCCTTTCAATAGCTTTACATAAAATTCCTTCCTAGTTATGGTATTTTAAAAATTTTTTAGGTATTCATGACACACTCCAAGATGGTAGGAAGCAGCAGTGAATGTTCAGCACCTGGAGTAGAGGTTATATTATTGAGGAAAATAATCTAATGAACAGACAAGTTATGTAGTCCATCAGTGCTCAGGGGATTGACCATGCACCCATGTAATCTCTCATCTCAAAATACTACAAAATGTGTGTTTTATCATCACATGCATTGCAAAATCCTGACAGTCTTGTATATTGTATATTCCTTATTGGACGTCTCATATTATCTGATGTATAGAAATGACACCTTGAATCAATTCAAAACATCTTCTCATAGCATCTTTAGGCATAAATGCTTTGTTGGATTGGGAGCCAGATAATATGTTTGTTAAGGAGAAGCTCTTAAATTTTCACACACTAGAGAGAGAACTCGAAAATGGTCAGACTTTTTCTGTTTCATTTACAGATATAGCAGCTGAGACTGGAGAAAAACAGTTCCTAAAGAACACTATTGCATCAAACAATCTGTAAGCATGAAAAGGAAGCAGTATGAGAAAGAGAAACTCTGATAACAGATTGAGTGTCTTGTTCTATAAAAGAGCTGCAGAGGGCTTGAAAACTTTAAAGAGTGCCAGTGAAGAGAAGCGTACGCACATTTCAGAAGAGAATTTTTTATCACAAACAAATTAACCTCAAGTCTTCATTGTGAAGTGCCTTGGTCTTGGCTTTGGAAATGCTGAACTCTCTCATGTTTGTGCAAATAGAAGAAATTGAGTAGAGGTGGGGGGAGACAAAAAAGTTATAAGAGTTTTACAGGTATAAAATACATCTGTAAATTGCATTATTTTTCAAACAAATAGGAGATCATTATTGCAAAATGATTAGGATGACCTTGCCAACAAGCTCAAGAACAGCCCTGGTATCCTGAAAGTCTCTGAAGGATGTGAAGTGAACAGGATTACTTATGTGCTTAGTGTGAAGGAGGTGGTTTTGTACCTTCTGAACTGGGATCTAAAATGGTGCCCACCTGTATTATCAATGGCAACTCTATGAGGTCCTGTTGTTGTGTCAGTCCAGCTTCAGAGTGGAAGCAGGAGACTCTGCAGGGCACAGATTTATATTAAATGGGAACCAGAGGTGCACTATACCATCTGCTCTGGTGTTCACTGTCTTGGACCATACCCCACTGACACCCCTCCCCATCGGTCAGGCTTGTGCTGCATCCAGACCAAGCCATTGGTACTTGAGCTGTGTGAAGTGCTGCTACACCCAAACAAACTTCAGATTTGATTTTATAAGGGAATATTAAATGGAAAAACAAAGAGAGTATTGCCCCCTTTATATGACATTTGCAAGATGAGTACTGCAATACTAATTATAGGCTACCGACATTTTGAGAAGGGTGAGATTTCATTTGAAAAATGAGAAATATGGCTAATAGAGAAGCTCAAAGTTAAGCTGTGACTTGATCATGGAGTATTGGTTGTATTCACTGAGGAATGACTGTTATCAGAGTAGGCAACTATTCCATGTGTTAGGTACAACAGAAGCCAGTCTCTGCAAATTGAGATTACAAATAAACAAAGTGCAAATTTTAAGCATGTAGTCAACCATTGAACAGCATACCCATGGACGGGGTGGATTCTCTGTTTAGTCACTTCTTAAACCAAGGCTGACTACCTTTGAGACACAGGGTAAGTCAGAAACCGTGGACTTGATGCCAAATTTGCTGGTGAGAGAGAGTTAGAGGAGGTCAGACCATGTGGCAGTTGTGCCTTTTGATCCTAAAACCTCTGAGTTGGAGGCACATCTTAATACTTTTTGCTAGACTGTTTCTCCATGTATCATGAAACGTTCTGCTAGCCCAGAAAAACATTCTGAAAGGTTGTTGCTCAAATCTGATCTGTTTGTATTTAAGGAAAATACAATTTGGGGGATCAAGTATTATCTAGACATCACAATGAGGATGTGACCCTATTATATTGCACATGTAGATGCAGTAAAGTATAGCTCTGGGTAATAAGAGCTGTTCAGTAGAAATTGAAAGGAATCTTAAGGCAATAACAGAGATTTTGATACAGCTGCAGAATGAATTAAGAAACTATTTCTAATGACCACGGGGACTAGCCATCTCTGAGAGTAGGAAAAATGTTAGTCTGGAGAATAAGCATGATGAGATTGGTAGATTCTTTTTAATTAAAATACTCAAACTCAATAAATGTGACAAGTAAATATTTAACCTTTAGGTTTGGTTTGTGTTCACATTCCAAACAAATATAGTTAGAGATGCTTAAACATCTGTGATTGTTGAACACATGTTTACAGAGTAATTATATTTAATATCTGGAAACTCACAAACCGATTTTTTTATATTCCATGTGTTACATGCCCTTTTATATTAATGTTTTCTAAATGTCATGTTGACTAGTATATTAAATTCCAGCTTCTTTCTAACGTAACCAAGGTAGTTGCGTTACAAGATACTCTTCTCAGCTGTAATATCTTGTTGCATATAAATATATTGTTGGCATTTCCATATTGCATTTTCCAATAGGTCAACAGATTAAGGTATTAATAAACCACATGATTCAGTAAGGTTTTAACTTAGCTATCCTTTTGCATTTCAAATTGTCAGCTTGTCTCTCCTGTGGTTTCCCCTCTGTACAGGATTACCTTTGTTCAACAGGAATTGTGCAAGTCAGCGATTAACAAGACATTGGCTAATGTGGTTCACTGCATTATGCAATTTTGATATTGCACCTCATTTCACCAATGGGAGGGGAAAAAAAAAAAAAAGAAGGAAAGCTTCTAAAACTTACTTGCTCATCTGAACTCCCCATACGGCCTTGGTGCTTGGAGCCCTTTCACCTGAGCAGGCTGTTTTGGCTGGGCAAAGGAATGTCAGTAGTCCTGGTGAGATGGTCCTGTGCCCCTCGTGAACATCAATATTGCATTGGAAATCCCACTGTATGGGGAGAGGATGTTGTGTCCTGCATCACTTTGGGGCTGCCTGGAGCACTTGGAAGAGCACCTGTGCTCACCTGTGCTTCCCCAGCATGAGGGAGAGCTGCTTTTCTTTGAAGGTGGCAGAGCACTGAAAAGGTGCCCACGGAGGGTGTGGAGTCTCTTTCTGGGGCACATTCCAAACCCACCTGGATGCGTTCCTGTGTCACTCCAGGTGACCCTGCATGGCTGAGGGTTGGACTGGATGATCTCCAGATGTCCCTTCCAGCCCCGACAAGTCCGTCATTCTGTGAAACCGAATTCCTGAGCCCTTTGGCCAGGAGCACGAATGCAGGAGAGCAGATTTGTGTAAAAACCACCAACAAAAAAGTAGATTTTTAGTTCGTAACCGCCCCATTTAACAAACGGTAAGATTTGCTACAGGCTCCCTCTTCAGTGTCGGTGCCTTTATCGCTCCTCACAGCTCAGAGCCCGCACCCACCGCCAGAGCCAGACTGACACCTGCCGGTGGCAGAGCGGCCCTCGGGGAACTGAGGGGGAACCGCTCCGGGCTCGGCGTTTGAAAGGAGGAAGTACACCAAAGGCATCGGGGGCGATGTCGGGAGCACCAGGAGCGACCCCGTCCCCTGGGCAGGGCCAGGGAGCAGGGCCGGGGGGGCAGCGCGGCCCGGCCGCCCTTCCCGCCCG
>VYXB01010642.1:12490-55351 GCA_013397135.1 Pachyramphus minor
GGGCCGCGCTGACGGGACGCGGGCGGGCGTGAGGGGTCGCGGGAGGGTGTGAGGGGTGACGGGCGGCCATGGCGGCGGGCAGTGCCATCCAGATCCCTACGCGGCTGCCGCTGCTCTTGACTCATGAGGGCGTCCTGCTGCCCGGCTCCACCATGCGCACCAGCGTGGACTCCCCGCGCAACATGCAGCTGGTGCGCAGCCGGCTGCTGAAGGGCACCTCGCTGCGGAGCACCATCATCGGCGTCATCCCCAACACCAGCGACCCCACCTCCGACTGCGACGACCTGCCCTCCCTGCACAGGTGCGGCCCGGCCCGGCTCCCCCTCCTTCCCTCGCGGCCTCCCCGGCCGTGGGTCACCCCGTGGGGCCGTCCCGGTCTGCTGCCATGTGGGAAAGGCTTCTCCCTTCGGGGAGACCTTGTCCCTGCACCGGCCCGGCCTGCGAGTGTCGGGGACAGACTGTGAGGCGTGCGGAAGGAAAGTTTGGAAAAGGAGAGTAAAGTGGAAGAGGAAAATAAGGTCAAAGAACGCAGGCCCGGGGAGCTGCAGGGCTGTCGCAGCTGTTAACTATGGCATTTTTCACCTAATATGAAACACAGATGGTAGCCTAATTCGCATAAAGTGAAAACGAATTGTATTTCTGTGGGGTGAAGTACAGATAACACTTACCTGCTGTAACCCTTACTCTCCGAACTTTATTGTATCAGTGGACTTAGTAAGGTTTTGCAAGAAAAAAATCTTCTGTTTTAGGCCTGCTTAAAGAGGTGCTGTGATCTAAAACGTTTATTCAGTACAAAGCCGGTGATTTCACTCAAGAAATGTGACTTACTAACGCTGCGTTTCCCATTTAGGCAGAAATGTCAGTGTGCCTGTCCACACCAAGATCCATTATTTATGAAAAAATTACACAGGTTTCTGAACTGTGTGGCTGTTATTACATTATCTTAGTTTTTCAGTTAGTTCATTCATTTTCAGGTTTTAGGTTTTGTTTTTGTAATCTGTATTACCAAGGAAATTGTATAGCTTGGCAGCCTTTCATGATAAGGAACTATGACCCAGAAGGGTCTTGCAACCTATAGCTGTTAAGGAGGCACGCAAAATGTTCTGTGGAAAGTGACAAATAATCAGAGGATTTGGTCTGTTTTTAGGATTGGCACTGCTGCCTTGGCAGTTCAGGTGGTTGGTAGCAACTGGCCCAAGCCACATTATACGTTGCTGGTTACGGGCCTCTGCCGATTCCAGATCCTGCAGCTGCTGAAGGAGAAGCCTTATCCCGTTGCTGAAGTGGAGCAGTTGGATCGACTTGAGCAGTTCACTAATCAGCACAAATCTGAGGAGGAGCTTGGAGAGTTGTCAGAGCAATTCTACAAGTATGCAGTGCAGGTAAGATGTTGTAATCTTAATTATTTATGTGTATGTTTGGACCTCTTCATTTGTTTCCTGTCTTTTCTAATTTCTCTAATTTCTCTAATTTTTTCTAATTTCTCTAATTCTTGTATTTTTCANGCCTCTTCATTTGTTTCCTATCCGTCCTTCTGTTTCTCTAATTCTTGTATTTTTCAGAGACTAGTAGAGTTTCAGTATTTCTGCTACAAAACAAATGATTTTGTTATAACTTGAGGTTTCTGTGTCAAGTGTCTACACAGCTTAATGAGTTTAACTGCATATGTTAATGCTGTGATATGTTAGTGTTTCATATATAGCAATATTATAAATACAGTCCAGTAAAATTAATACTTTTGATTTTTTTCCAGAATTTTATATATGTATATGAAAATAGATACAGTGGACTTTTTTAATTATTAAAGGGAAAAAAACCCTCTAAAGCCTTGATTATAAAAAGATGTATATATAAACTAGGTATAATGAATTTGAGTTTTAAAGGATGTATAGAAAAAGAGTCATCATAGTGTTAAGTAAGGAAGTTTTTAATTACAGTGTGTGCAGGGAAAAAAGAAATGTAGATGTTAAAGAAAAAGTGCTGCAATGATATTTTTGAACTTCTGAACCAAGGAGAAAGCCCAAAGTCTTGATGCCCTTTGCCAGTTTAGAGCCTCCTCTCTGAACTTTTTGTGAATTTATTTCAGTAACTTTTTGGCCAACCACCTAGACAAGCTTCACAGTGAAAGACACAATCCTGGTTAGGTCAGATACTCGCTTAGATAACTTAAAAAAAAGAATTAATGTTGTTGATGGTGTGTTTCCTACAGCTGGTTGAGATGCTGGACATGTCAGTGCCTGCAGTCGCAAAGCTGAGACGTCTTCTGGACAATCTGCCTCGAGAAGCTCTCCCAGATATCCTGACTTCTATCATCCGGACATCCAACCAAGAGAAGCTTCAGGTGTCATGTTCATAAACTTTTCTAAGGAGATTTAGGGGCTTGCTGTCTTTTTTTACTGTCGGTTAGTTTGAGATAATTTTGGAATTGCTTACGCTTGAAACTGTGCACTGATGAGGTTGTACCAGCAGGTATTTGTGTTACAGCTGAGCATGAATGCTTGTAAAAAGTTATGCTTTTTAATATATGTATGTGCCAGCACTCACCTAATAGGTAAATTAATTTAGTTAGCCTTAGAAATGGTTCATTTGATTAGACAATAAATACAGTGTGGACTTGCCCGTCCTATGGTAAAGATGATAAATCTTTTTTCATATTGTGTTGAAAGCTTGCTTTTTATCACAGTTGACAGCTCATGCTAACAGCTTCAGAGTTGATATTTAAAATCTTCTTGAAAACATTCTTAAAGTCTGGGTTTCTTTATATACTGAGACACAGGTTAAATTTCCATCATGTGTCAAAGTAACTTTATGAAAAAATGATCATTATGGCTTGATCCTTCCTGGTCTGATTTCTGTATTTGCCTGCTGTGTTTGTAAGTGTTGTTGTTCCTTTTCTTTGGTCCATGCTGCACCTGGAATTGAAAGTTAGATTCTTTCAAAGTACCACACATAGTAACTTATGCAGTGATTTGAAGGGAAGGTGTGTACTACAGTTGAATATCCTGCTGGTGGAAGGAACATTAATTATTACATTTAATGTGTCTTTTTTTATTTTTATCAAAAGTTATAAAGAAAAGAACAGCCAGTGGAAGTTGTGGAAATATAGAGGAGCAGAATTCTACCCATTTCCCCATATCAACTTAATTTAACATGAAAATGGAATGTGTAAAATTTTAAAAAGACAAAATAAACACAAAAATCTCTCATCAAAAAAACCCTTAAAGCATAAGAGGATTTTTTTCCCTGGGTTAACCAAGGAAATCATTTAACTTTCTTAGAGGGCCAACTGTTTCCTGAGGCTCAGTAATTGAAAAATAGAATGTGGATAGGTACTTGCCACGGAAGATGCATCTGAAATACTAAGATGCTTAAAAGAGACAGGATAAAAGACTTTTTTCCTAGTTTGGAGTGCTTGTAGTTTAGGCATCCAGACTCTTGAGGATAGACTTTGTGTGCAGTATTCTCTTTGCTTTTCTTGCTGCCTTTTTTCCTCACCAATCAGTGTGAACTTGGTAACTTATAACTCGTGCTGTTAGATTTTAGATGCTGTTAGGCTGGAGGAACGGTTCAAGATGACTATACCATTGCTTGTTAGACAAATTGAAGGCCTGAAGCTGCTTCAAAAGACAAGAAAGCCCAAACAGGATGATGATAAAAGGGTATGGACCTTTAAATCCGGGATACTTAAGCATCCTAAATAAGTAAAAAGATGCACTTCTTGAACAGGCTAACAAATGTGCACGATTTTAATTGCGCAAAATTTTAATGTATAGCTGTAATGTTTGATGGTAAGTCTGGAGGGGCATAAAATACCCAGCTGGCAACTTTGGCTGTTTAGATACCTGAAAGAGAAAATATTTGTTTAAAAATGCCTAGGCTTTATTTTATTTGTTCATTTGTTTATTTATTTTAGTCTTTATTTATTTTAATCTGAGCACTTTCTGACATTGAATAAGTGCTCAGATTCCTCTGAAGAGGTATCTGATGCCCAGGTTACTTGCATGGTATGCACACACTGAGTTTTGGCCTGTGCAGAGAAAGGTGTATCTTTTCCCAGTGCAGATGAATGGGAGCTTCTGAAATGCAGGTTAAGAATGTGCATTGTAAAATGTATCTTGGTAAGCTAGGGCAGCTTGCACTTCTCCTGCATCTAGCTGCACCTACACAGTTTAGTGAATGGGAAGTAATAGAGAAATGAAAACAGGTAAGAGAAGAAGACTTACCCATTTTGTAAAGATTAGGTTTATTTTGCCTAATATGATGAGCTGCAGTGCTTGCAAAATCACAGATAGCTCCTCTCAGTTTTGTTCTTGTCTTCTGTCGTTTGCTAGTTTAGGGTACCTCATAAATGCACTTAGGGAATACTTACAGTAAAGTAATAACTCTTAACTTTTTTAAGGTGTACCAAAAACACTTAGTGAAGTTATTTATGGAATTAAAATCTTCAGTATTTTTCTGTGCACCTCATATTTTTTTTGTCTATTCAAAGCCAAAGTACACACCTTACTTAAAAAACAAGACCTGATACTGTTCTCTGGCTCTGATCTCCATTTCTTAGGTGGTAGCTATTCGTCCTAATAGAAGAATCAGTCATGTTGCAAACACTACAGAGGATGAGGAGGAAGAAGAAGATCATGATGATGTTGTCATTCTAGAAAAAAAAATTAGAACATCCAGTATGTCAGAACAGGCTCTTAAAGTTTGTCTTAAGGAAATAAAAAGGTAAAAATAGTGGTTTCTTCTCTTATTTTATATTTTAAATCAAATCCTGCAAACCTTTTCCAATTGATAAATGTTTGTGTTGGTTGTGTTTTGAAAATGATTTTTAAATCTCAAGTTTGCTCAATAGCTTTCCTGTGGTACAGGAGAATTTTACCCTGCACTTAATTCCTGGTTGGCCTTATGAATTCAGTGCATATATTTCCAGGTTAAAGAAGATGCCTCAGTCAATGCCAGAATATGCTTTGACAAGAAATTACTTGGAACTGATGGTAGAATTGCCATGGAACAAGAGTACAAAAGGTAAACACTTCTATTTTTGGTGATAGTCTCTTGCACAGACATTTTAGGACAAATAACCGTCATGTAAACATGTGTACTTAGTTCTGTCTTGTGAAAATATCATTAATGTGTTACTTTAAACCTGGTAGACCTTTGGACTTCATTGAGATCTCTATGCTGAATGGGTTGTGTAGCACAATTGTACATCTAAGAATATGAATTTAAAAAGTATTACGAGTAGTTTCACAGAAAAATGAAGGGGTTATTACTTAAAGTTTGTGCTAGCATGTATCAAAAGTAATGAGGAAATGAGCATTTTTATTACTTCTTATATGGTGGACAAAAAAATTTTTGGGTGTTTCCATGGCATTAATCTTCCTGAAAAAGGTTCTGATTTATCTTAAGTTAAGCAAGTTTGGTAAGGAACAAAAGGATGTAAAATCCAAATTGTAGTTAATTTTAATAATTACAACTTGAGGTGCAATAGAGAAACTGAGTATCATGTCAACTTTATACCAGTTTTTAAAAGTTGTGAGGGTGATACTATCAATACAGTAACAGTATGCAAAAATGGAGAGTGAGGAAAGAGGAGAAAACCAATTCCATTTTCAAAGGCAAATGTGCTGATCTCTCTTCTGTTTTCGGTGATAGATCGCCTTGAAATCCGTGCAGCTCGAATAGTTTTGGATAATGATCATTATGCTATGGAGAAGCTGAAGAAGAGAGTTTTGGAGTACTTGGCTGTCAGACAGCTTAAAAACAACCTCAAAGGACCCATTCTTTGTTTTGTGGGGCCCCCAGGAGTTGGCAAAACTAGTGTTGGAAGATCAATTGCAAAGACTTTGGGCCGAGAATTCCACAGAATTGCTTTGGGAGGAGTCTGTGATCAGTCTGATATTCGAGGCCACAGGTAACAACTACTTCCTTTCCTAATTGCAATAGAAATTCATTTTGTGATGTCAGATTTCAGACTTCTGACTGTGTAAGCTAGTTACATGTGTGAATTCATTAGAGTGGTGGAAGCTCACAGTCCCAACTGGATGGAATGCAGGAAATCTTGTGTTGAAATCTACATAAACTTGTAGGAATCTGGAATGTAATGTATTGCTTGGAACTGAGGGTATAGTGCACTACTGGCTACTTCTTAGACCAGAATATGAAAGAGGAAAAAGTGACAAAACAGTGAATTTGTGCTTGAGAACTTGCAAATTCAGAGTTGTTTTGTAGACTTTTAGTTCAGCACCCTTGGTGCAACATATGTTTAGTCCTGTGCATCTCCTGTGTGCAGGAATTTTGTTTTCCACAGTGTTTAACACTTCTGGTGTTTGTAGCTTGAAAGAATCACGTGGTTTTTTTAGTGTAGGTTTGCCCCATGTACCCAGCAGCCTCCTGGGGTTTGTGACATGGTTGTTTTAACCATTTTCCTGGCTGGCAGCACCGTGGAGCTGCACAGGTGTGGAGCTGCACAGGTGTGCAGGTCTGGGCTGGCCTTCTGGCCCACTGCTTACACACTGGTGGAAAAAGAGCCAAACTCTGTCCTCCTCCTTCACAACGTGTTATTCCTGTAACTCCTAAACTGTTAATCGCTATTTGGTAAGAATTCTGATGTTTCAGATGACTTATGGTACTGGTCCTAAACACAGCTTACAATTTCATTCAACAACACATTGCTGTTCGAGCTGAAGCCACTAGAGGCTGTGGAATACTCAGTGTTATGGACAGGAGGAACTTTTCCAGGGCAGAACAGGACTGAAGCCTTTGTAACAGGGAAACCACGTCCTGAACTTGACATTATAAACAGAAGTCAAACTTTCTATCTTGTGCTTAGATCTAATAAAGAATAAAGGCAGGTAGAGTCATATGATACAGTCTTAGAAGTTTTTTTTTTAAGCTTCAGGTGTTTGTGGCTGTCACACATTTTTGAGGGCATTATTAAATTATTAATGCATGTTAGAGGCTAACCAGTATGAATTTCATATTAAAAATTTACCTGAAATTAGGCAAGGGAAAGTATTTGATTGATTTTTCACCATCAAAGGAAAATATAATCTAGAATTAGAAGGAATATTATGGGGTTGCTCTTCAACAAACAAGTGTATAGTTTAAAAACACACTTTAGAGCAGTTGGTACCAGGAATCCCTTGTAACCCACTGCTTTTTCAAGTTTTTTTGTAGTTAAAGTCAAAACCAGCTGTTACATACTGGTTTTTAAATTCTTTTTTTTTTTCCTGCTTCTCAGAATAATATTTAATCTAATTAGAACTACAGGTTTTCTGTAGACTTCTGTAATGTTTTTTTGCATGAATAAATTCTTCGAGTTATTTTGAGTCAAGTGAATCCATATTCTGCATCTGGTGGCAGTCAGAGAGAGGAATTAGAGGTGTTCTAGAAGTGGAGGAGACATAGGCTGCTGTGTTCTGAGTTTTACTGTTTGGTAGGCTGATTTTCTAATATTACATGTTAGGAGACATTCTTTTTCTTCTGAAAGCTCCTTATTAGGCTTTGGGGCTTAAGTTCAGGATTCCATTACCACTGCAGAAGAATGATACTGTATGTACCTACACTGAAAAACATGTACTAAATGTACTAGAACATTAAAAAAGGAACTGAGTTTCAGTTTGACTTGCAAGCCAATAGTGCCTGAAATAGCATTCCCTTGGGCTGCTCGTTACTGCTTAAAGACAAAGGTGTAGACTGAGAGGTTCAGCAACCAAAATCAAGTGTATTAGAGAGCAGTAGGGTGGGGCATGTGTTTCAATAACTGTGCTGCTCCACTGAGGTGGAAATAGGGCAATTGGAAACACCCAGGTTTTGCCATTTGAGTGTGGATCACGTGACTGCATCTGGGGTTAGTGACTTCTTTTTTGATTGGGGGAAGAGCAGCAACTACTGTTCTGCATTCCCAAAATGAAATCATCATCTTGGTACAAAACCAGGACTGTTTTATCAGACATCCTTCAGCTGCTGTTTCCATTTACCATTCATCTATACTGCATGTTAAATTTTTCTGGTATGTATTTGTTGTTTATTTGTATTAAAAAAACAAACAACATAAAGAAAACAAGCCATGCTGAGGAATTACTTAAAACTTTTTTTGCAAGAAGCTCACTGCATTTAAAGTCTCCTCAGTACTGATATTTTGTTTTACACAGGAACTATATGAGTTTATCTGTTCTATGTGTGTGTGGTTTTCTATTTTTAAGAAGGAAAGGTGTAACTGTGCCATTTATTTATGGTGACTCTGGTGAGGTAAGTGTGAAGCTCTTTCTCACCTTCACGTGAAGCTCTTTCTTCTGTCTCCATTGCTTTTCGGTTTCTGGAAGTTTGGACAGTTTTCTTCCGGCTTAGGCCTTTGCTGAAGCCTTGCTGAGGTGCCCCAGTGTGAGGAGAGGTGATTCTTCACCAGTTCCCTGCACTGGTTCCTCACCAGTGCAGCTGTGCTGGCAGAAGGCCCCTGCACAGGCCTCGTTGCCCTAGAAAAAAACAAACCTCAGGCAGTTTCATCCATGAGAGGAACAGCTTTGTTATATGAGTGCAAAGCACAGAGACTCCTAAAGCCCTTGAGTAGGTGCAGTCTCTGGCCTTGCAAAACAAAATAAGCTGTGACCTTGTGCAACCAAGTTCAGAAATAGCCTCTCTGGTGGCACTAAACTTTCTGTCTGCACTTAAAAATGATTTAAAACTATTTGTCTGTAGATCATCATGAAGAAAGTGAGTCATGTTTCTGTCATTAACAGTACCACTGCTCGAAAGGTTCTCACATACATTCCCAGTTTACATTGGGAGAACCAAGGAAGTTAGATTTCCCACCTGGTTTTCTTGCATTTTCTGGGTTATATAGTTCCTAATGACATGCTGTACAATTCTAGTGTTTTGTTTAACTTTTCACTCTTTTAGAAATAAATAAAAAGAGTACTAAATTAAAGAACTTTTGTGGCATGAGGCGTTAAGGGGTTTTTCCAAGTGTTGCTACGGAAGTGAGATAACCAGGAAATTTGGTCTGTACTTCCTGTTTCGAGTGGGGAGCAGCTGACTGTCCTTTTGGATTTGATGCAAAGAAACTGCATCAAAAATGACAAGCTATGTTATATCATCAAAAGCACTCATTTGGAATATTCTTTCTCCTCTTTTCAACCCTGGAAAAAGTAAGGAAATAAAGGATAACATCACATTCCTTGGCTGGTGTTCACAATCTGCAGTATTCAGTTGCACAAGTTACAAGGCAAAGGTTGATATCCAGACACGTAAATGGCCATATCTGCTTGTAATTTTAATATATTCTTGGGGGTTTATATGTAAATACCTCCAGGGCCTGTTTTATCAAGGACTCTTTTGTTGAGATGTGTTCCATAATAACCTTGGAGATCTTCAGTCTTTGTTTAGTAGTATAATAAAATAGGTATTGGTTCATCTCTAATAAATGAAGATGTGTCATAGGTGTAGACTATTAACACCTGTTTGCCTTCATTTAGTTTATAAACCAAATCTGTTTATTGAAACTAGATGAGACATGGATAGCTCAAAATTTTATAGAATTTAAAAGGATCAGGTAGAACTTTGTGTATATAAAAACACAAACATCCATTAAAAAGGTGTAATGTCTTTAAGTATGCACTTGAGAACAATGTACCAAGCAAGAAAGAAGAAAGTTTAATGCTTACCTAATTATGTTATCCTATCACTGGCATAAACAAAATATTAGAAACAGTCAGGCTGCATTGGCTCTGAAGCTTGTAAAATTATTCTCTAGTGCATTGAACACCATTTGTTAAAAACAGCCCAGACAAGAACAAAACCACCACCAGCAAACAAAACCCAAGACCAAAAAAAAGCCCCATAACAAGAAAAAAACCTCAAAACCCGAAAGAAATGCCCGAATTGCTACAATGATTAATTTGGTTGTACTGGTAAAAACTTCAGCTTTGCTCCAGTCTGGTAATTTTCTGATTGCATTTTATAGACTCTTCCATTCCTTTGGTGAGGTTGTCCATGTGCAGATGGAGGAGTGTGTAGCTCCCCCACACAGAGTGTTGATCTGTCATACCTGTCACACAGAGCAATCCTCAGTGAGAGGAATCCACTCCCTTGCAGCAGAGCAAGGCTCTACACAAAAGTGCTAAACCATTGCATGCTGGCTGCTTGTCTTTAGCAGCTGCCTCATGAAGGTGGTGAGGGGCAAACAGAATTTCTCTTGCATTGCTGACTGTTTAGAAGGTCTTAAAAACTTTTATTTCTGCTCAGATCTAGAATTAAATACCGTAATTGCAGTTTCATTCCTCAGCGGTTAAATGTTACATGGAATGAAGACCTATTGCTGTGTGGTTTGGGTTCTGGTTTTGTTAGGGTTTGTTTTTTATATTTAGAGTTGTCTCTGGTATCTTTTGAAATTACTCCCATGGTATTTTTGGTTTCATCTTTGTAAATGTCATCCTGTTTATTTTGGACTGTAGTAAAACAGATCATATGGCAAAGCAGGCCTGTTCTGCTTATTTTCTCTGTGAGGGTCATGAGACAGATCCAGTAATTCAGCACTTAATGTCCCTCTTTCTTCTTGACTGACCAGAATTTCATACTCTTAATTATAGTATTTGGAGTAGTTATGGCACAAGGAGAAAAGGCTGAGATAAATGGAGCACCACAGGGGATATAGACACACAAAATGTAGTTGCTCTGTGTGTGTGTTGTGGAAAAAAGTTTTTACTGATTTCACGGAATAAATTCAAACTCGTACTTTTTGTTAAATTGCACTGTTTAACTCTTCATATTGAAAGGGCATAGTAAATACAGTTATTTTCACTGAATATTTATTAAAGCATGCTGTATATTCAGGGGACATTGAAAGTTTGGCATAATTGGAATTTTGCCCTTTTTTGTAAAGTGCTGTTTGAACTCTGTTGTGGTGATAAAATCCCAGTGTTGTAATTATTAAAATACTAGTACTAGTGAGGTTCCCAAATCTGCTTCTGCTTGTTCGTATGGTACAAGGATCCTTGTACTGGAACATGCAAAATGCTTGCAAGCCAAAGTTTGGATATACTTTAACACATATGGTTATTTTCCTAGACCAACCAGTGCTCCATGGAACTCGGATTTCCATCTGCTGCTACAATTGCTTGTATTAGTTCAGTTGTATATTGCATATTTTTATTAACTAGTTCCAAAAAAAGCAGGAATTGTTACCATACTGCTTGTTCTGGTGTTTTCCTTTGGAGTTTTGTTTCCTGTGCTGTTCCTGCCCCGTTACCCAGCTCAGCCCTGTTGGCATTTCTGTCCCCCAGGCGCACCTATGTGGGCAGCATGCCCGGCAGGATCATCAACGGGCTCAAGACTGTGGGGGTTAACAACCCCGTATTCCTGCTGGATGAGGTTGATAAACTGGCCAAGAGCTTACAGGGGGATCCTGCAGCAGCTTTGCTTGAGGTAAGAGGTGGTAAATTGCAGCATTGCTTCATTTGTATTTAAAGAATTAAAATCCCTGACTCAGAAGACTCACTGCGCAAAGGGATAACCTGACAGTGTCAGCTTTGTTATTCAAATATCAGCTACTGAGTTCTGATGTCATTTGATTTCTGTCCATTACTTGGGCACAATTCAAGTGCTGTCACAGCTCAATAAGATACCATAAATCTCACTTGAGGATGGATTTGGGGGTGTTTGGTATATTTAAATACTGTTCAAGCCTTAAACATTACTTACTTGGGGGACTTCAGGACATTGGTTTTTAATGACCAAATATTGTTAGCTAAGAAACAAGTGTAGAGCAGCCAGACAGCAGCTAGACTTTTTCAAGTTTTCTTTCTTGGAACAATTTTAATATATTTTTGAAGCTTTTGATGGTACCAGCTGATACTGGAGCTAAGCATTTTATCCAGTGGACTATCCATATGGACTAGTTGTGTGCTCTTTTATGAGCATTTCTTTAATTAGTGTTGTAATTAACTTTCTAAACTTAAATTTTTCATTGAAGTCACAGATCCGCACTCCTTGACTGATAATGGTGTGATGAGTCTTAGCTTTCTGTGAGAGTCAGTTTTTCCACGAGTGCATTTTTTTTGAAATTCTGGGATTTGGACTAAGATGTAATTCAAAAGTAGATACATTTATATGGTACACTTATTTTATCACAAAGATTTTGGAAGTTTTAAGGTTACTTAGAGACACAAGTAAAATCCAGGACATCCAATTAAGGACTGGCCAATGAGATACTGTTGGAATATTTTGTAAATCCCATCAAGTGCTGAGATGTTACTAATGAGGTTAGTGGTTAGGTTTTCAGGAGGCCTGAACTGGAGTGATTACGAAGAAGATGAATTGAGACCTGTGCCTTGCCAGCTTCATTTGTCATGTAGCTGAAAGCAGTAATGAGTTGTCAAAACCATCTTTCTGACTTCTATTTTCTGGAGTGTGACATGATATCCCAGAAGCATCTCAGTTGTCAGATTTAAGGTGTGGTAACTTTGGTAGGTGGAGATGAAAGTGGTTCTGATAATATTTGCCTAGAGTAATTCTAACAACTCTTTTGACTGACAGTGCTTAATGCAGTGATTTAAATATGAAAAATGCTACTTAAGGTGTCATGAGCTCATCTGGATGGTGTATGACATTCTGCAAATGAAATGTCAATTGGCATTCTACAGACGTCATTATTTTCTTCCTGCTAGACTGTAAAATTACTGTTTTGACAAGGCCAACTAGTTCTTTGAAAATCAGTATATGAGCAGGCTGTGGTTTGAGAGCTCTGTTTTGATCTTTGCATGTTAACATGAACTAGTAGTAATTTAAATGTGCTAGAAAATGGCATCGCTTCACTTCTTCAGCTTTTAAAAATGACAGTTATGGTCCTTTACCTGTGTATTTCTCAAATGTGTAGTACACTTTTCTATGGTGCATGAAAAGCCTGAAAATGCAAGGAAAACAACTGTAACAAATACAGGCGTTTTCCTTCTACTTTTTGCTTATGGCATTTTATTTACTCCTTGCTGTTAATGAGCTCTGTTTCCGCTGATATTGCTGATATTTCTTCTGTCATTTGTCCTCTAGATGTTTGAACTAAGCTCTGCTAAGTCTAGTCAATGCATGGATGAATGTACCTGAAAATCAAATTTTGTTAGTTAGCTGGCGGTTGTTTGCGAGGCAGTGAAAATCGGTAATGCCACCATGATTTGGCATTTCTTGGAAAGAATGTTCCAATCATGAATCTAGATCAGCACATTAATATTGTTAATTTTATTCAACCTTTGCTGCTGCTTCTAATTTATTTTCCTTCCCTGTCCTGCAGTAGAGAACAATTGTATTCTTTTATCATGTCAAGTTCATGAGGGCAAATGAAATTTTGTTCTTTTTTTAATTAGTTGTGTTTGAATTTGGATGCTTTGAGATGTGTCTTTTTCCGTATTTGAAAACCACATTCTCAGTGATATTCAGCTCAGCTCCTGCCATGGATTTTTCCAGCTGAGGCTCATCAGGTTTGCTTCCAACTGTCTGCCTGGGCTGCAATCTCTATGTAAGCCGTTGCTAATTGACCATTAGTTGCATCTGGAGAAGTAATTGCTCTATTAACCATGTCTGGGTTGCTCCCCTGGGAGATCTGTATATCCCTCTACTGCTGGCTAAACATCCTGAAGCAGGTGCTTTACCTCTTCTAATGGAGAACTCATGTCTGGACATAATGGCTTAATTTTCATCTGCTTTTTGTGGTTTACGTTGTTGGGAAGTCCATCTGGAAGCAGCAAAGGTGGCTATTATGTAGGAGAGCAAACAGTAGTTGGTGGTCACCTAACTGGTACGTTTGATTTCCACACTGCTGCTTGTTGTTTGGTAAGTGCCATCATTAAGTATAAAAGGCACATCCTTTTTTCCCAGGTGTGTTAAATTATTGCTGTCTACAATGGGACATATTCAAGGAGAAAATTGCCATAACCTTGTGAGCTTGGAAGCAAAGCTTAATGTATGATAATTGCCAGATATGTGTTTGGTTCTAATGCTTCTGCAGAATTGTTGCTTAAGCAAGACAGAATGTCTTCCTATTTCCAGTTACTGTTCATTAACAAGGGAATATTTTAGTCTAAATTTAGATGACCTCTGTTAAAAAACAGAAGAAAACAGAAATGGATCCAAGTGCCTGATAGTGACTATTTGTATGCAGGGAAATTAGACCAGGAGCAGAGCCAGGCAATTAAGTGTTCATGGAACTTATTCTGGATTTTGTGGTAATAAAAAGCTGTTACAGAGAAGCCTTTGTGTGCATGTGAGCTGTTGGCCGTAAATTAGCCAAGAAGTTTTGTGCACTGAATGTTCTTTTTGTACTTAATATTTTTGTATTAGTTGAATATCTTTGAAAACTTGAACTTTAGCACAGATACCTCACTGAAGAACAGTTCTATTTGCTTTGGAAAATCTGTTTGAAATGCATAGGCGTGATACTGTTTTATGTCTTATTCTAAGAAATAGTTACCATGACAAAGAAATACGAGTCCAGAGACACTCTAGTAGTTATTAAAAAATCTCAGATAATTCACATTTTTAGACATAAACTGAGCTGGCTTGGGTTACAGTTTTGTTTACCTCTATTGGATAGTATTGTTTGCAGTATTTTGTGTATCTTTGTAAATAGTATTATAATCACCAGCTCAGTGTTTAGTAGGATTCATAAGGATTTCTAGTTGCAGACTAGGAGGAGAAAGAGAGAAACATGCCTGTAAATTAATGTGATAAATTACCTGTTTGGTCTGTCAGAATACATTGTTTTTCAACAGCTTTGAAAGTGGTTGCAAATACTTCAGCTTATAGACTGTGGAATTCTGTGGAAATACTGTTATTGGTGTTAAAAGAAAGAGGGGGTAAGCTGAATTAGGTTTTGCTGTTTAGATAAGTTCTGAAAAATTTTCAAGAGTAGACTTTGAATGGGCAACTGATATTTGATACAGATCTGCTTTCTTTGAAAACAGTTTGTAGATGCTGTGCTTGGATTCACTGCCTGTTGTTGTGTCTCCCTGTATTTTAGGGCTGGACTGTAGGGCTAGTGGAGGTAAGGGCCATCTATAACTGAGTGAATTATGCATCAGTGCACTTGGCTTGTCAGGATACTTCAAGGCCTTTGCCTTCATTGGTAAAGAAGGGAGTAAATGACAGCAGCTGCTTGCTGAAGAGGGTAAGAAAAGCTTTTGAATAGCTTATAGCCCATGAACAATGGCATTCACTGAGTCCTAGCCTCAGTTTTAGAACTAGGCATATGCTTTGGTGTGTTTTAAGATTTCACTTTTAGGGGGAATGTGTAACTCGTGTTTTATTACAGTCGTAGTACATTTCCAAATATTGCTCTTAAATCTGTGCAGTACTTCAAAGTGAAACCAGAATTTGTTCTGTTTTTTAAGTAATGCTGCTGTGTTTCTGGCATTCTGTAAAAACGGTATTTTCCTGGTTTGTTCTGATTGTAATTCTGTTCTAAAGATTTTTTTTTTCCACTTTTTGAAGCCTGAACAGAATTTAAGAGGAATGAAAATTCAGAATTGTTTCCTTTATGACTATCTAAGCTCAAATTCAGGATTTTTTTTTCTCATTATCAACACTGTTCTTGTCTATAATTCAAGTCGTGTGCATTCATTTGGGTGTAGGCAGATAAATTATTTTGACAGTGGTGTGCTATTTCTCAGGAGATGCATAGGTCCCATTATTTGTAACATGAGAATTATTCATGTTGGTGTAGCACTGATAATTCATCATTTGGGTAGGAAAAGCATGGCAATATTTTAAGGGGTTGTGAAGTTAAGGTGGTTCATAGGTGATACAGAAGCCAAGTGAGCATTGCTGTATACATCCCATTTGTAGCCCTGTTACAAAAACACAAACCATCATCTTAGCACCATTGTGATTCACATATATATTGAATATTTATCACCTGATGTGAAAAAAACAGCTTATTCAAGTAATAGCTTAAATATCCACAAGTGTTGCATTAGCTCACATGAGTGGTATGAACAGCACTGGGAAGACAACACAGTTAATTAAGCCACAGTTCTACTTGTTCAGTGAATTTTTGAGGTGGGTTGGACTGTGTGTTGTTATTCTGCTGTGCTGGTTTAATTTTGTCTCTGATTTTTTGGGGGGCAAAAAAAGAAGAATGCAAAGATTGTGTTAGGAAAGCCAGGGCTCACCAAGGACTTGGCGTGGGATGTCATGGGCAATGAGAAGACCTTGTACTCCTCCAGTAGTAAAAGGCTGGCCAAAGCTGAATGAGCAGGGCAAGAGATTTAGGGGCAGCTGAAAGGGCTGGGATTGTGGTATCCACAGGGAGGTCTCACAGGTTGGTGTGCTGAGAGGAAGATCGGATCAGGGATTACTTGAGAGAATTCTGCTTATTCCATGGGAGCACATGGGCTGCTTTTCCATGGTTGCTGTGAGTCCTTGAGGGCCCCTCCCTACCCTGTGTACAAGGTCATGGAGATAGAGCTTGTGGGAGGTGCTGGAGGGCTGGAGCAGTGCTGCAGCCATCTTCAGAAAAGGGCGGAAACAACTAAGGGGGAAACGACGACTTTTGTTTTGCATGTGGTGGGAAGTGTGGTCACAGACTCATATGATCAAGGCCAGGCTTTAGTGATGTTCTATTCTATGATTCAAATGGAATATAGTAAGTGTGCACATATTTTATTTACTTCTAGTAGAGCAATTGCATCTCTTTTGTGTTCACTCTTGTCAAGGTGTTGGATCCAGAACAAAATCACAGTTTCACCGATCACTACTTAAACGTAGCCTTTGATCTGTCCCAAGTCCTTTTTATAGCTACAGCCAACACTACAGCTACAATCCCACCTGCTCTGCTGGACAGAATGGAAATTATCCAAGTTCCAGGTAACTCTGCAGTGTTTTCATTACAGTGACTATTGCAAATCCCTGGGTAAGTTCAGGCTGTTCTTGCTGAAACGAAGGGCAGTTCCTTAAGGAAAGCCTGCCAGGAATGTGGAGTGCAAGGGCAGAATCATTAAGAGAGACTTGGCAGGATGCCTCTGTTGTGGGCTCTGTCATGAGAATGACACTTAGCATTGCACTTGGGAAAATTCAGTACCAGGTCTGTGGTGATACATTGGTACATTCTGAAATTATATTTTCATTTACTGATTTGTTTGTATTCTAATAATAAAAGATGCTGATGCATCTTTTTAAGATTCCAATGAAGAAAGGGGTCTTTGAAACACAGAAATTCTGTTCTTGTTCACATGAAGTTATGAGTCACCATAAAGGATCATGCCAACAGCCTTTTAAATTATAGCTGGGGGTGGTTTTTGTTAAATTCAATAAGATAGAATTATAAAAGCTAGGAAATTTGATTATATTGTAGTGTAAAAGCAAAAAGATTAATAAATACATGCTTTTTCTTTGAAGGATACACACAAGAAGAAAAAATTGAAATTGCACATAGGCACTTGATTCCTAAACAGCTTGAACAACATGGCCTGACTCCACAGCAAATACAGATTCCCCAGGTGACCACTTTGGACATAATTACCAGGTAAGTCTGTTCGTTGCTTTCAGTTTAAACAACTTTGTTTTTTGTAACTAGTAAATCAGTTTATAGAGTGATAACACAAAACATGTCTTAAGATCTGTTGTCCTTAATAGCTTCAGAAGTTCACCAGTTGGTAAATTATGAAATTGCTCTTTCATTAGCTTTGTATCACTCTGCTGTATAAAGTGAATCATCCTTCCTTCTGTAGAGAATTCCTTGCTCTTGTTCTCCAAGTGTGGCTACAATTAGTTGTGTTGGCACCATTGGCAAGGCCCTGTTAATGAACAGGAGCACTTGAGGCCGGTGTTGCTGCAGCGTGTGAAGCCATGGTCTGGCAGCAGACAACATTTATTTTAAAGAACAAAGTTATATTTCTATCATTTTCATAAAAAAAAAACAAAAAAAAGAAAATTACCTTTCTTTTCTTGTGACTGGATGGGCCACATTTGTTTAGAATTTGGAATTAAGCTAAAAAAATTAAAATATGGGGTTTATAAATAGCTTGTGTTAATTAAAACTATTTTTTCGTTGGACGTGAGAGCAAATATATTGATCAGAACATCTTTTGAACTTGGAACTTGCTCATTTTCAATGGAAAAAGATCAAGATTCAGTTAATTGATGTATTCTATGACCAGTAACAGCATTTTGGCTACTAGTGTTATTGTCTGCTGCTTCTTTTTAATTCACAGATTATAAGAAAATATTCTTTTACAGTCAGTTCCTCAACTTTCAGTGAGGTTTGAAGTTTTACAGTAGTTCTTCCTTTTAATTTTTATGCATCTAAGAAGAGCTCAGTGCTGTTGAAGCATTGTTTAGAATTTCGCAAGAGTTTAACACCAGGTGTTAATCATGTCTTCTTCCCACTCAGTAGTTTGTCTTTCTCTACAATTTTATCAGCAACCACAACTAGTTGGATGAAACCAAAATGACATTTCTTTTGTTTATTGGAGTAGTCCAAGCTTTCACTGCCTTTCACGTCTCATTTTATTTGGATGTGTTTTTAATAAGAAAGTGTGTTTGCATTGCAAAGAACTCCCTTACAGAGAGTGCCCAGCAGTAAGGCCGTTGTCTCTACACCAGGTACACCAGGGAGGCAGGAGTGCGGGCTCTGGATCGGAAGCTGGGAGCCATTTGCAGGGCAGTGGCAGTGAAAGTGGCAGAAGGACAGCACAAGGAGACAAAGCCAGATCGTGCTGAAGTGGGGGAAGGAGAAGGTCTGTATCTTCTGCATGGTTTATTAAAAAGGGAGCTTCTAATGTAGTCACTAGGAAGGTAATTTAACAACTTTTTCTCCTTTTTTACACTTCATTAAAGGTTGTTTTCAAAAGCCTTAGTCTAATAAAACCTAGCACGTGGGGTGTTGGGTGCTTCATTGGGTTTTTAAGGACTGAAATGAGTTCAGGTGACACTTCCAGACAAGAACTGCTTCCAGTCTGTCAGAGAACAACTGTGTGTCAGAGGATCCCGGAAATCCAAAACTGCAGAATGGCTGATTACTTTTGCTCCAGGATATTCACAGACTTAAAATACTAAGAGGGCCCTCTTGGTGGGATGTTGTGAAATACTTCCCAATTTAGTTGATGTGGAAAAACCCTATAGGTTCTAACATCTGTACAGCTGGAATAGTTCTGGTCTGGATTAGAGGAGGACAAATAAGGAGACTTGTTATCTGTTCCTTTCAAACAAGAGCTCTGAATGGTGTCCACCCCTTTTAGAGAGTAAATCCCAGGGGAGGAAATATAATCAATATTTGTACAAACGGTGGTATTAATTAGAGGGGTATTTGAAGAAGAGTTTTACTCACAGTAAAAATTAAAGTAATCTGTCTCTGAAAATCTGTTTCATGATGGTCTGTCAGCTTTACCTTGCTTTTTTTCCTAGCTCAGTATTTCTCTTTTGAAAATTGAATCTTCTTTTACCTTGTTGAGGTTTCTGAGGTCATCACAGTGTCTGTGGAAGCTGTAATAGCAGAAGATTGATTTTGGCCATGTTTGCTTAAGCGGTTTCAGCTCAGTTTTCTCTGAATGTTTGGCTTGGTAACAGTGAACTCACACAGTAGCAGTGGCTGTGAATAGGTGAATGATCCTGCAGTTTAAATCATTTCACCTACATTAAAAGAAGAGCTTTTAAGATGTATTTATTAATGCTTTCCATTTATATTATGTGCACCTTCTCTCCTCTGTGATGGACTTTTCTGAAGACAAACGCTGCGTTTGCTTCTGGGATACCTGGACCTGAACACTGAGCCTTTGTGCTGTGGTGGCCAGGCTCACAAGCACCAGGCAATATCAGGGTCTTTGCTACTTCACTTTTTTGATAGCAACTCTGACAAGTCATGTTTTTAAAGTATTTCTTTGTATTGAAGGGCAGCTGTGTCTAAAACGTGCTTCAAAGGTTTAATGCAGTTGCTGAATAAAAAGAAATTGTCATTCTGCTCTTCAAGCCTTCTGATAAAATAAATGAGAGATAGGTTCAGAGCACAACTCATGGTACTATAAAAAGAAACACGTAATTATTAAGGCAAATAACAAAAAGGAACTATATTAGACATCTCAGTCCAGCAAGAGAGGTATTTACCATGTTAAAATTAGCACTGTACTCGCAATTTAGGTATTTACACTGTTAAAATTATACACTGTTAAAATTAGTACTGGACTTGCAACTTACCAAAGCTAAATGAAAATAGCAATCTCAGTGCTTCAAAAGAGGGCAAAATGTTAGTGCTTTTGGTTGACACACAGTTTGGAGTAAGCCCAGAAGAAATGAGCTGTGAAGAGTTGCCTTTGTACTTCTTGAGTGGAAACTGTTGGTAAGAAAAAACTGGTATTTAATAAAAGGGAGTCCGAGGGACAGGTGGCTCTATAGTTTAGCTGTGGTGTATTATGAGGGCTTGTATAGAATGGTGCAGTCTGCAAAGTGTGTTTTATTTTGTACCAATAAGGTGCTTATACCCCACTGTATTTTTAGCAGACTGTGTCACTTGCTGGGAGTATATGACACTAGGATCCTTTTTAAAAATATTTTTGTTTAGTTCTCATTCTATCTGTTGGAAACAACCAAGTATTCGAAACAAAGCTTGTAAATATCTACAAACACTTGCAAGTAGATGCAAATAATGGGATTTGTAGCCTAAATTTATTTCTTTGGCATTTATTTCTCCTGTTGATTAGCAGACATTTGTGCAGTTGTGCATCTTGATGATGAATTTTTATTTCATGTAATTGAATGACTCTGGAAGAATAGTTAATCAAGTTGTTCTCGCTTAATAGTTTCATTTAGAAGTATTTCTTGATTTATTTTTTTTTTAATTTGTACAAAAGATCTGTAATTCATTTTTTACTTTACACGTTTGTCAGTTACTGATGTGGGATTGAGACTACAGTTGGTGTCTTGATATGTCCTGAGTTGGGTCTAGGAGAGGGGAAGTTCCAGCCTTGCCTTGCTTGCTTGTAATTTGTGTCTGATTTGTAGCATATCCAAATTAGTAACATGGTGCCTTGTGGTTTGTAGGTTGGAGTAAAAGTTAAAAGGCATTAGGTAGGAGAATCACAAAATTCCCATCATCATACTGCTTGTCACATTATGAACTCCAAGAGGAGCACCTGTTGGCAAAGCTTTGTAAAGATCAGGCTTTTAACACTTTGATAGTGGGCTCTGAAAATGGAGGGTACCTGCCATAGCAGAGCTGATGCTGGGAGATGCTCTGTCAAGCTGTGTTTAGCACTTCCCAAAAATGCATGACTGAAGCACAGTGGCAGCTTTGTCTTGCCTTCCTGCTCCTTTGACTCCTGAGCTTTGTGAAGAAGTTGGCAAGTGGAGCAGGGTAGGTCTGTGTCAGTCCTTGGGTTTGTACGTGAACTTCAGCAAAGGCAAAGGGAGTCATTTTTCAACCTCTCCAGGGAGTCATCCTTGTGTACAGTAACACTGTCTGATATTTCACTGCAACACTATCTAAGATTTATGAGACGCTCCTCAGAGTCTTTTGACAGTAGATGAAATTCTAGTAGTCACAAAAATATGTGAAACTCTCCTTCCTATTTTAGTGCAACTGCCTTGAGAATACAATGCAGCAACTGTGAACTGAGGCATCATATCATGATACAACAGTTGAAACCCAGAGTGAAAAATAATTTTTCTAATTCAGACCTGAAAGGAGATTTAGGACAGGTAATATTTAATAACTAAAAGTGATTAAATGAGGATTCTGTTTATGTTGTGAAACTGAGGCTTGAAAATACTTAATTATTTCCATAACCCAGTAATAACAGCACAGTTTTCTACTCCTTGTGGATTAAACAGCACTTGGTTTTGAGTTTAAATGCAAGTTTGACTCAGGAGGTCAATCTGAACTGACACATAAAGTGTCCTCCCTCTCTCAGCTTGGGCATAATGCAGTTAATCACAAAACACTGTGCATTGTTTTTAGTGTGTGTGAGGGCCCTAATACAGCTGGACTAACACCACTGCTCTTCAAAAAGTGACCTGTCCTATGTTCTAGCCAAACCTCAGCCCTTTGAGCAGCACAGGATCTCCTATAGCACTGAGCAAGTAGTGTATGAAATCTGGTGAGCATCAGTCCCACCGTGGTGGGACCGCAGGTCTCGCAGTCCGAGCTCAGCTCTGCTGGCCTTACTAAGCTCTACAATATGGGGCTCTTTTTTCTAAAGATTGCTTGGAGTGACTTCTCTGTTGTAGGCATAAATGGGGCATAAATGTTATGAAAAGTTTGGGGTTATATACAAACAATTTTTCCCCCATGTTTTCCATGTTAATTTATCTAAACATTACTGCATGAAGACCCCAAATTCAACTGCTTCGAGTACATGTTGTTATTCAAGATCACAATTGATGGAATGTAATTATTGCATGAAAAGAGACCTTTTCTGATCCTGTGGGCATACACAGAGCATTAAATTTAGGTGTATAAGTGTTTTAGAGGATTGGGGTCCCAGGAAGGTGTTCCCTTCCTAAAGGAAATCTGGTGGAAGTAATGCTTCCCAAAAATGTGGTGAATAGGGTTTAAGTTGGACAGTGGAATGGTGCTTTTAGGACACAGTTTCATGTTATGCCTGGCTTTGAATGTGGACCATTGTCAGCAAGAGCAATCCCATCCTTTCCTACCTAAATACACTTTTGGGGAGTTAGTTTGTTAGTTTGGAGGGGAAAAAAGAATCCTGGGTCTGTCTGTTGTGTGCTGAAGCATCTGCTGGTAACTCAGATGAGAAGGAAAGAAAGAACATGTTATTTTCCCTTTAATTGCCCGTAAGCTTGAAACCTTTTCTGTCATTCTAATGTTCTTTCTCATTTCTCTTCATAGCAATTCAGCAAATCAAAATGTTTTATGTTAAAAACTGCTCTAAAATGTTAGGCTGTTGTTGTATTGTTCTCTCATGGTCAGTAAGTATTACTGGAAATCTTTGGGTTTGAGACTTACACGTTGCTGGTGCTTAATTTAAATGTGTTTTATGACAAGATGAGAAATTGCTACATGTGCAGGAAATTTTAGACTCTTGTATTCTCTCATTTCCATTACGTCTGTAGCAGTCTTAAATTTTTAAGTCTTTGTGCCATGCAATTCCTAGTAGTTAGTTGTGTGTTTTCTTAGGAATCCCTTTTCTTACAAATCCAGTATTTACATGTGAGATTTTGTTTTATTTTGGGAAATTGCAAAGGCAGATTCCTGAGGGACATTGTCATGATCTTTGAGTAGCTGCAGATTGTGCTTGGAAAATTTGACAATGATTTTCTTTTTTTGGTTGATTTTTTTTAAAAAACTTTTTTTTTGTTTGTTACTTACTTTGGGAAGGCTCTATATTGGTTTGTTACTGTTTATTTTTAGTTTTTACAATTTTTAGATGTTAAAACAAATCAGTACCATACTGCTTTTGCTTAAGCAGTCATGTAATAGCAGATCAGCAGGTGGTTCCTCTAGTGCAGTTTAGAGCTGTGTTAAAGGCACTTCTCTGACTTTTTAGCTTATTTTTCCACCTTACTTCAAAATGTAAGATGATTAAGCTTGTTCTGTTTCTGGAAACTTGAATTTAACTGCCTCTTTTAGATAAATGTGTCATTTAACTTGTACTATAGTTTATGACTATTCCTAGGTAGGGAATGTGCATTTGTCATTGTTAATGGAAATCTTAATTGCTTGTATCTTTATAGATTCTTCACAGTCAGCACTTGTTCAGAAATGATAAAACAAGATGGTTTTTTCCTTCAAAGAAAATGTTAGTGTTTCTAGTTATATTTTGGGGCATCACTGTATGCTTTTATAGAAAAGTAAATAATGTCAGAATTCAGGTTAATATTTTTAGAAAAATTTTGGAGTTTGTTATTGTTGCAGATTATAAAATTAGATTAGATAAACTCAAAGAAAGAGTTTCTGATTCTTTTATAGGGCAGATGGCCTCAAATTCCCTCTACTGGTTTGTTTATGGGAACTGTCTCTTCAGCTGCATATGCAGAGTTAGGTCAAACAAGAGCAGTTGTGTTTGTTAGACAGTAAAATCTTGCTATAGAACAAAAACAGCTGGTTTTAAACTCCATTCTATTTTGAAATATGAATTGTATATCAAATTACTTGGGTTTCAAAGATCTTTGGTGTTGAAATGGCAGTCAGTTGCAAGAATAGCATGGGGGGTTATGTTTCCTAGACTTGTCAGTATTTATGTCTTTGATTTTTTTATGTACAAAAATAGGAGTTTAACAAAAGTACAGAGACATGCTGGAACAACAGGAGGGCCATCTGACTAAGGCAGTGTTTCCAGTAAAGGAGTGGGATTTATGCATGGAGCAAGGAGTTGTACAGTGGAAAGATTGGTGGCTGTTGGATAACAACTATTACATTTGAGTCCTGAATGAAACCTGAGTTGCTACAGTTATGGTAATAGTGATGTCAGATGTTTTCCTTCATACTGTATTAAGGCATTAGTGAGAATTGCACTGCCACAAAATTATCTGTAAAAAGGCCTTCATAAATCAGGATTAATAACAGGATAGTTTGTATCTTGTGAAAGGAGATGTGACATTCTGGTTCATCCATTCTGAGGCTGAGTTTTCCAGCACTGAACACCTCTTCATGTTATAGTAAATACATTAGGTCAGTGATTTGTGGTTTTCTATAGTTGCTTGAACTCTGGGATTTCAATTGTTGTGCATGCATTAATGTGTAAAGCAAGATGGTTTATTCCTTTGAAGAAGGAAGAAACCAAAATTTTCTTTTCAACCTGAAATTTAAGAGAATTCAAAGAGAGGAAGCAACCCATATCTGAGTAACTTCCCAGAATATAATGCAGGAGTCTGGAAGCTTGGTATACATTTCTGTGTAATACAGCCTGTGCTTTAAATATGTATTAGGGTTGTGTGTTTGGGGTGGGAAGAAATATCTTCACTATGTGCAGGATGCGTTTCTCAATGGCACTGCTGGGAAACTACCACAGAACCTTTGAAACATCTGGATTATCCAAGTATTTTTCATCTCTCTGATATATGTTTCACTAAAATAGTGCTTTGGGCTCTCGAGAAAATGGTAATGAGCCTTATGCATCTGGATCACATTCCTTGGGGAAATGACTCCCTGCTTGCACTCTCCCTCTGTACCCAGTCGCTTCAGTCAGTGCACAGTGTGCACCTCCTGCAAGGGATGTTTGAGTTCTTGAGCTCAGTCATGCAAACAACAGGCTGTGCAGGCCAGCTCTGAGACCAGCCTGGTGTGAGACTGGTATTTACCTGGTTCCCACTGCAGTTCCCTTTTGTACAGAAAACACGTTTGTAGAGAGAACAGAAATTTTAAGGCAGTTTTGCTAAGAAAACAAATGTGTAGGTGAGAAATACAATCGTGCTATAAATGAAGGAAGGGAAGAGCCCACTTCTGAAACCATAATTATTGCTTTAATTATGTGATCCCTTCTAGATGACACTTGAGTATATTGCATTCAGAAGTCTCCAGCTACATGTTTAAGAGGGGTTTATACCCTTCCTGAAGAGTATGATCTTTAATGTCCTGTGCAGCCGAAGCCATTCTGGTTCTGTGAAATACTGTTTCCATGCAGAAATCTGAGGAAAAGTGCAAAGTCCTAAATGAACTTAATGTGTTTTGCTATTTGAGCAGATGAGTTACATCTGTCAGTGCTCTAGATTTAGTATTTTCTTTGATGAACAGTTAGAACATATTTAGGCTTAATAATTAAATGTGATGCCATATTATTGTAACAAGATTTTTGTGAAAGATGGTTTAAGCACATTTTCATGAATTTTCGGAGCATTTCTTTGAATATTTTATTTTTCTCTGTCATGATTTTTTAAAATTCCTCTGTCTAGAAAGACTGTTACAAATCCTAAATTAGATTTTCTTCTCTTAGATTGCAAAGAGCATGTCACAGAAGATGCAAAACCAGAATCCATCAGTGACACAGCTGACCTGGCTCTGCCACCTGAAATGCCGATTTTAATTGATTTCCATGCTTTAAAAGATATCCTGGGGCCACCCATGTATGAAATGGAGGTAACATCCTCATTTATTTCTGCTTGACCGTTGTTTCTGGCTGGTTTGTCTAGTTGTGTATTTTATTGCTATTGACTGAGTTTATACAATATTAACTTCTTTAAAATGTGTTAGTAACAAACCGGTTTTCTTTGTGTTCCAGCGAGTGTGTTTTCACCTAAGGAAGTTTTTGTTTTCTTTTAACTCATGGTACATAAATAACGTAATGCCATGACTTTCTGTTAGCAAAGATGCCTGGAGCTATTCTGTGCTTAAGAATGTGGTGGTGTTTTTTCAATTTATAACAACTTTGCTTTTGTTTGGGGGATGTTTGGTGGTCTTGGGAAGGAAGCCAAAAGTAGAACCCAGGAATCCTGTCTCTGCTGCAGCTGTGCTACGGACTGTCCCACATAGCTCCTTAAAGCCAGTCAGCATTTTTGGGTATTAAAGCCACTTCAGTTTGCACCAGAAGTTCTCAGACATTCTTTAGGTTAATGCAGCTCTTAGCTATTAAAATGTTTTATGATCAGTCAGGCACCTCTAGCTCTGTTCCTGTGTAGGCATATTTCAGAATTTTTTCTCTCCCCCATCTCTGCATTGCTCCATTCTGTGGAAATGCCGTTAATTAAAGGAATTTGTGAGTTTGGGATTCTCTTTTCACCATTTCCAATGCAGTTATTCTCTGCCTTAGTTCAGGCCCGGGTGAAGTGACCGAGTGTCAGTGGTGTGACAGGACACTTGGTCTGATGAAACACTGAATTTTTCTCTTTATTGTGGAGAAAAGATCAGTAAAGCAGTAAATTATGGAGAAAATAGAACTGAAGGGAAAACTTCCAGAAGAGACAAACTTCTGAGAACTTTCCTCTTCAGCTTCTTTTCTCGTAGATCAGCGGCCAAGACTTCAGTGGGATTTGGAGAGCAAGAAGGGGACAAGATATGCAGGGGAGGTGGGGGAAAACAAGTGCTTGTTAAGAAATGAGCCAGTTTTTAGAACTGAACTGAGGTTTTTGGATATGAAGGTTTTATCATGGAAGAGATTCTTAAGGAAGAGACAGAAATGAGGAAACCAGTTGTAAGCCCAGCTCCTGTCCCTGACAGGCCTTTCAGAGTGGCTGCTGGTGGTTCTGCTGGTGTGTAAGTGTGCAGAGGGTGTTTTCTCTCCATATCTGGCCTTACAGCTTCTCCTTTGACCTGCATTTTGCCATTTCTCAGTAGCTGAAACAAAGCCCCTGTGTCAGCACCTGGATGAGAACTGAGCAAATAGACCTGAAAACATGACATGACTTAATTGATCTGTTGTCCTTCGGGGAATACCCGAACACAAGAGATTAATCTTTCACCTTTGCAGTGCTTTGCTTGTCTGTTTTCTGCACCACTCTCCCAGCAGAAAGACATGACAGAATATTCAGCTCATTCTTGTAGGATTAATTCATTTATCACAAGTAAATTATCTCATGTGTCGCCCTACAGAACAAATGTTGGAATAAATCACATAGTGAGGCTTTGAAAGAATAATCTTGACAGTTTAAATTGTAGGAGATTTAATGAAATGTTTCAGCACCGCTCGCTTTTGGGGGAAAGGATTTACAACACATCCAGTGTGTTTATAACGAACTATTTATATTTTTGGCTTGGATTTTATCTTTTTTTTTTTTTTTTTTTTAGCTCAGGTAACAAAACATTACTGGCAGCACAGGAAGGCCCGTCAGGATTAGTTTATATCCTCGTAATGGGAGTGAAGTTGAAGGGACAGGAGCTGTAGGTCAGTGAAATTGCCTGTTCTAGGAAAAGAAAGTGCAGATGCCATAAAATAATGGCTCTGTTTGAGGGATGTGCACACTTCTGATTAAGGAACAAAGGAGGTTCTTTTAGAAGCAAAACCTGGACAAAGGATGGGTTTAGATGGGCGTTTTTATCAAAGAACTATCAGTCTTGTGGTGATATTTCTGGGAAATCCTCCTCCCTCAAAGGGAAGCTGCTGTTAACGTGCTTTGCCAGGAGTGATTTGCCAGGAAATGAATCAGAAGAAGAGACTGGAACAAGGTTGGTACAGTCAGGTTGGGAAAACCTGTGGAAGGATAACAAAGATGCTCAAGGCCAGCAAGTAAGTGAACTGGTTCTAATCATGCCATGGTGAATCAGTGATTTAATGGCTTTTTGTCCATCACAGCGACTTACAAAGCAACTCCAAAACTGCAACGTCTCTTGTCCTTTATCTTGGAACAACCATAAATGTTTTAAAATAAAGGACTGTGCTAAATGTTAAGGCTTTAATTCTGTAGTGTCCAGGCAGCTAAAATGTATCTGGTGGTATGTTTAGATTACAGCTACATCACAGCTGGATTGGTCTCATCTACCAAAATTTTCAAAACCCAAGACTTAAAGTCAGTAAAATCTTCATCATATGACAAATGTGACCAGTCATCAGCTGATTCTGGAGGTCATTTTTAATTGAAGTTGTTTAAAGAGTGTGAGAAAGGATTTCTTCTAATTTAAATTCATCTGACTTTTGGTGAGAAGAAATGATTCAGAGGTGCCAGGAGTGACTGAGTCTTGTGGAGCTCACTGTAACACTCCATAGGTGTTTAATGAAATCTAATATACTTTCATCTCTGTATTGGCAAGGCTCACAGGTCACAGTAGGGGTAGTCCAGTCTCTCTTAGGACAGCAGGAGATGTTGCTTGGCCTCTGAAGCTGCCACTTGAAAGGTCATTAACACCTACTACAAATCTAGTTTCTCTTACAAGATTTCAAATTACTTGTGAATGTAGGAGGAGGTTCCTACCTAGTCTGAGGATTCAGGAGGGAGATGATGTGTCTTTAGAACCATTTGTTTTTTGAACTGTTGTCGCATTTGCTATTTTCTGCCCCTGAACTCTCAAATGGTGTAGTCAGTGTATAAACTGTTTCAAATTGATACACAGAGTCCAGTCGAAAAAAACTGAAACAAAAACTCCAAACCACCAAACCTTGTTTATGGCTACTTTGGGGTGGGAGAGGGTTTGGACAACAGCTAATTTTGTTCATTACATCTGAAATGTTTGAAACCACAGTGGGCTGCAAAAACCCGTGATTGTCTCAAGTGCAAAGGAGAATCCTCCAGTGTTGTTGGATTTCAGTGTGACCAGGATGAACTGACTTTGTTAACCTGAGTTACTAAGATAATCACAGTAAATAGCTCCAACTAATAAAATTCAGGGAATGAATATAGAAACTAATGTTAGCGGAAGTGAAAATGCCTGATGAAGTATTTTGATACCATAAAAGTGAAACACTGTTATGTAAAATTTTAAATGCTAGAAAACACTACAGCCATTTTAACTAAATTATGCTATAAAGGCAAATGGCATGATGTTGTTCCAAATGAACAGATAACCAAGAGCCACAGGAGAAGGGCTGTGTGGCTTCCTTTGCTTTAGCATGACACAAGAGTAGTTACTGACTTCCCTGGCTGTCAGCTGGATCCAGGGGTGTCTCGCTGGCCTCTGCTCCTTGGCTCTCCTGTGTCTCGTGTGGGGCAGAGCTTGCTTAACTGCTTGTAATTCCTAATGTGAGTCTGTCAGATTTGCCATCCTCTTTCCTACCTGTCCTGCAGCACATTGATTTCCCGTTATTCACAGTTGTTTATAAATGTTTGCAGTGAACAACCTCAGTGTGTTTGTTGTCTGAGTTCAGGCAGTGCAAACACTGGAGAGGAAAACTGTCTTTTTCACATGAGTAACAACCAGGGCAAATATACCTCTAGCAGATGGGCTAAGTCACATAAACATTCAGCCAGGATCAACTAAATACTCGAAGTCCTTTGAAGGGAAAGATTCTTGTGCTTTTGGGGGCAGGGAAGGTTCCAAGAATGATACACCCCAGATGTTTGCCATTGCCTTAAGCTAAGCTGCCACGTACAGCTCCAGTTCTGTAATTAGTGTTTACACATATCCAGAATTACTGCTGCATTAAATGGTAAAATAAGAGATCAAACACTTGCCTTAACTTTTGTGTTTTAATGGGTACAGCAACTATCAAATTGTTTCTGCAGTAGATTTTTTTGTTTCCTAAACCATTTCCTGTGTTTTCCCTCAGGTGTCTGAACGCCTCAGCCAGCCAGGAGTAGCCATAGGCTTGGCTTGGACTCCCCTGGGAGGGGAGATCATGTTTGTGGAAGCGAGTCGCATGGACGGGGAGGGGCAGCTGACGCTGACGGGGCAGCTCGGGGACGTCATGAAGGAGTCGGCACATCTGGCCATCAGCTGGCTGAGGAGCAACGCCAAGAGATACCAGCTCACCAACGGTGTGTGGGGCTCTGTGCCACAGCACTGCAGGGCTGCAGGGGAAGGATTAATGCTGCAGGGAAATTCAGTGTCCTAAAGCTTGGTGTTTGTCAGTAATTCAGCAGGTTGTGGCCTTGCTGAGTAATGGGGGGAGTTACTGGTACTCGCTGTGGGAATGTATTGTGTTGCCATAACAGAGAAAGTTTTCCAGCCTTCAGCGAAGGTGAAATCACCTCCAGAGTTCCTTTGTGTAGGTTCTCTCCTGATTCCTGTCAAGCTGGGGTGCTGGTGGCACCCAGGTCAGTGTGGGCAGAACAGGAGTTGTCACTGCAGGCTCTCCCACCTTGGCCAGTCTCTCCCTGCAAGAGCCTGCAAGGCTGGGACAGCCCCAGTGCTGAGGTGCTTCTCCTGAGTGGTGGCAGACTCTGCCTCTTACTCATTGTTACACTTGAGCTTTCCAGCAGTACTTTCATGATGTACACAGGTATGGAAGTCTGTAGTTTTTATCTAAAATGAAGACACAGATTCTGTTAAAAGTATGTTTTTGTAGTCTAAGTTCTCATATTTTGGGAATGTTGGGTTTGTATGGTAGCTATTGAACTACAGTGCAGTAGGACTCTGGACAAGAACCTTTTAACTCTGTTTTTTTGTTTGAACCTCCCAGGACTTGTGAAAATGTGCTTTCTGCCATCATCAGCTGAATAGGCAAATAATTGTCCAGTATCTGTCATTGTTTGTGGAAGCTTAGATAGGTTAAAAACCAAAATGGAATTAATCTCTGAAATGCTGCAGGCATTACCTGTGGGTTCCTGTGGAGTGCTGATTCTGTGGTATATTCTCTGAAAATTGACGTTTATGGTTTGGGACATAATGTAGATAAATAGAATTTTTAATCCCTACTCTGAATTTGCCAACACATGCAAATGCTGAGTTCACTGGTTAATGTGTTACAGTTTTTTTCTAGGAATCTGGATGCAGGAAAGCTCATTGGGTTTTCTTTTTGTTGTTTTTTTTCCTAGGGCATCTGCAACGTCGTGTTGTTTTTTTCAGCCTACTGTTAAAAAAAATAGTGCCAAGGCTTTCAGTTCTTGGTGGGCTTTTAGAATAAAGACTGGGAACAAAATGGGTTTAGATTTTTAACATTGAAACCATTCTTTTTTTTCCTTAAGCTTCTGGAAGTTTTGATCTCCTTGACAACACTGACATCCATCTGCACTTCCCAGCTGGAGCTGTCACAAAAGATGGACCATCTGCTGGTGTTACCATAGTAACCTGTCTTGCTTCACTCTTCAGTGGGCGGCTGGTGTGCTCAGATGTAGCCATGACAGGAGAAATTACACTGAGAGGCCTTGTTCTTCCAGTAAGCATCATTTGAGAAAAGAGCTAAGTTGTATTAATTCTCCCTATTCTGGATGTAAAATCTGTTTATAGGCACTTAGAAAAGCAGAGTCTTGCTGGATCATTCCTTAGCAGCAATTCAGTCTCTTCTGGTGCAGTTGGGAGGCTGATGGAAGCCAGCCCGCTGCAGTGCTGTCCCACTCCTCCATCTGCTTTGCTTTTCAAGATAAAGCAGCCTTCATGTGGTTTTGGGGGAAAACACATTAAAATGTCTAGTTAGAAAGAAAAACCTAGAAGTCTTAAAATTCAAGATGGGTCCAAAATGTGTATTGCAATTTCTAAACATGCTCCCTCAGACTATCAGTACAGAACTATCCTCGTTTCCTTTGAAAAGTTGTTCCTTAAAGCTCTCACAGTAAGTTACTCTTGAAACCATACTCCATACTTCTAGATTCTTTTTTAATGTTGTTCCTTGTGTACAGTTCAGACAAAAGGTGTTTCCATAAAGCTTTTTATGGAAAATAAAGCATGAGGGCAGAGGAAGGTTTTCAAACAAATCCAGTTTAAAGTGTCAGTGGAGCCCGGCACAAGTGATTAAGCAGATATGGGAGTTATCATCCCATAGCAAATGATGGAGAGGAGGAGGAGGATGAAGTAGGAAAACAGAGACAGAGTTTTGTGTCCTGCAGAGGAGAGTAAAGCAGAGCAGCCATGGTGAGGGGTAGCAGAGGAGGAGCATGTCTGGAGTTTGTTCTGGGGACAGTGAGCCTGACAGGATGGGCTGTGGTTCAGGGTTCTCCTGGGCCCTGCATTAACTGGTGAAAGGTGCCTGAGCTCCCCAGAGTGCCTTCAGCAGGGAGTGACCACACTTTGCCTGCTGTTAAAGGTGGGTGCAAAGATCAGGTACCTGTAAATGTTAAACCAGATTTACCTTCTTCCTGAAAGTTGTCTGGGATGTTGCTGTTGTCAGTCCCTGAACTCCTTGGAGCAGCTGCCCCTGCTGCTGCACCAAGTGTGTGCTGGGTGTGCAGCACCTCCAGTCCAGTGGGATCAGTGTGGCCATTATGGCCCCTCCTACCTTGTATTACAGCCCTTTGTGCTATAATACAAGGCTCTCCTCTAAAGTGTTATAGAATTACAAGTTTCTTCTGTGAGATGGTCTTTAATTAGGATTAGAAGAGAGTTCAGGGGAAGAAGCTACAGCTGTGATTTGAAGCAAAACTGATTTAACCCCCCTTTTTACATCTCATTACCAACTCAGCCGGGTGGCTCAGTGGAGCAGTGCCTGTTGTTGTAGCACAAAGCATCTCTCTAGTCTTGGAGCACAGGTTTGCATTTCTGTGCATTTTCTGTTGCACAACTCGAGTTATTTATTGTGTGACAGTGCTTCCTTAGGACTTTTTTCCTCTAAATCTAACACTGCCTTTTTCTGAAAAGCCTTCTGTTCTGAAGCAGAATTTCAGCACACCATATAAAAATGGAGTGAAGGCCACCTTAGTTAAAAGAAGTTCCTGAAAAGTAATGACTTTTCCATTATTGATACTCTTGTACCTGCACTCCTAGATTAATTTTTCCCTTGCTATTAACTGTTACAGAAATAATACTACAGCATATTAACATATCTCCCTCATTAAGCACATAATGAGCTACAACTGTGGCTGCATTTTTAATTGCTTTCCTAAATTACTGGGGGAGGCAGAACCTTTCATCAGAATTTAACTCCTGATGTGATATTACAATAAATCCTGCATTAGATTAGTGTGATTGTTTTTATATCTATTTTTCGTGTATGTCTTTATTTCTCCCCCTTACTAGGTTGGAGGAATTAAAGACAAAGTCCTGGCAGCACACCGAGCCGGCCTGAAGAGAGTTATCATTCCTCAGCGGAACGAGAAGGATCTGGAGGAGATCGCGGTGCACGTGCGGCAGGACCTGACGTTCGTGCTGGCCACCTGCCTCGACCAGGTCCTCAACGCAGCCTTTGAGGGGGGCTTTGCAGTTAAGCCCAGACTGGAGCATTTGAACAGTAAACTTTAAGCAGCCAGGCTGAGATTCCTGCTGTATCAGATTCCCTGGCTCGTGATCTCTTCCAGCTCCCTACATGCATCAGGTGTAATTAGGAGTTCAGCCGGAGCCTTTGAATGGGGGTGTAAATGCACTGAAAAGGAAAATGTTGCTGCAGCAGTTCACCACCTGAAACCACGTTTTAAGGGCTTTCGCTGCTTTTTATCAGCAAAGAATCTTGAAAAAAATACTCATTTCCTGATAGAGTCAAGCATGAGAAAATTGAAGCTGTTGAGAAAGAATTCCTTGGCATATCTGGAATGGATGTGGTAGCAGCTGGTCCCACCCTCCGAGAGGGCACACCCACAAAGAGGGAATAACGTGCAATTCTGGGAGAGCTTTATTTGCAGCAAAGCAGCAGGAGAGGCTCATAGATGGGCTTGTGACAAAAAGCAAAACTGATTTAGCAAGGAAGTTTACTTATTTAGAGATTAATATTTGTAATAATAACAATAATGAGCTAAGGAGCAGCAGCATCAGGGGAAAAATAAGGTTTCTGAAATGTAACAAACATGTTTAAGGGACTTGAACAGAAGCGCTATGGTGTAAATTAAGTTAATAAGTTCTTTCAGCACTTGGTTCTAGTTTGTAGCAAGGTCGCTGCAGACATCATTTTGCAAACCCAAGCACAGGAAGAAATGCCAGAAGAACTGAAATGTAGGAATTGCTGGGTAAGAAGGGCAGTAATACACAAGGGTTCACGTGTCCTTCCAGCAGCAGAGGGGGTGGAGTAAACCTGAAGCCCTGATGAAAAAGCCTGATAACATTTTGGAGGGACATCCCTTATTCTTACTGATACAAACAGACTTGATTCTGGGCTGCCTGTGCTTGGAGGTGAGCCTGTGGAAATTAAATCCATTTAAACAATGCCAAGAAAATACTGAATCATTAAAGTGCATTCAGTACTGCACACTGTGAATAATTGATGGTTCAAGAAGTCTGTGAGTCTCCCCTCTCAGTTGATAGCTTTGTCTCTTCTCTTGAACCTCAGGGAAAACTACACTGAAGTGTGTGAGCTGGGCCTTGGGCATTGTTTATACCAGTCAACCCCTGAGCAAACCTCACATGTTGGTACATTCTCCTCTTGTTGGTTGGTTCTGAAACAAACTCCAGTGTGCTCAGGAAACACAAACTGGACCAGTGACAGCAGCCTGTTCTAGAAGCAGCCTATACATGAAAAGTTTGCTTTGCTTTCATTTCCATAGATAACAAAAGCTGATTTACCTGGAACATAATAGCACTGATAGTAATATTCAGTGGGAATTTCTGCACTTGTTTTACAGATTTCAGAGAAGACTTAATCTAATAAAATGATAAAAATAAAAACCCCTTTTGTTTCACTATTTTAAGAGCTTTACTCCTAAGTCATTCATACCAGCCCAGTTGCAAGACCATGGGCAACACACAGTCTCAGAACATATTCTGCTTTACAAGAAACTTGAAGGCAAAAAGTGCAGATAAACCACACCCTGGGTAGAACCCCAGGCCAGTATGGTCACGAGTGTGCTGCTGCTTTGCTTCTGATCAAACCAGGAGGGAAAAATCCTTAACCAAACTTAACCCAGCTCCAGTAACAATCCTGCACTATTGGCACTGGTGAGAGCACAGACAGGCACAGAATTCCAGCACAGTCTGTTTATACAAGTGGAAAACAAAGCTGCATTTTTTTTAAAAATAGCAATGACTATAAAAAAAGAAGTTTCCACCACATCAAAACAGGGAATTGCTCCCCAGAAAAGTTAAGCCATGACTTTCTGCCTGCCACACCACTCCCATATTAAGTCTTGTCCACACGGACTTCACCCGAAGGGTGGGGGAGTCTAAGGCCACTCAGAAGATAATGCCAGGCATTCACTGCCTGTTTGCTGTTCCTGCTGGCAGAGCTCACAGGTTGTGTTACTGTTTTTTTTAAACACAACTTCTGCATTTCCCCCTGTATCAGACACTACAGACACACTCTGGAAGGTGGTAAAAATAACCCCCCATGCAGCAGCACTTCTGAGGTGATTTCAGTGCACTGGGGATTCTGCTTTGCAACTGACAGTTAAATGGACCTGATATTAAATGTGGCCCTCAGCAGAATACCCTAAAATAGCCAAAGCTTATCAGGAGTTAAAAAAAAGAAAAAAAAAAAGCAGTGGTAGCTCCTTTCCTCTGTCCCCACTATAAATTGCTACAGAGAGTAAGTAACCCACTAGTGCATTCCTGCTTTAATCATAGGAGCTTTGGAAAGATTCTGGATAAAACAACAGGACAGGCAGCAATACAAAACCATTCACCTGCTTTAATTTTAAAGCACTACTGCAAACAAGAACTAGCAGGAACTGTCACAACAGAACCCGAATATTTACATCCACATTTGTCAAACATTTTAAGGCTTTCTTTTTAAAGGGCAATGAAAACCACAGAGGTAGTGCAAGCAGACAAATGCAAGGTCTACTGCATTTCATCTTTTAGACAAATCTGAATACTCTTTCCCAATACAGCAAAGTAAAACAGCACTTTCTAAAATAAATAGCTAATGTTAAGACAATGCCAGGCTTTAATACACCATTTATTTTAGATAAGGTAGTAAACTGTACAGATTTCTAGTATGTTTTCTTTTTTCATATATAACAGTGTAGTTGACTTACCAGATCCTCACACTCTTTAGAGGAGATCCACTGAATTAGGCTCCTGCTACTTCTGAGGATCTGGGCCTAAGTGTAATTCCTTTAATCATTCCATCTGATGATGGACATTGAGCATTTTATACAGATTTATTTTAAACACCAAATGGTACTATTTTACATTACAGTAAGTCAGCATACAGTAGTTATGCTATAGCATTTGTCATCTGTAAGACATGAACCAACCTGTCTGACCACACCAGTCAGCTCCTGGAGCTCATTGCAAATGCCATTCTTGAAGTCCCCTTCAGTACAGTCTTGACCTTCAGCCCATCCCAGCCTAGATAAACTCAGTGCAGAGCAGCACAGCAAGGTTCTGAGTCCCAGTTCTCCTGGGGACACCACCCGAGCTGAACCCCTCCAGCCCCGGCCTCAGGGCACCTGTCAGGCTGGAGGGAGCACTCGGCTTCTCCCCTGCCTTCCCTTAAATCCAGAGCTGGAGTCAGCTCAGCTGGCAGGAGGACATTGGTCCAGCCAGGCACCAGTGAGCAGGGGAGATGTGGACTCCTCTAAAAGATCTGAAGTACTTAGCCAAAAGTCTGTCACAGACCAGAAGACAAAAGAGAGGTAAATGTGACAAGCTTAATTAGGTGAGAATAATTACTGAATTTAGAAAACTGCAAACAGTTGTATATTCAAAAGGAAAAAAAAAATGCTAGATTGCAGGACTTTTGGAAGCACTTATCTACTGTCACAAGGTACCAGCACATCTTTAAAATTACATCTGTGCACAGCCTAAGTATCAAATTTTAAGAGTGAAACTTTACTACATGAAGCCAACTATTTCTGTAGTATTTTAGTAATCCAACCCAGTGGATTTTATGTTCCTTACCTGTGGAACTACTTACCTCTTCATGCATCAAAATAATGAGTTGTCTTAACAGATCAACTTCTCATAAGAAAGTTAAGACAGTGCACAGTAAATAAACTGTATTTTAATGTGTTACAAAAGTAGCTGATAGCCAGACTACCTCCCCAAGAGACGTCTGCTAGACTAGGTTGGACAAAGATTTCTTTCAAACAGCCTGAAATGAAGCAGCTTTTCCCTTTTTCTGTCTCTGTTCTGTCACACAAATGCCACATACAGTCGTGGTTAAGGTTTCACCTACAGGCAGTCTGCAAAAAGCCCAATATCCTTCCAGAGCCTTTAGGGCTGGTGAAACACCTGCAAGAGATTTATCTGCACTGTCACGTGTATCATGTCACCATAATGATATACAAAAGTCACTTCCAGACAGTTGCTTTAGTAACAACCAAAAGACATGAAAACAAGAAACTGAGCAAGAGCATCAATGTGTCAAACTTTGAGCTAAAGCAAAAAGCAGAAGCTGGCTGTGTTTTTTTTAATTTGCCAGGTATTCTTTTAATGACAAATATAAAAAGATTGAAAACATCTCACTGACTGCCTTTTTTTTTTCTTTAAAAACAAATGGTCTGCTCTTATAATTACAAATACTGTGTAATACAATACCTTCTTTGTACTGCAAACCAACAAATACAAGGATGCAATCAAGTGTCTAAGCATCTCTAAATTTGAAATGTGAATTATTTTTTTTAATTCGGAAAATTCTTAATAATTGTTCATTTTTGTTAGAAGATAACTCAAAGTACAACAACATCTAGACCTGTTTTTAAAGGAGCTGTCTTTCCTGACACATCTTTGAACATAAGCACTCCTTTCGAGTTCAGTACATTCACAAATAGCTCAATTAAGAACAGTATCACCAATGAATTGACTACTGGAAAGAGACAAAATTTACCAAACATACAGAAATATAAGTTTTACCATAGCAATTATGCATATCAAAAGATGACACCTGTAATTAATTTTAAAAAGATACAAAAAAGAGAAAAACCTGAATTACAGAAAAGAAAGTCATATTTATTTAATGAAAAACTAGAAGTTAATAAAAATTAGCAAATACACAAAAAATATACACAAACAGCAGCAATACTATGTAGTGACTTACAAAGAGGGGGTGGGAGGAGGAGGGGAAGCAGCGGCCAGAGACCAGACCGCTCAACATGGCTTGTCAGTCAAAGGGGGAGGAAAAAAACACAAACAAAAACACGAAACAGTATCCTTTTCAACAGTACAATCAATCTACAAACAAGTTTTTAGAATTATTTTACAACATTTCCTGTAGAATCAATTCTTAATACAAAAGATGCCCATTTTGGGTGTATATATATTTTCAGTGGTTTACTGTTGACTTATTTTAAATATATTAGTTACTACATGCAACTGCTTCCTGTAATTTAACAGCCTTTCCTTTTATTTACCTTCATTTATGTCTACCCTCCATCTACCAAATAATTTGTCTGACAGTCAAAGATGGTTACCCTAGTTTCTGCTAAATTAAATGCAAGGTTTAAACACTGGCCTGAAGAGGTTTGATTGCCGTTTCAGCACATGGATATAGTTACGTTGATGCCTAAATTGCCGTTTTCTGCAAAGAGCTGTGCAATGCTGGTGTCAAAGACTAGGCAGTCACTATTCATAATGGCTGTTGCAATTCCCTCATGGATGGACCGAGGAGTTGCTTCCCAAGTCAATCGCCGCCTATGCCCGTTTAGCTCGAGTCGATAAGCAAAGTTTTCTGCTTGCTTGCGTGTTCCTATCAGCTGTACAATTGCAAAGAACTGCTGGTGACCATCGTATTTCTCCTGTTTCTCCAACACTAACATGAAATGGAAGCCAAAACAAGACTGCATCATAACCCAGTCAACAGCACCAGGAAGATTAATGTCCGTAGCCAGGAACACTATATCTTCTCCCTGCAGTGTTGTAATTGACTTATGCTGATGCATCAGGTGTGGCATCACAGCATCCAGGGAGCCTTGCCACTTACATGAAGCACCGGGACACGGGCAGGAATAAGGCCTAAACTCACACAGCTCCTCGTGGTCTGCTTTTTCCGTGTGTGGCAAAGTTATCTCGCATCCCGAAGAGGCGTATTTACATGGGAAGAGTACAGAGTTGGCAACTTTCTCCATAGCCAGGTTACGGATGGAGCCCAGCGGGCCTCGGCAGGTTGGGCAGCACGTAAGTTTGGGGCGACAGTTGCTACAAACCAGGTGGCCACTCTGACACTGCAGGATCGGTGGCAGCACATAGTCAAAGCACACGGGGCACTCAAAGAGACTGGCCAAGTCATTGTTGGAAGCTGTGGTGCCCGTCAGCGCGGGCACCCTCTGCGATGGCGTGCACTTGGAGGTACCCGTGGGGAGAGCTGTGGCAGTCTGACGGCTCATGTCTGCAACAGAAGAGAGAGAAGAATTAATATCTAACCACCTTTTATTTTCCTCTGCACACAGGATTTCTTCATTTACAAAGAAGCTTTGAGAGAAATAGCAGAAATGAAAGCAAAAAAACCCCATGTAATACAAACTGTATTTACATGGATGTGTCATGTGCAAAAGATCAGCTCTGCGCATTCGATGCAGACACTTGCACGACATGAAAATTTAATAAGTGAAGAAGTTCTAAGTGCTCTGCAGTGGAATTTACCTACTGGAAGCTGCAAGAGAGATGAGTAAAGATATGCTAAAAATAAGAACTTTGTTATTGTTTGTTTAGTTTTTTTAATCCTGCATTTATGAAATGCTTCAGCCAGATCACTTGTGTGTAACAACTTGGAGCACTATGGAACAATTCTAAGCCTGGATTTTAAGCTGTTGTGTATGAGAAACTGCACATCTTTAAGGAAAAAAAAAAATCTTCTGGACATGACCTTCTAAGTAATCATATTTACTGTACAACTGTTTTTTAAAAAAGCTGAAAGACAGTGGCAAGGAAAACCGCAGCTCAGACAATTGCTACCCTGCTTTTTTCCCAGGATAGGACAGTGACTTTTCGTTTTCATTACTCTGTTACTGGGCCCACAGCTTGTAAAGCACATCCACTGCTTCAGCCTCCTGAACTAAACCATTTGTGAGGATACCAGAAAAGGAAAACAAAGCAAGTATTTTCTTGAATTTCCCAAATAAGAAATTAAAAAGATTAAATCTGAGAGTTAATTTTAACATGTAAGTAACTCAAATGTTTGCAGTCCCTTGAAGAGGTCCTGTTGATGAAGTCTTACATTCAGTGGAGCTCCCACTGAAGTTTTTCTTTCCACTGTCCCCAGACAAAGGTGACAAAGGTCTGACAGCTGTCTGACCAAACAGCCTGCCTGAGCATTCCACAGATGTGGTAAAAGTACCGTATTTGTTAACATGTTATGGATGCTACACTTTTTGCACGCCCTAACTCTCCTCCTCCTTGTGCAAGAGGAATTACTAGTGCTACCCGAGAAAATAAACACAGTTCTGACAAAATAAACATTACCTTTGTAGGTTAAGGACAGTTAAGCAAAACGCTACCCAAAGTTGGCCTCTGTTCCACAACACAATTCTCAGCCACCCTAAGTGCCTCTCTGCGAGTACATTAGCTCTGTATCTGTCACGTACGTACAAAGCTCTCAAAATAAACCTCATCTTTAATCTCCTTGCTATTTGACATGGGAATATTAGGCAATAGGCAAGCTTCCCATATTTAGCATCATTTCACCCACAAACTTACTCACACTTGGACCAGATAGCTCAGAGCAGCATACTGTGCATGCTTTTGCAAGACATGCACTGTCCAGGGCGCAAAGCAGAGGAACTAAGAGTTTCCAACTTGCAAAACTACTTATCCCTTGACATCCAAAAAGTAATCATAGACAGGCAATTCCAAATTCCTCTACAGAAGCACTTCTCCTCAGTCCAGAGCTAGAAGAACATGAGTGTGTAAGATTGGATATTCAGTCACTGATTTTATGAGTCTCACAAGCCCAATAACAGCATCTTCTCAACTCTTCAAATTCTATTCCTTCATGTCAGGCCTGGTGGTCTAGAAATACCCAATTACCATCCTCAGGAAAAAAAAAAATCCATGCAGTGGTTTTCAGTGCTGGACCTTAACTGATACTATAAAGATATGACAAGAATGTTTGTGTCTTTTGGCCGCATATTCCTACTGTGAGGCATTCCAGCTCAGATGAAAAAGTTTAGGATGTCTGTGACAAATCAAGAATGCATTCTGGGGAAGTGATGCTGCCCCAGTGAGGGGATTTGAACAGCAAAGCCTCTGGCAGCTGACAGTGCTGCTGCTTCCCCAGCACCCGCGGGCGGGAGCTCGTGACCCTCTGGAACAAACGATGTGCGGGAGCGACTGTACCCCGGAGAACCAACTCAGATCACGCTGTTCGCTTGGGAAGCACAAGGATATTCACATGTAAAATTCTGGAACTGCTTCCCTTCAAATATCGTAACACACACATTTCAGAAGGTTGTGTGTGCTGGATCTTGCCTGACCCTGTATGTCCTGATCCAGGGATCCCCAATAACCCGCCGATAACGCTGGTGAAAACCACTGCATCAGACCAGTTCCCTGGGCAGTCTGACGAGCTGGGTGAGCTCGGGTGTCTCTAATTACACCTCTCAGAGCCCATGCAACAGTTAAATGAAGCAATCTACAAGCGTTGCGAAAGGCCTTATGCACAGATGCACTTCCCACTTGAGCTTTCTAAGCTAGGGAAGCACTGGAGAACAGGCCTGTGTGTTATCACTGTGTGACCAGCCTTCACACACCTTCCACAACCCTGCACCTCACACGAGCAGGGATGAAAATGAGCAGGAACATGTGAACCACTGAGATGATTAGCACGCAAGGAAGAAGCTGGATAAAGCTTTAAACTGTAATTTACCAAGCTTAAACCTGCCCAAAGCCTGCATTTTCATCACTCTCGTTAACACAAAGATGAATAATACATAATGACAGAAAAGTCAGAGAAGTTAATTTTTTATGGCTATCTTAACAAATTAATCACAAGTGAAACTTCTAACAGTCTAATACATTTAAGCCATCGAACTATGAAAACCATACAAACCAAATGACTTGTTAACAAACCAAGGAAAAACAACTACAGAACTGGAAATAAAGTTTCAAGATATTTTTAGTTACAAATCCCTTACTCCCGACATGCAATATTTGCTATTACATTACCTATACTTGCACACACTGGGAATAAGTCTCTAAGCAACACTGATAAACTGAAGTATACTATGCATCGTTTTGCAAAATATTAGTTCCTTTAACTCAAATTATCCAGAAGATTGCACGTATTCGAAAAAAATCTAACGAGTGAAACGGGGAAAACGTATTTTAAGATTTCCTAATTGTAAAGCAAGAAAAACTGTCCTTCATGACATCAGAACGCACCGGCCTGTTGATAAAACTATTCTCGCCAGTGTTGTGCAGAAGGCGACGGGCACAGGCCACCGAGACCTCCCGAGGGACGCGACTTCACAGCTCCTAAACCCCAGCTTTAAACGCTGCGATAACGCAATGTAAGGTGGCTACCTTTCCCCTTGCAGGCTTTACTCCCCGGCAGACACGCAGACCAGACGCCCTTCCAGGAACACGGCCCGCTGGAGGCGGCTCTGCCCGTCATGTGGCGCGGGGCAGCTCATGGCGTGTGGGGGCAGCAGAGCGGCGCTGGGGCCGCGGGC
>VYXB01010642.1:55462-69170 GCA_013397135.1 Pachyramphus minor
GGCCCGGCCCCGCCCCGGCTCCGCCAGCAGCGACCGGCCCGGCCCACGGGCACCCGGCCCGGCCCACGGGCACCCGGCACAGCCCACGGGCACCCGGCACAGCCCACGGGCACCCGGCACAGCCCACGGGCACCCGGCACCGCGTGTTCCCCACCGCGTCCCCACGGCCGAGCGCGTTCTGCACACGGAGCTCCCTCGGCACGGCCGGGACCTGACCTACAGCCCTCTGCTCCACGCCGATGGAGCTCATCACCCTCCCTAACAAGAATTCTTAAAAAGCTACGGATCCGCTCAAAACTCTTTTTAACACATGAACTTCACTACCTGCTGTTTCAAGAATACTCCTCAGATGAGCATTTCCCACTGTGGATCTAAAAAGTTCTATTCAACAGGAATTTTTCTCCATTTGTATAAAGATTATTCAATAAGCAACAGCCTAATAATGTCAAGGAAAAGAAATTAAACTAGGACAATGTGGCATATTTGAATATTCACATGGACTCGTAAAAAAAATTAGAACAGTTTAAGGATAAAGGAGTTGCAAACCAAGTCTACATGCTTGCATGATGCACACACTGGGCTCAGAAGATCTTAGACTTTATGGCATACTGATGTAATGATGATAAGATCATGGAAGTACAACTTTCAGTGGAGGCATCAGAACAACACACTGTCATAATTTGTTTTGGTCACATAAAAAGTAAGGCTACAGTATCACAGTAAAGAAAATTATCTTTAAAAATGCTTTCTTACTATTTGAGATCCAAGTCCTATTCAAGGAAGACTTGTATCAGGACTTGAAAACATGACAATAAGGCCCAATTACTATAAACAAAAACTACCAAGTTGACAGGTTTCCTTCAGCCTCACCCCCAAAAGTGCAATATCCATCATCCCACCAATTAAAAGTCAAGAAAGTTTCCAAGTGGACCAGAAAAGCTGAAGAAAACCTGTGCAGAAATGGCTTTTGAGAAACGAAGAGCATGTTCTGCAGTGTCTGGAACAAGCCCTGGGCTCTGTCCTAGAGCACAGAGCTGCCCCAAAGCTCCAGGGGCCCTTGGAGCGGTTACACTAATGCTGCACTTGCTCTGGCTCCACTGCAGCAGGGTGTGCAATGCCTGAGGGCAGAGAGCCTTTGGAACCCGGGGCAGGTAACAGAAACACTGGGACAAAGAAAAGACACAACCAATCCACTGTTTGAAAAGCCCTGCTTGAGCTTTTGAAAAGCCTCTGTTTGAGGCTCAGGCCCACGGAAAGCAGTTCCAAGTGCAGTTCACAAAGATGCCGTACTTGGCATGCCAGGGAATTAACACCATATACAGGACTACACTGATACCCTTTCAGCTTCTCACCTTTCCAAGGTGTTACCTCCAGACACATTCTAGAAATCACATCTCCTGCGCTTCACTGGAATACAGGGCACCTTTGACAAATCCAACTTAACAACATCCACTTCGCTCATATCAGATATCCTATCTTCTCTCACATCTTCACCCAATCAAGACTAGACTTGAGTTTAACACTTTAATTTGCTTTTGAGAGGGTAACTGAATATTAGTTTGGGGGAAAAAAAAGGCACAAAAGTTCTGTACAGTCATCTTAATGGCTGGAAGGAAAACAATCTCTCATCACACCTAAGCATGATACAAGGGCAGATAAAATGATTTATCACAAATGTCTATACGTGATGGACACAATAAAGTATTTTTTTCTATTACATTTCAGAGACTTCCACTCAAAATGCACTCCTAACGCATTACAGCTACCAACAAATAAAAAATCAAGTTTTTGAACTGTACAATCATATTTGAAAATGAGACCTTTTTAAACACAATACCCTGTTTACAGAGCAGTGGAAATGAGAACAGGACAGTGTTCAAAGTAGTAGCATTTTCAAGATGCAATACAGGCAAGCATGTCAAAACACAGAAGCTAATTAACTGTTCTAATTACCCATGAAACAGGTGTAAATAACTCAAAAGAAGATTTTAGTAGTGTTAGGTTAACTCTATATGAGAAAACCTTTGGATACCATAGTTTTGTGCCATTACTGCTCAATTATGAGAAGTCAAACGGCTGAGGACATCATCTTTATCACTAGGGAAAAGCCAGCTCTTCTACTACACATATATACTATTTCTAAAAGCAATTGTCTAAGGAATCTACCTTTCCTCTGTCCCCTCTTGCACTCATAATTGTCAACATACAGCAAAACAGAAGGGAAAGAAGTTTTAGCAAGCTCTGTTGAAAATAATATATATTGTCCTCACCACCACCTAACCCACACTTCAGCAATCAAAACACATCCAGTGTATTTATGCACGGATTGTTTCAGAGAAAGGCTTGCAAATATTTTAAAACAAATTAGTATCTTTAATGTCTATTTAATTTAAAAGACATTTTAGGGCCCAAGGTTTTTTCACGTTGAAGTCCATCACATCAGTTTATCTCTTACAACTCTTGGGAGATGTCAGATCCCAAGGACCTGGTGCAGTCAGCATCAAACACAGGCCTGCTCCTGCAGCTCTGACCCCCTGGACACTGACATGGTGCATCCCTGCTCAGACACAGCCCCTGCACCTCCTGGCCTACTTCAACACTTATACAAGACACTTCAGGACATAAATTATTCATCAACTATATAACACAATAATGAATTATGAATTTTCAACCCTTACAGACGCTGTTTTCTTTAGTGCCCTGAACTATGCTATTTATTTCAGACACCTCAGGGCTTTCTCTTTTTCTGCAATAATAAGCAAAAGCTAGATCAATCCAATGTAACACAGTATTATAAAATAAGACCAAAATAAAATTACAAAATTTACAAAAAGTCTCATGATGATTTCCTTTTCCAAAATGTCATCTTCCAGTTCATCTCCTTTCCATACACAATTTCAACACTTCCCACTACCTCACAATGACCCAGTCTGCCTGAAATTGTAGGTATCTTTTGTCCCTGCACCTCACCCCACCAACTCCGCTTGCCAATCACCAGAAAAGGGAATCCCAGTGGATTCATATAATCATGGAATCAGTTATTGTGTTCATGGCTACCTCTGCAGTGAGCCACCAGGCCTTAACTCTCAGTGTTTGTGATGCTTATCACACGCGTTGCCCTGTACACACTGCGGTCACCAACTGAGTCACGGCTGGTGGACAATCCAGATCCTCTCCAAATTCAACACATAGGATGTGCCAGATGCAGATACAAAACAGCACTATGTAAACACAAACAGTATGATTACCCCCACCAAATGGCAGAGACCTGTTTCTAACCCAACACAAACCCCTGAGTTTGGTTAGTGCTGTTTGACTTCTGCTTCATCACTAATACTATTTCTCCTCTACAGATATGCCAAAATATTAAACATCAACCCGGAAGGTGTTTTTTCCTAGCTATAAAAGATTTTTTTCCAACAACTTTGTTGGAACACAAAAATCACACTAGCAAACAACAACTATGACTGAAGTGTTAATTTTTAAATGCAACAAAAAAAGTCCACGAATTATAAAAAGTGAATAACCTGTAGCCAAACAGAGCTTCAACATCCAACTTAGCATGGAACAGCAGAGACTATACTGCTATGGTAGTCCAGATTCGCAAACAAAGACACACTGAGGAACAAAGTTTTGGGAAAATACAACTATCTGATAAAACCTCAAATTTCATTCAGGATGAAAACTAAAAATATCTGTTCAATGGCCAAAATCTGAGTTTGTACCACTCCCTCTGTACTGTATAATCGGAGAACACCCAAGCCTTCATAGGTCTTAAGAGTTATATATAGCATTAAATAAGAAAGGAGGTTTCTTTGGAAATTTAGACCATCAACAAATTATAAAGCAAAATAGGACATTTATGTCTCTTGTGTTTTGAACTTGGAAGGAAAGGAAGCAGGACAGAAAGCAAAAGCTAGGAGAACTATCAAAGAAATTCATGAAAATTCAAGCTACACTAAAATCAATTTACCAAAATGCCACCGTGAGAAAAAGAAAATCCAGCAATACATTAATAACATCAAACATCATTGATATTTGGTAATCTATTATAATACAAGGAAGTTAAGCCTCAAAGTAGCTAGTGAAACTATACCTAGTTAGTAAAAAAAAATGTTCTTTAAATACAAATCAAAACTAAGCTCTTGCATTAAAAAGACATGGACCACTTCCAATGGACTTCACTGTATTTTTTGTTTTTAAAAACAAGACAATAACTTATCTTGCTGTGGCACTGCCAAATCCCACATCCTACAGAGGTGTGAAGATGGGGCTAAAGAAACACCACTCAAGGCTGTATCCTGCGTGCTGTTGCACGGTACCTGTGACAAAAGCCTTCTCCTTCCTGCCCTCCCGGTGTCCCTGCTCTGTGTCCCTAGTGCCAGTCAGGACACCTGCATCTCCAGCACCCCACACGGGGACCTGCAGCACCAAAAACCATGGGATGGACTCAGAGCAGGAGCTGTCCCACACAACCTTCCCAGGTACCAAATGGACTGTGCCTGTTTGCAGCTGCCGTGGCCTGGGCATGGGACAGCTCATGGAGATAAAGCAGAAGAACAGGTCTCAAAATAAAGATGGCAGAAACCACAGAACCTAAGAAAATAAAAGAAAACTTCATATGAAAATACAGGGATCTCTATGTAAACAATCATAACAGGGAAAACAGTTTTTATTTTATGTTTTAGTAATACCTAGTTTCCTTTCACTGTGACAAGAGCACACTGAACTGAGCTGCATCAGAATCATCTTCCAACAATAATTCAGTCAAGTAATTTCTATAAATATAGGGAGATAGTTACCTTTTAAGAAGTTCTAGACATATAATGCTGCAATAAGAAGTAAGAGGCATACAGGAGGATCAGCTAGAAAGCGAATTATTAACAACACTAGAAAGCAGCAAGTTATTTTTCATGCACTAACACATACTGCCATTCAGAAGTATCTAAACAGGAAGCACTTAATTGTTCTACAAGGCATCATAGATGGGTTCTGTATACAATTCAACTCTATTAGAATTAAAAAAAGGAAAAAAAACAAACCCCAAACCCCTCTGTAAACATTCACAGCAAATCCTACCAAGTGTGACACTTTGGGGGCTGTATTTCTCTCCTCAGCCTGATTTTGCAAAGCCTATATTCTCCACTGCATGCTGTAATTGCCATGCAATATTGCATCACCACTCCTGTGTCTGTGGCAGACACAGGGAAGAGGGTGTGGCATGGAAGCACCTACCTTAATTCAGTAAGGCTCAACTAAACCCAGTACCTGTACTTTGATGTGTCTTCACTTACAGTGTCTTTCTGTGATAACTATTCCAACTCAAATTCATGCTCAATATTTTCCCTGCATAACTTAACAGTACTAGGGAGCAGACCATCAAAATAACCACACCTGACCAAGGAGGCCTGCAAAGAGAGACTGGCCTACAGAAGAGCCTGATCATGACAGAGAAAGCCACTTGTAGGAAGAGTCAGGACAGGATGATGTACATTGACTATTTTTATAAAGATCCCTCCATGTTGTTCATTGCTGAGGTTCACATATATTTCCATTTTAAATAATCATTTATTCCTGTGATCCTTCATATGTTCTGTACTCCTACATGCAGTCCTGGTGACAGTGAAGCCTTGTAAGAGCAGCAATCTAAACTCCAGAGACCAAATACGGAGGGGAGGGCCTGGAGATACCCATTCCAGAGAACAGACCTTGGTGCCCCCAAGGTATGTCAGATATGGAATCTACACATAAATACACCCAGCATCGTAGAACACAGACTACTGACACTGGAGGCCTAACTTTTAACTCCTCAGAAATTATTAATTTTTCAGAACCTCTAGTACTAACACACACAGGATGTCTACTCCTTCTGAGTGAAACTTTTTACAAGCCTGGGTTTTTCTTAAATCCATTTAATCTTCAGAAGCAAGAATATTTAGAAGAATGTCCAATAAAGTAAGGTATTTATTTAATTACAGATACACACCACAAAGAGAATAAAATACAATATTTTAAACATAAAGGATCAAGTCTGTATTTTTAAAATGGACATTTCTGCATTTTGGAACTAAGATTTTCCTAGTATGCTACTAATTCAAAAGGAGAGCTTTGGAAATCTAATATGGGCCACAGGCAGAATATAGAAAACACTGAAATTATTTACATTCTAAGAAATACATGACTTAAATTAAAAAAGTACAAAATTACAGTGAGATTTTCCCATTTCTGATGGTTTTGCTCTTTCAGTACTTCATTTCTTCAAACTCCCACCTTCTGCATGTCTTGTGTTTCTAGCATCCACTCTTTGAACCACATGTGCCTACATTAAAATCAATACTCTTTTATTTCACTTTGTTTTTCTCCACTCATCCACTCTGAATCAACTGTTTCTGTAACACTGTGAAACAAGGATTCAACTACCACAATAATAAATATTTTTTTAAATCATTATTACAACGTTACTCAAATTCTCAAACTTGACTACTGCCAAGTCTGTAGCCAAGACTGGTCACTCTGCTGTAGAGAGCAACAATTCTACAGCTTCTCATCAGAACCTCAGGTTTAAAATGCAGCTTCACCTCCCAAAAAAGAACACTCTGCCAGCAAGTGTCCAGCCTGAGCACAGCAACCAGCGATGGGTGGAACTGCTGATGGCACAGAGCACCATGTTACATGAAAAGACTGAGCATTCCTTGAAACCTTAAAAAAACCCCAACCAAACCCACGATTAGTGGTACTAGAGCAGAAGGCTGTGGCAGGGGAGACCTGGGGTTAGTTCCTGCTCTGTCACAAGCTTCTGAGTCACCACAGGCAAGTACTTCCCTGCTTCTTACAGGTTTTAAACTGCCACAAGTAGCTGTGAGCCTCAGACATTAATGCAAAGGGAATGAAATTACTTGATACGGATACTAAATTAACCTTTTTACACCCTATTTGAATTTACTTCAAGTTAGTAATAACTAAATATCATTACACTCAGTTTTTATAGTCAGCAATCATCAGACTTCAGTCACTGTTTACTTTCAAACTCCTGCTCACATACAGATAACTGCCCTCTATTCACTCCAGTATTTTGTACATCAAACAGTCAAATTAGGGAGACATTGGCAACACCCTTCTCACTACTTCTATAGTATCTAATATGAAGGCATCCTGATTTTATGAAAGGTAAATAAAGTAACCTTTCTTAAGACAGATCCTTGTATTACCAAAAAGACTCCCTCAGCTTTCTTTGTGTACCCAGATTTTCAAACAACTGATTCAAATTCAGCAGAAAAAAAGCTCTCAGGCAAGAGAAGCACATGTTCTTTTATTGCCAATAAATTCTGATCAGGTACATCTCAAATGCCAAGTAAAATGCACTCACTATTTCACTTATCTATATTGCTTGAAAAATGTTTCATGGCACACAAAATTAAAATTCAACATAATCACTCTGAAGTCAGGCCTGAGTCTGTATCAGAAATTAAAACACAAGATATGGTAAAAGGTTTGGAAATTACAGGCGTAGATGTATCTTTCTACTACTTCATGTTCTCTTTATCTGCACTTTCTAATTCAAGACTTATCATTACGTCCTCTGCAAAATATTGTCCTTTCCTCCATTATGTAGTAAAAATCAAAACCCAAGTCTATGTTGCAGTGCTGAATCCTGAACATCAAATCCAAGCAGTGACTCACCATCTAAAGCAGAGCTGTAAACCTCAGTACTTTTTAGCCTTTTTCTTTTACAGGAGTATTACCAAAATATAACAGGTTGGAAGATCAAGCATTCCAAACTTGGGAAATAAAAAATGTGAAGTTTCACAGACAACCCCAGGCCTACTCCCTCATATTCTCATTAAGGAACAGCTTCATGAAACACTCTTTTTGCCCACACTCAACTCCAGTAGTAGACAAGCACCCGTATCCATGCAAGAACTAAGATGGTACATGGAGGAACAACCTGGGCTTAAATGGAACACCTGATCTTCAAATAAAACTGTTTAAGGCAGCAGCTGCTTTTAATACACACAAAAGTGCTCTTAAAATTACTGCTTTACAGGTGCTGTTTTAGAAGAATGTCCATTTTTTATTTGTAAGATTTCCTTTCTAATAATTACACTTGACCTAGCACAAAGGCAGACTAAAATTTTATAGTACCCCATCAACATCTGCCAGCCAAATGATTCCCCAGTCACACCTGTGCAACCAGTCTCCAAATTACATCCTCACCATACTTGTGTAATCACACAGATATCAGCCACAGAGGGAAGAACCCTACACAAATTAACTCTCAACTGAGTTAACACCTTCACACACTAAAAAGCGGGGAAAATTCCAGTGAATGAAAGTCATTTGGTGACTCTAAAGATTTTTATATAAATACATGTGCATATATATTTCCAAATAAACAGCCGTTCAGAAATCAAAATATTAGCTGAGCAGGGCATTTTCACAGCTTTTTACAAGAAGACAACTGCACATAAGATGGAAAGGAGCAAAACAAGGTTCATATTTGAAACAAAAGTGAACAACTTCACATGAATTTAAAAATTAGTTTATATACTTATCAACACACAAATGCATATCAAAGCATGTTTCACACATCATTTCCAAAACAACATTAGGTAATTTAAGAAGATTAAAATATGAAACTGTAGCAGACCTATATCTGGTAAAAAGAAAAAAATCACAGGAGGTAGAGAGGTTTCAAAAAAATAAAAAAAATTAAAATCCATTTTTACAGAACTAAAGACAGGATTAAGGATTATCTAAACTGATACAGGGAGTTACCATTATCTTTCAAAGAGAAAGTAGCAACATTACATATTTTAAAGGTTCTTAAATATTTTAATAGCACTTTTAAGAACTGCTCAGTTACAGTATTTCTTAAGAGCTTTCGGATACCATTACAAACCAGTGAAGAACATGGTTTATCTACAGCACCAAGAACACCCCAGCAGGTACAGGCTCCCCTGTGCCAGGCACACACACACAGCACCTCACAGGGTACCACCACTGCTACAACAAACAAAAGGCTGCCACCAACACCTGTGGTTGTCCTGCCTGCCTTGTACCACTAGTTTTCTTTCTTTTTGGGGTAATGCATTTAACAAGATCAGTCTTACACAACTACCTGAGCACTGGCACACCAGGAAGACACCAAGACCGAGTGGCAAAGGAGGGCATGGCCATTCTTTGTCAGCCCCAAGTCTTCACCTACACTGCTCCTGAGGACTCCCAACCCTCCTGCAGCAGAGCTGAACCTTAGTTAGCACACGGCTCTGGGCAGTGACCCAACAAACAGGTACCCATTCCTTGTAGGCAGAGTCTTCAACTAAACTTGGGACTAAAACTGCCCCATTCACGCTGGTGGCAGCAACACTGCAAGTTAACACTGGCAGTCCAACAGAAAACTGCACCCTGGATGTGCCACAGCTTTTGCAGTGCTACATCTTCTGTTATTTCTGCTTTCCTAACACTGATGTGTTAACAGCAAGTAGCTATATATTTTAGAAATAATGCTGACTTTTAGAAAAATCATAGGGAAAAAATTACTTTTCAACCCCATTTCAAACTAATACCTACATCACATTTCAGCATGAAGCAAGGTGTACTAAGAATAACAAAACAGAACTCAAACTTCACATTTCAGTTGCCAGCCCCTTGCAAAACACAGAAGCCACAGAACTTTCCCTCATGAAAGATCTGTAATAAAGAGTAAACAGAAACAAAAAATCACATCTTTTAACACACAGACATTTCTAAGCTGGACACCAGCTCTTGCAATTTTTATGCAATTTATTTTCAAGCTTTCCCTCCTCTAGTATAACTGTAAATTGTTTCAAAATACTCCTACTGCAGCTAAAACCTTTGGACAATCCTTACATGAGCAAAATTTAACATGCAATTTTCCTTCATATATAGCTTTCCTTTTACATATTTCATCTGACCACATGTTTGAACATGACTCTTGAAAGCATGGCATTTTAAATGCTCTTCTTTGACAGCATTAAAAAAGACCCTTGAAAAGCAACAGTGGTCTTTCATCAAAGACTAAATTACTTTTTGGTCCATTTAGTACTATCTGCAAGAACTGTAGAAAAGAAACTTAAAATATTTAACTTAAAGACTTCATGGCACTGTGCTTGATTTTGGTTGGAGTGGAGTTAATTTTCTTTGCAGTGGCACAATGGGGCTGTGCTTTGGGTCTGTGCTGGAAGCAGTGCTGATAAACACAGCGATGGTTTTGCTATTGCTGAGCAGAGCTTGCACAGCCTCAAGGGCTTTTCTGCTTCTCACACTGCCCCAGCAGAGGGGAGGCTGGGGGTGCACAACACACTGGGAGGGGACACAGCCAGGACAGGTGACCCCAGCTGACCAAAGGGATATTCCAGACCATCTGGTGTCATGCCGAGCACACGGAGCTGGGGGGGAGAGGGAGGAAGGGCAGGGCATTTGGAGTGATGGCGTTTGTGTTCCCAAGTAACCATCACCCATGATGGAGCTCTGCTTTCCTGGACATGGCTGAACATCTCCCTGCCCACAGAAAGCAGTGAATGAATTCTTTGTTTTGCTTGTGTGCACAGCTTTTCCTTTACCTGTTAAACAGTCTTCATCTCAATCCACAAGTTTTTTTGCACTTTTACTTTTCCAAGTCTCTCCTGGATCCCACAGGTGGGGAAGTGAGAGTGGCTGCATGGTACTTAGTTGCCAGCCAGGGTTAAACCACGCCAGCCACATAAACCACAGTTCAAAGAACTTCTCTTTCACTTTTAAGGAGCTGATGACTAATTTTTTAAGCAGCAGAAGTTATCACTACACCCTCCCTGTTTTTCTTCATCTCTCGGCAAGGTCATCAATTGCTATAACAAAAGATAGAAACGTGTTTCTGGATAAGTCAAACCAAAAAGGAATTGTCAACAACAACTGTCTGTAGAGCAATTTGCTGCTCTTTTTATAACAGTTTCCCTGGAATATATCCATGGTAATGTTAAAAAATCCATTTCCAGGTGCAATAGGGCAAATACAGGCTTTACCATTTAAATAATATTTTACTTCTTCACTGAAAACACAGCCAACCTCAGTTTTTGTATTCAGCTTCCACAAAGAAAAACAAGTCAAAATCAGAAGTGGACCATTTGGTTAGCTGTAATTATCTAGCACTTTATCTGATTAAGGTACTGTGGAATTAGTAACCAAATCTCTCACTATTCCTGTGATAACACAAAGAATCACCATTTTATATATTCATTCACACAGCCATATATTTAAAATAGTTGTCCTGAGGACTGCAGAAACACAGTATGCAGTTTGGATCAGAACTGGAATATATATCTATAGCAGCATAAAACTTAAAGAGTATTAATGGGGCATTAATGCCAGGTTTTGTCTTCCTTCCTTACTATACATACCACAGCTTGATATAGAACTGCCCCAAGTCAATGATTTAGGAAGATTTTTGCTACATGCAGTTAAGTGCTAACAGGAAAACCTCAGGTAAATCTGAAGTAACAGCTCATGGTAACAACACAGTATTTCTGCCTATCGGTTTCTAGTCCACGTTGTGATCCTGTACACAGAAGACATACACCAAAATTGCATTTTTATCACGGCACTGAACATTTAAGGAACACACATTTTGAAAAAGAGTAAACTGCTCACAACAAATTTTTTTACTAATAAAACAAAACATTTTACTGAGGTAATGATATCTCTCTAACTATTGTGTATTTTTGTTAGTCAAAAGGAGTATCTCTTACTAACAATTAGTTTTTACTTTTCTTAATGCTGACTTCCCTTCAAAAACCAAAGCAACAACAAAAAAATCCAGTAAAAAAAAAATTCCTGCATCTACAATGTTCATGATGGTTAAGACTGTAAACTTCAGAGATGAGATCCTAAGGTTTAGGGCACCAGGTGATGGCTGAGATGAACCAGAGCCTGCCAGCACCCTCACTTCACTGCTGCTGCTGCTTTCTGCAGCAGGTAGCACTAAAGCACCAGCCAGAAACCCAGGTAACTGCAGTCAGCAGCTGGAAACACAGGCAGCACTTTGGCTTTCTACAGATTGGGCACACACACTACAACCAAAGGACTGAGTTCTTTAGATGTGTCCAGAATTAGATACCACTGATTCACCTTGACCATTCCGGTTGGCTCCCGTAAAAGAGACAATCACTAAAGCAAAAACCACACTGATAATCTATTTGGAAAAATGCAGTCCAGCTCTTAAAGCTGACACTTACAAGGCCACAAGCACTATTATAGCTGAAAAATAGAGCAAAGCAATTCAAACTTAAAATTAAGAACATCATGTTCCTCACAGCAGTTGCATGCATAGTCTTCCAGACTGTTTCATCTTAAGATCAGAGTTCATAAAACTGTTCTACTTGATTTCTTTGAATTTTGAGACCAAAAAGAGTTGCTTCTCACATGAACATGCTCCCTTCCACATTAGAGGCAGGTGTCTGACATCAGAGCAGGATTTCTTTCTCAATTCCCACTAAGCAAACAGTAGCAACTCTGTTCAAACCTATCTAAGAAAAGTACTCGTGTTATTTAAAGTATTTACTTTCCTTAGTTCACACCTTTTTAGTTGCAGCCACTGAATTTCTGAGCTAACTCCTCTAGCACAGTCTAATTGGACTGTGGCATCAAAACCTTATCAACAGATATGACACTCTAATGGTTAAAACACTCCATCAGTACATGCACTTCCAGGTCAAAAACGGCCATCATTTCATCAGTTTTGGAATTCTTGGGTCACAACAGATTTTTAAAACTGTACCACTGATGGATGAGCCTCATCCTTGTCCTTTCCTACATAATTTTTCACTGCTGTGAGAAGTGCTAAGGCTATTCAAGAACATCAGTTTCCACTGAAATTAACATAATTATAATTTATAGCATTCAATTTTTACACCAATATTACAGCACAGAACAAATGATAGAAGCAGAACGAATCGATCTTTGCTTTACGTATACTCTCCAAAGTTATTTTCTGCAACAAATGCCTAGTCCAGAAACCCAAGTTTTATCCTAAAAGCCTCTGTATTAGTCTACCTGTATCCCAGTAACTCAAATCTTCCTGCAGACCAGCTTGAATAAATCAGGGTTGAGAAGAGTCCCTTCATTTTCTCTTCCCCTCTGAAATGCACCGTGCTAACCTCGAGTTTGGGAGGGAGATTAGGAGACAAATGAAACTACAACCCGCGCGTGGAATATCCCCTGTCCTCCATGACCTAGTCCAGTTTAGCTATGGGCTTCCTAACAGACACTCATCCGCCACGTTAAACAAATTAAACCACTTTATTTAGCATATGAGTAAACTGCTTTCAGGGGAAAGATAATATTCACCCAGACCAATCGAAATAGAGACTGCAGGGAGAATATTGGAGAAATACTATATGAACATAAGCTTACAAAAGAAGTGCCATCAGTTCACCAGCGGAAAAAGAAACTTGGTGAATAAACACTTAAAATGCTTTGCCTTTCACTACAAACACTGTTGTTCCCCACTGTGGAGAAGGGGAAAGAACGAAGATCTCCAGGCGTTTAATTCTGCAGGGGAACCCTAGGGACGAGCCAGAACCTCCCTCCCTCTCTGCCCTGCTCGGATTAGGTAAGAGCCAGCCGCGTTCCCCGGGAATGTCACGGCGGGGCCGCGAGCGGCCCATTTCCCGGGGCAGCCCGTTCCCGGGCCCACCGTGGCCAGGCCGCCTCC
>VYXB01010642.1:69420-92734 GCA_013397135.1 Pachyramphus minor
GCTGCGCCCGAGCGATCGCGATCCCGATCCCGCCGGTGCCGCCTCCGCGCCAGCGCGCTCCCGAGGCGCGCTCCCGCCACCCACCGCGCACGCGCAGGCCGCGCTCTGCCCCGCGCCCGGCCCGGGAACAAAGGCCGCGGTGCCCCCCGGGAATGCTGCGGGAATGTTCCGCGATCCCGCGGGATCTGAGTCGCCCCCCGAACCCCGGCAGAGCCGCCTCTCACCTGCGCCGCCGCGGGGTCACCCGGAGCCCTCTCAGCCAGCCCGGCCCGGGCGGCGGCCGCCCCGTGCCCGGCGCTGGGAGCGGGTGTTGGGACACGCCGGCATCCGCAGGGCCGGGGCCTCGGGGGCCACGCGGGGTCCGTCACAGGGACTCGTAATTCTGCTTTAAAAAATAAAAAAAATCCGCAAAGGGGCCTCTCCGAGAGAGGCCGGTACCGTCGAGCACAGGGGCACACTCGTGGTTTTAATGGACTGCTGAAAACAGATCCCTCCTCCGGGCTCTGCACAGATTGTGCATCATTCGGCTTGGGTCCAGCAATGCCCTAAATACATACGTAACTTTCGGTACATAAACTGGATGGAATAAATGTAATTACTGGTGTGCTTACATATACTTTGTTGGATTAGGACCCTGTTCATCTATGGAAGATATCCCGAGGTTTGCCAGAGGAGAGACACTTGTTTATTTTCTGTAAAGTATTTAAAAATATGTTTTTGCTATCTTATTTCCATTTTTTTGAATGACTGAAGCATTTTCTTGGCCAGTTTAATTGATTATCCAGATGGTTCTCAGTATCCTCCTCATTCCTTTTGATGACCAGTAAAGCACTTCTTTTTGTGTTTCAACATAGCACTGCTATGTTGAATCTGCCAAGTCTGCTCTTCAGAGATTTTTGTGATTAGTTTTAAGGCAGATTCTCAAAAATACATCACTGTAGTGATGCAATGCAATATGTACCAAACTCACTCTTTAAAAATCCTCCCGAGTATGGATAATATCAATTATTTATTGTCAAAGGATGGCAACTACAGGAGTTTAACTTTGCACATCATTTCTCCCTGCACACCTTGTAGCTATGCAGTGATTATTGAGCTTTTTCCTTTAAGTATTCATGAGGAGTGATACACATGGCAATGACTGCCAACTCATAGTTGGGCTGACTTATTGAATACTTAAAGAGATATGTTATGATTAAGTAAGGTACTATTTTTATCCTGGATAGGAAGGGCACAATTCTGAAGCAACATATTCTCGATATTAAATTTTTTCCCCACCTTCAATTTTAGCACAGAGTAGGGCTAATAATTTGATGTATTTTTAAACATATGGAAGTCTATCCAGAGGTGGAAACTTTAAAAAAGAGAGTGTCCTATAGAGAACAAGGAAAAAAGTATGTATAATAGTAGCAGTTAGTATTTTTAGAGAACCAGAATGCTTATCAGTTCCGGTAATCTGTGTGGTTTTGTGCAAAGCATCTCTGTGGTTAACACTTGGATCCTGGAAACACACAGTAACCTTTTGCTAAAAAGAGGGGAGTGACAGTCTTGCAGTCCTGTATCAATGCATTGCTAGTTAGTCAGCATTACTAAGCATTTGCTTTTCCCTGGGTAGAAACTAGTTTCTTGGGCAGCGAAAGTAATTAAATCTAGTTTCTAGTTTTTCTTCTCTCTGACCTCACCACAGGAACCTCCCAATTTCTCCCATGGTCCTGCTACCCTCTGAAATGCCTCCAGCTCGCTCACCTGCCTCAACCCTTTGTAGCACGTCAGCTCACTCATCCCTGTAACTGGAGGTGCCCCAGAGGGGACACTCAGCACAGCTCCTTCCCAGCTGGGTTCCACCCACTGCTCCATGACCCAGCTCACACCTTCCAACTCTCCAGACCACAGCCACCTTTCTCTCCTCCCATCAGTAGGACCACTCATCTCAGTTTTCTTCCACTATTCATCAATACACCTTGCAACAAAGTTACAGGAACTGCAGAGTCTTTGAGACTCGTGCCTCCCTCAGACTGGGGTGTCCTTAAGCCCCAGGGTCAAGAGTTAGTAGAGATCTGACAGGAATAGACCCCATAGCAGATGGCACAAGCTTCATTACTGTAGGAAATGAGGGCTAAAAGACACGTTAAGAGGTCGTCTAATCCATGTTCCTGCTCAAAGGTAGGATCAGCTATACCTTTGCTATTCCTACCAGAAGTTTGTCTAAACAGCTCATAAAAGTCATTCATATATATCATTACATTATAATCTAAATCTCCCATTATAATTTCAGATCATTCTTCAAACACTTCAGTGAACACAGGAACATTTTTTTTTTTCATTTCTCAATTTTAGATGACTTTAATCTTCAGTAAATTACATAAATTCCTTTCTGTCTACAGGTTGGCACTGCAAGGCCTCTGATCATTCTTTTCTTTTCTCTCAGCATCTGCTCCTTTTATTCTGTTTTTACCATAGTTCTGGCAACTGGATACAGCACTCCAACTGAGGCCCTTTTAAATGATGAGTAATAAAGGCTGACTATGGAGATGCCATTAAATTAGCAGTATCTGTTAACATACTAATTTCAAACCAAAGTTAAGCATTTTAACATCAAGGTTTACTAATAATTTATTTATTGACATTACTTTTGTATGCATTGTTTACTAGGAAAAGTACCTACTGTCACTATATAATACCACTTTAATTGAAGTTATATAGGGATGTAGGCCTACAGTTTAATGGGATTACTGTGTTTCCTTGCTAGACAATAATGTCTGTAGGTCTTCAGTTTCATTTTATGTAATAAAATACTTTTTTTCTCCTCTAAACTTGAGACAGTATTCTCTTCCTTAAAAGTTCTATTATTTCACATTCATTTAGTAAAAGGGATAAACTAGTTCACACCATTTATATAAGTTACTGTAGTATTTCACAAAGTTAATAATTATTATAGCATACATGAATTTTTATGTGAAAAGTCATTGGTGGTTATTTTATGTTCCTGTAAAACACATTTTTTGTTTCACAAATGAAGAAAGTACTACCAACACACAGCACCATCCTCTTGAGATGAAGAAACATGATTATCCATGGATAAATTGGCTATCAAGTATTGTGTCTGCATCTGATTTCTTAGGCAGAAATACTGCTTCTGATCATTCAAAGTAACACTCAGTGCTGTGAGCTAAGTACCTACTCCCTCAGCAAAGCACCCAAACATAAACTCATTTCTAAGTTTGTCTGTAACAACACTGAAGGTAACAACAATACATATGCTTAAGTGATTTTCCTACTTATAAAGTCTCTAAATATAATGAATTCATTTTTACCCAGTATCCTTTCTTAAGTACATTTTTTTATATATTGAAATGAGAACATTGAGCCCTTAAGAAAATCAAGTACCTGGTGTCCAACAAAATACATTTATTTTGAGACTTCAGTAAATGAAGTACCTGAAGGTAATAGTACACTAATTAAAAATCAGTGATTACAGAAGTTACAAAAGGACACATAGGATCTCTACTGATCTCTTCATTCTGCAACAGGGTGAGTTCAGGTTTTTTAATTTATGTTCATCACTGTCTAGGCTGCTGAACACCTGTATTCCCAACCAGTTTATTTAGGGATCTTCTGGCAGCAAGAAAGTGAAAGAACAGCATGACTACTTAAAGCAGCTCATTAAAAAATAACCTTAGTTTTTCAGAGGAGCATCGATGGCACATGTGTGCTTGAACCACACACCCTGTACAGGAACAAAATTCTGAGCTAACAAGAATTCCATAAGAAAGCAACTTTGGATATGCTGAATCTCTTCTTATATAATGTGCTGAACTAAACCTAGTTTGTAAGGAAGTAATGAGATTCTCTGAAAGAGGTGTGATATCCCACTCCCAACCTGCAAAACCTTGTACATGCACACGATTGCTGACACCAGTAATTTCACTGATAAATGCTTCACATGACAAAGAGCTGGGAGATTTTTCCCTGCAGTGCTGCCTTTAACATCTACAGCATTCAAGCAATTTCCTCAAATTTGGTTTCCACTAAAACAAGTGAACAAACAAAACTTTCAAAAGAAAGAGCTAAAGTTTCAGAAGGCAAATAGAGTCCAAAACTTAGTTTTAAAATAATAAATATTTCATTTTGAAGCTTATGTTGTGTTAGACTGGTTGGATTTACTGGTCCTGATGTACCAGTTGAGTTCATTGGATATACTCATAGAAATGATATGCTAAGATCTATTATTAATTATAGTGTAGCTATGTACTAAGTCTTCAAACAATTAAAAGACAGACAACCTGAAAAATATCAGTTTGATAATCTGTATTTTGTAATTATCATAATTGACTAATTTAACTCAGTTATTTTATAGGACCATTTTTCACTTCTGTTTGACTTTCATGCACCTGATTTATTTACCACTTATGTCCTTTTTCAGGATTTATCAGAAGCTGAAACTGAGAGAAAAGGTGGAAGACAGACTTCATAAAAAGATCAGGAAAACAAAAGCATTTTTAGTTTAACAGTGGATGAGTCTTGGGGACACAAACAAAAATAATCTTTTTAAAGTGAAAAAGATTCTAAATTATTTTTTTAAAAGTTACTCTGGGCAGAAAAATGTGCCTTGTTACCCTTTAAATCATATAAACACATTGCAGAAGCCTTTTTAGAACTGGAGATTTTAGGCAATCCTAAATGAATTAACTTTTCAGAAGCACTATAGAAGTTAATGCCTTCTTCCCCTCCTGACAAAGGCCAGCACCCCAACATTTTGTAGAAATCTAAGCAGACAGCAATCACAGGATTAGGCTGAATGTATTTTTTCTTTATGAAGCAGTTATTTAAAAAACACATTTTAATAATCTGTCAATCAACTGCAGGCCTGCTAGCAAATCTGATGGGTCACAGAAGAGAGGGAGCTCCACAGAAATAGTTATGATCAGCATATTTCTAGGCAATTATTACCTCGCAGTTTTAGGAGGGAAGCAAGTGACTGTGTGTCAGTGTGGGTGAAGTAATTAATTTAAATTCTGTTTTAGAACAAGCTCTGGTTTTCAAGACAGAAGTAGTACACTATCAGCCACAGAAAGAGCCAGCACAAGCATCATCCTCCTGAGGATCAGCATGAATCCAAGGAGAGGCTTAGGACCATCAGGTTATTTTGCAACAATCTATACCTAGTCGTTAGACAAAATACAATTCCAATCAGCCCTGACCTATTTTAGATTCCAGCTAACTAAATTTAAAAGCCTTTAAAAGCAATTCAAATCTCCTGAATCATCCGGTTCTTATATGCTGTCTTCATTTAACTCCTTCTGAGTGAAAAATGCGATGTGTAATTATGTAGCATTTAAAATGGTATCACATTGGAAAAATTCTGTGATCATGTAGCATGTGATATTATATAGAAATAACTTCATAACTACATGTCAATTCACTAAGTCAACTACAGGATGTAAACCTGATTTTAAAATAGTTTTAAACACAGTAACTTTTCCAGTTTTGAAATTTTCATGTCTGTAAGGCTGAACAAGTGTTTTTTGAGTATTTTCTTTTGTCAAGGTTTTTGGGAGGTTATGCCTGGGTGGAAGACATTATTCTTACACCATACCACCATACAGTCATAGGTAATTAGAAACAATGTAAAGTAATAAGTCATCCATTAAACATGTTATTTTTTTGTGGACTTTTGGTTTTGTTTTAAGTCTGAGACTATTACCAGATCTGATTTTGTTTGACAGATAATCTCCATATACAAATAATCATGTGCCAGCTAAAGCCTAATCATTGTATAGAAAGTTCTGAACCAAACTCAACACATCTTTAGTTTAATCCAGAAACAAACAGCAAACAGGGTATGCAAACACCTGTAGCTGGCACAAATAAGTTAGTTTTCAAGAGGTATAGTCCCATACCAAGCACATTAAAGGTAGCTTTTCTCTAAACTCTTATAGGTTGTTCCATTATACTGTTACTCATAGTTCAGGCAAACAGCCAATGTTTTCAGCCTCCCTAAAATGTTTCAGTCAGGAGGAGACCTGTATAGGATTTAGGTATGTCTTTGTCATAAGCCTATTGATTTATGAAATAGTTGCCTTGAACATATTGGAGAGAAAAAGAAAGTGGCATCACTTTCCTTGCTTACAAATCCCTTTTTTTTGCTTTTGTGAAAAACCTCTGACAGAGGCTCATGGCTTCTCTTCAAGTTTTCTGATGAGAAAACACGCACTAATCCCCATTTCTATACTTGCAACCAGCCTCCCGAGGCACATGATTAACACCTTGCTCAGATCCTGCCACGTCTCCCAGTTCCTACTGTTCTAGCTCTCTCAGTACACATAAATGTTCCATTGTTCTCCTCTTCAGCCTTTACTTATTGACAGCCCGTGACTGAGCACAGGCACAAACATTTGCCAGAAAAAAAGACCATTTTGAGAACACCTCCAAAGAAAATGGTCATGCTTCCACTCTTTTTCCCCCTCTTTTCTTCCTCTATCCATACAAACAGGGACAAAAAGTCTCCTGGTTTTCATTTTCTGCATGAATCAGTAAGAATGAGAGCACTACCATGGGGAAGCCTGGACAAAGAAGAAAGGTTTGCATTCAGCTTTCAGTGAAGGGGGATTGGAGAGTTTTGAATTTCCTGTTTGTAATTTTTCAGCAGAGTTCTGGTGGTCACCAAGATATAAATGCAGCAAGATCATATAGTACAGCAAGAGTCAACTTTACTCACATTCCTATTTCTGTTTAAAATACATTTTAAAAACATTATCAATGTCAACAGAGACTTCTCACCAGAAACACATCAGCAAATCATGTACTGGATAAATATAACACCTTACATTAGGTATTCTGGGAAAAGTGCAAAGTAGGGATATTTATTATCAGGGATCCCTTGTCATTCAACATTCTTGTTAATTGTACTGGGAGATGGTCTGAGCAGACACCACAGAGTGTACTGAGGATTATAAAATTGGAGAGGGTGAAGCACTGAAGAAGCTGTTGGCCACAGAGAAATCTGATTACATGCATTATCCCTGACACTTCTGATTTACCAGAGAAGAGGGAAAATTACAAATGATAAGGTTCTGGTTTTCACACCTGAGTACAGAGAAAGCTTGAGGCATTATAATATTATTTGATATAAATGCCTAATTCATACAGCACACATATTTTTTTTCCTTCCTACTGTAGTGTCATTTACCATTGTGGCACCTCTGTTTCCAGCCTCCCCATAGACTGCTGGTGCTGCACAGGAAAGCTTTTGAGGCTTCCTTTTATTCAACGAGGTTGTAATAACAGTGTTATAAGAGAAAAGGAAAAAAAAAGAATTAAAACAGTCTGGTTTGCTACCAGATAATTAAAAAACATGGAATATGACAAGAATGGATGGTGACATTGACCATCAATAATGTCAGCATAATCCTTTCTGCTGAAGATGTTGGATTTTTAATTCCTGTTATTTTTTGTTGGGGGTGGGTTTGGTTGTGTTGTTGGTTTTTTTTTTAAATTTCTCTCAGTTGTATGGAGAGGACAGCTCTCTGGCCAAAGTAAAAGACTCTTTTGTAAAATTATTAGACTTGATTCATTAAAGATTAAGCATATACACCAAAGTAAGCCCAAAATTAAATGTAAAATCTCTGAGGTAGTTATAAATAAATCCATACTTGTTTTGATTATTTTGCACATTTGCTTAAAATGAAAAGCTCTTGGGAAGATCATACATTTGCAGAGCTGCCTGAGAGAAAATTTATAGCTTGTCAGCTGCATAAAGATATCATCTTCCAAAGTATTTTTGGGTGACATGGTAACAACATTCAATAAGATATTAAACAGAAATCCTTTGCAAGCTGTGCCTGTGTTCACTGTCACACTGCTAAAAAGTTTATTTCTCTCTAAATGGAAGAAAGCAAGTACATCATTTGAACATCTGCACGGTGAAACACAGATCCTTTTTCATAATTATGGAGCAAATCCTGCCCTGGCTGGCCCAGTGGGGATGAGGAGAAGAACTGCATAGTGCAGTCGTTACCACAGGGACCTTGCAGACAGGATTGGATTCCATCAGGCACACCCCAGGGAGGCACTTCAAGACATGATAAAATACTACAACCCTGTCTGCCTGCTTGGCCTTACATACAGTATTAGGGAAGCCTGGAACAGCAGCTTCTTCTTTTAAATAATATGCCATTGAATCTGTATCATATCAAGTAGAGGTCTGCCACATTATAGGTCTGTAACATATTATTGTAACATGACTGTTTTAAGAGTGCTAATGGAAAAATCCCTAGCTTGTTCAGAATTTAAGCTCCAGAACACAGTAATTTCTTGCTGCAGAACTATTCTTGCTGTTGGGCATCCTACACATTCAGACAGTTTGGATGGGTGGAAGGCAAATCTACTGCACAGCAATAAAATCAATCATCTCTGTGTGGATTCTAAACTAGGCTATTCAGGGACAAATCTCAAACAAAGTGACTCCAATAGTTCCAACAAACATATCTGTCCCTTTAGTCACCATGTTACAGACAATAATTTTCACAATCAATAAATTTCATCCCTGAGCTTACAATAAATAGTCCTTAGAAGCATATTACAATGGGAAGTCCTGGAATGTGACCTATCCTAGTAACTAACCAAAGCAGAATCTTCTCCAGCTGCACATCAAAGCAGCTGTAAAACTTCTTTTAGCAAGGAATTAGAGTTCATTCAGAAAATACAACTATTTTACCCTATCAAATTTCATTGACTGCAGAGTTCCTGCAGTGCTGAATCCAAACTTTGGGGGTTTTCTTGTGGAGGTTTTTTTGAGGCAGGGATAAATTCCAGCATATTTGTGAAAAACATGAAAGAACTTCTTGACTCCAACTACTAAATCTGCCTCCCCTCCTCATTTCCAATTTTTTGACAATTTAGCTTCCTTTTACAATTGTTTTATTCCACTATTGAGGTTCAACTTTTCGAAGTGTGCATTGTGTTTTTCAGAGTTGCATATCTCCCTTTTTCTCCTTAGTTGTGAAGTCCATTAAGAAACTACTTTAATCCACGTCCACTTTAACTTTTTCCTCCTTTTTAAAGTGTTGTTTACCATAAGCTCTCAGTTTTATTGTCACCTTCCTGATTGCTGTCTACCAATTAGACACTGAAAAGCAAAAGGGTATCTGGAGTTTCTATCAAGGAAGAAGTACCCCTTAGGAATGAAAAACAACCCATGGCTACTGCATCTGCTGAATTCTAATGGAAATGAATTTAATCTAGTTACAGGATAGACACTGGGGCTTAGTAGTGCCAGAGGCCTTCTGAACTGTGTACATGCTTATCATAAATCCTCACAAACTATTTTAAATGTCATTTATCTTTGTAGCTCTCTAGTTCTGTAACTTTGTTACAACATGGTGCTTAAGGAAACCATAACAAAAACCTTTTTACTATGCAGAACTTTTTTCACCATGATTTTTTACAGTATAAACTGAAACCAACACAAATAGGAACTGGGTGTTGGGGTGATACTTGTTCATGACAGTACTGCTAAATACTGCTAAATAAGCCTTAGTAGCCTAAGCTTGCATGTGTCAAACCTGTAACAATATTTAAAACACTGCCCCCAAACCCCACTTACCTCAAAGAGGATGATGGCAAGACCATATCCTAGAAGGGAGATAAATCTCCACACATTATCAATACAAATTAAGCAGGGAGGTTATTGATTAGAGTCTCTTGTGCCAATGGAGGAAAAAGCAACCAATCCTTCATCTGAGAGAGGCACTTTTCTAACATTCCCAGTTCCTTGCATTTTCACCTTGAGTTTTGAGCTGCAGTTGCAATGACATCAATATGTAAATATTATGATCTGACTTAGGAGAGTTAAAATACTATACAACTAACTAATTTCAGCCAGTAGGCTAAGAAATTCTGTTTCTCCACCTTTTGGATTAGTTGCTGTATGCATGGGGGTTTTTTTTTGGTTCACCAGCCGAGACTGGCTTAGACAAACTGCTGTAACTACATATTATTAATGATAGAGAATTACAAGGCTAATTTAAAAAAAAAATATAATTTGCTGTTTTTGAGATCTGACAGATGTTATTTCCTACATCAAAATCATTATGTTATCTACAACATGAACTATGAGTAATGTATGCATTACACCATGTTAGCAGTCTACCAAGATTCACCGAGACAACCACAAACTGGGAATACTCTGATACATCTCCTTTTGCACATCTTTAATAAAAACATTACCAATCGTCCTTATTCTTGGATACCCTAAATTCAGACAATTAACAAGAAAAGCAAAATGGGACCTGAAATCCTGTGTCTCTATTTCCATGAGCAGATTTTGTGTGTCCTGGAGGGACATGGAGTAACCACTCCACTTCCCAAATTGCCATTTTTGTCTTCATGTGTGCATATAAAAGGACTGATACATTTGATTCACTATCCTTGCAGTACCCTCAAGAGGACTATGAAAAATCCAACTCTTCATGACTGTAATTCATGGAGTAATTCTCCTGAACAATCAGGACATTAGAACGCTGATGGACATTCCTTCTGATGTCACAAAGTCACCTACAAGCAAGACCTCTGGCTAAAGCCTTCATACTCAGCCCACACACAGTTGCCTCAGTGTTGTGATGGAAGACTCAATTTAGTTCTATCTACTATACAAACTACAACTGACCTCTTCAAATTACAAGACACTAAAGTGTATTTGGTAAGAATATGTAACTGGATTTTCAGACACCTTTGATCATAGATCCCTTTACGGAGTCTTAACAGTATCAATTCCAGTTTTGCAGCAGCTAAATTACATAGGTGATGCTTTGCTTATTAAATGCACAATGCTTATGAATCCTAATCATACACCAGGGCTTCAGTAAACCAGTTGGTCAATGGATATAAAGTTAGGGGACACTTGTTGTCCCACACACACTTTTTATGGCCAAAAAAAGGAATATGGACAAAAGAAAGTGAAAACCAGAAAAAGCAAGCAATATAGGAAGTAGTACACTATGTTGTCATCCTGATATTTATCCTGTTTTGCAGTTATGGCCAAAAAAAGAAAAAGAAGAAAAATAAAAAAAAAGAGGGATAAAAGGTTTGCTGGGATTTCAATGAAAGTAACAGTTTTGCAAGTGTGCAAAACCTTCTTCTGGAGCATGAGGAGGGACACAGAAAAACATGAAAATCTGAACTGAGTAACTAACTAAAAACTAACTAAAAAGGCATCAATTGTACCGTGTTGGGGTTATTGGAGAAAGGATTTAATCATTCGGTACCACTGAGAGTTGGCAGACATTAACAGAGAGGCTGTGAACGGATCTAAGGATGAGCATGGCTTATTTGCTTGATGCAATATGCCAACCAGAAGCAGATGATCTCAGAAAGGGATCATGTTCTCAAAGTTGCTGTCTAGGAAAAAAAATCCCAGATTTTAACAAGTCAGAAATCAGCAGAGAGAAATACCAGAATATGTTCATTTATTATGAAGAAGATACAGAATCTTAGAAACACAGTTCTTTTTTTTTTTTCCCCTAGCTGACCTCTGCTATTTGTTGAGAAAAACTGAATTACAGTACCGAGAATCAATCCTCAATGAAGTTTTTGAAAGCATTTCACATTTGCCAGCTAAAAGTTTAAACAGAAGAGTCCCCTGGCATCACCGCTGGCTTACACACAGATTCACTTACACACATTCCATTTTTCATGAGGTGCCCACATCAGCCATATAACATTACTTACAGAGAAACCTTACTGCTTTTTCTCCACTGTTTTTTAGTAATACAAGGCGTCTGTTTCCTCCGGGTCCTACGGTTTCTTCTTTGTTACTTTATATCCAGAGTCACAGAAGAGCATCTCCTGCCTTTCATTGTATTCCTCTGCTGGCTGTAAGGAGTAATTTTCATGGTTGGTCTATGAAAGAGCTTCATTAGGAGAGATCATTTTAGCCAGAAGACCTCTCCCTGGCTTGGGAAAAGATTAGGTTATTTCTTCTTTTGTGTTTCTGGCCTCATGGAGAAACTGTGTGAGGCTTTCCTCATTTACTGATAGTCTGGGCTGAGCTTCATCTTCCAAAGAAGCACATCTTCATCTGCTTATGCTTCTGTATAAACAGTTACATAAAAACTTACACTGGACTGATTCCAGTTTATAAAAGGCCCTGAGATTTCCATGATATTAGAATTATTTGAATGGCAGGAAAGATTTGTACCCCATTTATGCTGTGGGAGCACAGCCCTTCACTGTCTACACACCAGACAAGCATTAAGATTTGGGGCAAAGCATAAAGAGCTGAGCTATAGCCAGATGGCTGTGCCAGACTAGTTCATATAATGCATTTAAAATTATTATGGTTTTCCCCTCTGATGATGGTGCATTGCTAAAGAATAAGCTGTATGGATACTCTGCATGCTACTTAAATACTTTCATGGAGAGAATGGAAACTGCTGTCATAACTGTTCTGTACTTATCTGCCAACATTCTGAGCTATAATTAGTGAAAAATTTCCCAAATGTTTCAATAGTTGGTAGAAGAGAGCTGAAAGTGTTAAGCTATTTTACAATTTTCCTCAGCAGTTTTGGGCATTTATCGTCTTTGTTCTCCATCAACACAGGTGCAATTTGTCAGGCATCAGATCTTCAAGGAGCTCCCATGGTACTTGTTGATAGTCCTCAGGAAAAGTTCTATTGTATTATATTGCTTTAGTGAAACATGAGTAAGATAACTGCTTTAAACCTTTTCCATTTTCAGGAGAATTCTAACAAAGCCTGTGTTAGAATCTCCATAGCTTTAGTGATTTGAGCCTAACAGGCAGACTAATTGCTCAGGTCTTTGAATCTCTCAACTGGAAAGAGATTGCTACCTGTAATTTAATTTATTAACTGTGCACATACCCTTAATTCTCTATAGGAATGAAATAAAGGATAAGAAGGGGAATAATATATCTTAAATCCATACATTTAAGTGGCTATGAATTAACTCCCTTGGTTACTGCATAATCCATCGTATTTTTCTTCTCTTTTCCTCTATGTTTTACTGAAAAGCCTGACTAGATAAAAGGAGAACAAGGAGAACTTGTAAAGAAACAGAAAGGACCACTGACAGATTCAGCAGGAATTCAAAACCGTCTTCAATATCCAGGTCTTCAGTTTACCCAACTTATGCTTATATGGAGATTTTGCAGGCAAGTTTGGACAATAGTATATGAGAATCTACAAAGGTAGAAGGAATTTTCCAAGCTAGGGCAAGACATGGTACAGGATGGGGTGTAGAGAGTGTCTGTATGGTCTAAAACCTCTGTTCAAAGTGATGCAAATCTGCATTAGGTTCATCACTTGAGAAACAGAGAGCAGTGATTTGAGCACCTGCACCTCTTGCATAGAGCATAATTTAAACAGGAAACCAATACTCTTAAAAACACAATTGAAGAACTTACAAATTATTAAATAATGTTTTGGACTTCATATAACCTGAGTGTGGTCTCCTTTCCAGTGACCACAGTCTAATTTCATCAACAGAAAGGTATGAAATAATTTCATTATTAGAGAGGTAAAATATACTGCACATTTAAAATTAATCACAAGGGATGGAGGGAATGTTTTCATACAGCTCACACAGGAAGATGAGATTATGGTAAATGTAACCAATTCCCACTCTGTTGAATAGTGTTTTCCAATTTAACAGATCCAGAGTTTTCTGGCCACTTTGTGGAACAATGGAACAGCTCACAAGACAAATTAGCAACTTCTTGGGTTATGTTTCAAAGAACATGTTTGTCATACTAACAAATTCCTCCCACAGATGATGGCCAGAACATAAATCTTTCAATGTAAGTCAGAGTTCGCACGTACAGGAACAAAAGGCAGACTCTGTTAAGCTTCAAGGGAACATGGGAGCAGCATCTATCATGACAAAGACTTTGTGAGCATTTTATTACTTGCTATCCTCTTATTTTAACTGTCTGCATTGATTTGTCATAATCATCATCCTTCTCTCTCTGTCCTTCTGTCATTAGTCAAGCGATATGTGAACATCCTCATATGCTGTAATTAATATATTGCTCTAGAGTGGAAATTTATAACATTGCCAGTTTGTGTTACAATTCACAGTACAAAAAAGGCCTACAATTGAACTTTCTCTGCCCATCTCTCATCAAAACCTCCGAATCACTTCTCATAATTCTGACTTTTCTCAACAATACAGCTTGTATTTCTTCTTTATTTTTCCAGTGTTCTTTTTACAAGGGGCAGGGGGTGTCAAGGGTTCAAACTGTAAGCCAGGATAGACTCAAGTGTGCTATGCAGGAACACCTAATCTCACAGCACTGTAAAAAGCAGAAATATTCAGCTGTGTTATGATACAGATAACCTTTCCCATTGTTTCCCACAGAAAGTACGAGTGTTTATTTAAACTAAATATAACAATATCAAAAGCATATTTCTTCATTTTACATGTCAGACTGGAGAATATTTAAATAATAACAATAAAAAATGTGTAAGATAAAAGGTAATTTAATTTGAACATGTATTTCATGTACTTTGACATGATCTGGGACACTAACCATAATAAAAGATCTAAAAAGGTTTATTTACACAGTGATATGCTGCCAACAAGTGTTAGATATGAAGGCCAGAAGTCAAGTTCCAATCTTCTGAGTCAAATTCACAATAGAAAACAATGTCACCACTTCACATTTTCTGGAAACATGGTCTGTCATTTTTGCTACCCATTTGTCAGCACTCCATCAAGCTTCTGCCACACCACAATGAACTGTTGGCTACCTCAGATTATTTGCTATTATTTATGTAAGATCTTGCACTATTTGGCTAGATATTTTTTAAGCCTCATTAGCAGAGATTACATCATTAGTGAAGATTTAGCCCTGACAAGGCAGGTCCATTAAGAAAGAAAGAAAGGCTGAGTTCTTACACTATACAGTAATTTGCAAGTTATATTAACTATATTTCCACGCTTAGTACAACTGTATTTATATCAGGTATTTCGCTGGTATGAGAAGAAAACATGATTACCAACAAACATTCACTCTGTGAGCAGTGAAATCAGTCAAGTCCAGCCTCTGGACTTGATTGGAATTCAAGCACTTGTGGCATCTGATCACTTACTGTCACAAATACAATAAGAAAAAACCCACCTTCATCACTTTGGTAGAAACCGGATAGTGGTGTGGAAGATGACAACTTGAGCAGCAGCTGAAAGAGGGCAGAAACTCATAAAACTCATTTAACTGCAAAGACAAGCAGAGTAAATATCAGGTCCTAATTCCAGGTTATGACACCATCAAGATATTGTACCATGAGTCAGGACTTAAGAAGAGCAGTGATGTTTATCCATCTGCATATTAAATGCTTTCTAGCAAGTATGAAAACAATATAAGCTAAAAGTTAGCAATGAGATCAAACATGTTCACATAAAATGCTTCATAAGAAAATATACTCAATATATTCTGCTCGTATCATCAACTGCAGACAGCTGTATAATGTGATACACACAGGATAAAAATGAGAAGGAGGAAAATAAATGCCTGCTATCTTTAACACACCACTTCTACAGTCCCCCGAAGAGGACGCTTGAAGCCTAAAGTTTACTTAGATTTATTTGTCAGAGATTCTAGGAGCTCCTTAGAGGACCTCCAGATGTTGTCAGAGCACCTTTAATTTATCTTGAAATGCATAAGCCAACTGTGCTTCAATTGCTGCTAAATGTTTTCCACCATTCTTGCTCTGCTGGCTACACTCCCCTCACAGAACCTGAGCTTAGCAAGGGGCCAGGAGAGCTAAATACACAGGCTACTTTAATTTCTTTATAGTCAGCTTGTGAAAAAGGTCAGTATGCAGAGTATGGGTGGGTCAAAGCCCATTGACACAGACAGCAATATTATATAGGTGCACAGGGATGGAGGTTTGCACAGGAAGCTGCAATTCCAGTTTATGTATCAGGGAAAGGTCACACACAGCAGAAGTCCCTACCACAGGTTTGGTTGCCCTTAGAAATAAACTGGTTAAAAGTTGGTGGGATCACACTTACTTTCTTCCTCTGCTTTGCTTTCAGGAGCAACACAGTGTAGAAACAGAGATAACCTGGGCATTGGGATCACTTGTATGTCAGCATGGCCACACACCCCAAGCTGCATCCTGCTGCCAGCTAAATTCTGCCCCAAATCACAGCGAAAGCTCTGTCCACCCCACTTACCATCTTGTCTGAATAGACCCTACTCTATACATTTTACCTTCAAAACTTTAAAATTTTTCCTTTCAGCCACATTCTTTCTCCTTGACGTATGTTCCAAGGAACATCAGTACAGTTTGCTTAAAAGAAGGGGCATTTATATGATGCCTAATAAATGGTACATAACATTGCATAAAGTTATATCCTAAGATTACCTCTGTAGAAGCATATGCTTTCTAAAGCACATCTATGTAATTTTGACAAGGTATCTAGAAGTAATCTTTGTATTCTAATATGTGCAGAAATAAAAACATCAAAAGGGAAGTCTCCCAATACATTCTTTCTCAGGAATTGACAGATCTCCCTTTATTTCTCATTTTGCAGAGCATTCCCTCTGCAGTACACACATTTATGAATATTTCTTCTTGAACTCACATTTTCAGGAGGGAGTTTCCCAAGGAAGGCTTTCCAAATAATGTTCCATGTCAACTTGTGACCCTGAAGCAAAGTACCCCACATACCAGTATCTTCCAAGGGTGACATATCTATTCCCCTGATATATGAGCATCTTGAACTCAATGTCATGTAGCCCAAATTGCAGGGATGACTAGATCATGATGCAATTCTGCTGATTTACCAGGATTGTAGAGAGGGGTATTTGGTTTATGGAACTCAGTGATGTTTTCATCTCTATTTTGAAAGTGTACTGAAGAAAGACAACCCCCCCAGGACTGCCTGATTAGCTCCATGTCCTTTTTCCCCACCACCAGTACTCTGACAGATGTTAGTTTTGAAAAACAAAAACCTGCAGCATGTAGATACAGCCATGTAGATACTATCCCTTCAAAGAGATATGTTTCTTGCACTCTCATTTTAACACTACTGCCATCTTCTAAATACCTGCTATGCTCTGAAAGGATGACCCTTTCCTCCTCCTTCTGTTTCTACCCTCATTCAACTTCCTAACTTACAGGGATAGGGACAGAGTCTAATTGTAGTACAGATGTAAGAATCTAACCTTTTATATAGATAGCACATATGGATAACATCAATACACAACAAAATCATCTCCTGAGGAATTCAGTAGCACACTTGCTGTCCCACCAAGGTCAGTGAACATGTAGGAAAACAGCATTTGTCCCATAGTAAAAATGTCCCTGCTATGCATAAATAAACATTCTTCCAAGAGCCACTCAGTTTTCTTCCCAAAAAACTTTGGTAGGATTTGATTCCCCAGCAGGCTTACAGATACTGTCCAAAACTTTCCCCACTGCCAAGTGGTAGAAAAGGTGAAGAAAATTATTATACCAGAGAAGAGTTAAAAGGAGTGATTTATAGGAAGAAAGTAAGAGCCATTAATCTTTCATTTCAGAAAGCAATAGCTATAGACTCTTGCAAAAACTTTTTCCCCTTCTAGTACAAGTTGTAAACACACTGCAATCAATGGGGAAGGACTATCAGTCCCAGCTTTGCTTCTCACAGCAGTATTGGAAGCAAATGAGTTTGACTGGACAATGGATAAAACCAGGAGCACAGGGATCAGAATGTAGAATCTTATTTTGCTCATATTCACTTTAAGTTTTTCAATTAAGTCGCTGCTGCAGCAGCAATTACAAACATTGCTAAGATTAAATTCACAAGAAAAGTGTGTATGTGCATATTTGTACTTCTGAGCAATTTTCACTGGGTAACATAAAACAGCTGAAAGTAGGAATTTCTGTGTGAGGCACACATTCCTATCATTAGTGGTTAAAAACTCAAATCTCATTGGGGCTTTTCTCTGCTGAATTCAAAACACTGTCACTGATGACCCCACTGTTCCTCACCATGGACCAAAAGTCACACACAAATAGGGTTTTAACACGCTCTGCTGGCCAGGTCAAACCCTTTGCAAAAGCATTATGGTATTAGCTTGTCAATTGTTCCTGCATTATTTGTCCAATTTCTATTAAAGCTGCATGAGTACAGAGAAGAAAGGAGAGTACAAGGAAGTGTGACCAGAACTGGTGCATCTGGAGCCCCCCATTTGCAGAGAAACTATAAAAATAAATAAGCTTTCATATGAAACTCACAAAGCTCTACTCTTATGGCAAAACCAGCATCAAATGTAGCAACCATCCTCAGTCAAACACAGAATAACTTAGGTCTAGTCTCCTGCTCAGAGCAGGTGCCATTAGATCTGGTGGAACAGGGCTTTGTCCCATCCAGTTCTCCAAGGACAAAGATCCCATGGCTGTTCCAGTGTTTGATCCCCTTCACAGTAAAAACATTTCTCTTCCTCTGTAACTGAAATTTACTGTGTTCTAGTTTATGTGCTTTGTCTCTCATCCTATAGCTCTGCAGCCCCTGGGAAGAGTCATCCTCTGTCTTTTCTGTACCTTCCCATTAAACACATGTAGAGAGCAATAAAGTTTCCCCTTCACCTTCTTTTCTCCAGGCTCAAATAACTAAGTTCTCTCAGCATCTCCTTTCGTATCATGTACGTTATCTTAGTGGCCTTTTGCTGAATTAAATACAATATGAAAATGTCTTTCTGGTACTAGAGAGCCATTAAGAAGTTTCTAGTGCTCATGTACCAGACAGATGTATCTCAGTTAAATGATTTTAAAGGTTTGAAAATCTTTCAAAAGTAGCAATAGAATATTTTACAAGTGGATCATAAACTCTCATACTTTTTCATTTTATCTCCTCCATCTTGCATAAAGCTTTTACACGCTACAATATACATGACTTAATATATGTCAATACGAGAAGCTGTGAAACTTCTGTTTTCTAAAGTTTTTCTGCTGGAATTAGGAACTGGAAACTAGGACACCTCCTGCGTAAGCTTTACCTTCACTCACAGCACAAAGAAATATTAACAAGGACACTGGGACTTTGAAAAGTGTCATAGCTTTGCTGTCCTAGATTCAAAAAGGAAATGGCAATGCAGTGTCTGCTACATCGAGACTGACTCCTGGGAGCCAGAGGGAAAGCAGATGAAAAGCAACTTTTTTTTCCTAATGACAGCACAGGTTTCTAAATTTAAACATCCAAACAGAGAGATCTTGCAAAGATCTTAAAGTGATACCTTAACCCACTTCTAGAAACAATGATATTTTTTTTCAAAGTGCTATTCATATATAGAAAAATAACAGCACAGGGATTACATCACCTCAAAGGCACATAAGAGGATAATCAAGGATTCTGTGCTTCAAAAAGAAAGGTGGTGCAAACATCAGCCTTCTCTGGGTTAATATTGACAAAAGCCAAATGAAACAAAATTTCTGTGGCTACAGCAAACCTGGCAAAGCAGGGGTCCAGCAGGGCACATGCCAACGGAGGGGCAGAGGCAGCAACAGCCTCATGTGGGAAGTGTGCTGGGACAAACTGTGCTTTCTCCTGAGGAAACACTGCACAGATCCCTCCATAACACTGCACCTGCACCATACCAGCATCTGTCTCATACCAGCAGAATGCCTCCCATTTTCTCTGGTTTCCTGCAGCACTCAGAGGATCTCCATAGCTCCAACAGCCAGCCTGGTCACATACAATAAATAAATCAGGAACCTGTTAAAATGTGCACTCAGCCAAAATACAGCTTTCAATCAGTTTTGTGGGTTTCTTCGTTTTGTTGTTTGGATTTTTTTTAACTCATGGATGCCTGGAGGCTAAAGGGGGACTGAAGTCCCTCCTAAATCTCATATTAAATTGATGTCTAGATTACTCAGATGCATTAGCCTGCACTGTAGGCACAAAAAAAATCTTTGACCTCATTTAAGCTACTGCAAAAAACAGAGACACAAAGATGGTAGTGAAAAACATATTTAAAATTAGACACTGAGATATTCAGACATCATGTGCTAAATGCTGTTTTATTCACTGTCAGGAATGGAGTGCTGGAATCAGGAAGTTCCATAAAACCTGAAAATGACAGTAGCTTGTGTAGTGAGAAGGAAGTGAGAACTAATCCAGCCAGCTCCTTAGTGTGTCTGTAGGCAACAAAATTCTTTGTTTATTTTGCATGATTCTGCACAGTTCAAGCTCAAATGGGTAAGATTTTGAGCCCTTGGCAGATAACCAAGGTTACTAGTTAACAGTAACCAGAGTTAGAGACCTCCTGCAAACTCCTTACATGAAAAGCTACAGCTTGAATAGAAGCAACTGACCTTTGCTGAAAGTCATGGCAGTGTAAACACAAGTGTTGTCTTTCCATAACAAGTACTTGCATAACTAGGGCAACCCCCTGAACTGAGGAATTCAAGTACCTTTGCAAAATACAGGGAAGCAAGACTATAGCTGGAAATGACCTGACTTGCAAAGAATCTCTGTCCATTTATTCTTTTTTCATTTGTACTTAAGGAAATAATCAGAAAGGTTGTAACTTCCACCGTCATGTGTAGTGGTTCAAGAGCAACCAGCTCTCTTAATTTTCTTTCTCAACAATAACATGTGTGTTTTGTTGTGTTTTTTTTTACTGTGGCAGTGCCAAGCAGCCATCATATTCAAATCCCACTTAGTGTAGCAGTTGGTGTTGTTTTTTCAGGTCATATTTGGTGCTTGTTCACATTCTCATTTTCTGCCCTTAACTTCAGGGAAATAAAATGTTAGTGGCATACATAGTATTGCAGACTTTTGCTGTAGATGCTGATCAATACAATTGGTGGAGTTCTTATACAATATAATGAGAAAATTAGTGAAAAAGGGGCTACACCACTTTGGAAACTTAGTCCATTATACCTCTGAATAACCTGAAAAAGGCTTAGAAATAAAAATACTGAAATGAATTCGTAAGAGGAAATGAGCAGGGAAGAATCTGTTCCTTTTCTATACAACATTTAGGAAGAGACAAAATAAATACTGCACAATCTCAATCATTTAGATGCCAAGAAAAAGGACCAACTATGTTTGAAAGAAGTGATTTATTATGGTTTATATAGTCCACGTATGCACCCACATCCCCCCCCAGGGATGTGGATACCAAAATCTCCTGGACCTTCACCTACTACAAACTGGGAAGGAGGCCAAGAACAACCTTTCCCTTGGCTTTGATGGCTGTGTTTTCTATCAAGCCATGGAAAATTGCAGAGGGACAGTCAAAAAGTGAATGAACATCTATGCTTCAAAAAAGTGGACTGATTATTTTTGTAAACAAAATCTCAAGGAAAAGCCCTCCTAAGATTCATGACAAGGGATATTAATATAATTGATGCATGTGGAATGGGTATTGTATCCATGTTCTGCATGCCCATATTGCTGTATCATATAATTTTAAAAGATATTGTAAAAACCATAATATGGAGCCCTTTGCATTAATATTTAATGTTTGATTTCTGAGCATTTTTTGTATTGTCTCTTCCTTGCCAGTTAGAAAATACTGTACAATTGCCCCTACTGCTGGAACTTTAGAAGTGATAGTGAGACAGCACATCTGAGCAAATATGCCAGAAGTTGGCCTGATGCACCAGCTGGCTCTGAAGGATCCCTCTGGCCTTTAGGACCGCACCTATAGCATTTAATATTTACAGCAACTCTGCAACATATACTGCTCCAAATTATTTTAAAATTTATTTAGATATAACAGAGAACATAAAGGATATCTGTGCCTTGTGAATGGGAAACCAGAGTAGAGGTGAAATGTCTTAGATCATCACAAGGGCAATGGACAGTTACATTTTGGCAACTGATTCATGCCCAAAAATGAAGTCCCAAAAACTGGGGAAGTAGGACAGAGTGTGTAAGATTTGTGCCCTATCTGCTGTGTCTAAGTCAAAGCAGCTGCATAGTACATACACTGTACACTTTACAAGGATGTAACAGTGCTTAACCAAACCTTAGCTAACACTTTCTACAACTGGAAAACTTTGCAGAGTTAAACCTTATAACATGTAAGATATTGGCATATTGTAATTTTACAAATTGAAATGCAATTATTTGATTTCCTTGACTCAAAGTACTACAGAAGTGCAAGGAATCAGGATAGAAAATTGACTACAGTGATTTATGCTCAAAGCCAGAGAGGTTTAACACAGGCTGGAGTGCATATGTTCAGTCAGACCTCTTCCCACCTCAGTCCCCCAAAGGCTTTTATTACATATGGGAACAGCTTCCCCTGTTGTTTATAAATTGCAAAATGAATATGACTTGACCATGCAACTTAAATTCAATCAAGAAGGCCCATCACTTTGAAGCTACAGCTATAACTAAGGAATTAAATTTGTTCACTAACTAATCAACAATATTGATGTCCTCCATGGTTATTAATGCTCATAGACAAAACCATAAATATTATGATTATTGAGGGATTTTTTTTCATGGATTCCTGACAGTGTTACTGTTTCATGCAGTATTTAGTACCTCAAAGGGAGATGCTTGGTACTTCTTTGATTTAGTCATAAAGGTCCAAATTTATTTACTCTTGAAAGAAATAAATTGGACACTTGTGAAAGGCTAGCAAAGCAGCCTATCATATTTCTGTTATGACATCAAATGGCAAAAAACAAAAATAAATTCAAAACGAAAACTTCCACTACTCTGAATTAGAAATTATTTTACTGCCATATCTTTGCAAAGTGATTCCTGAAAAGGCTTTGCATACCTCTGTTACAAATCCTATGACTATTACATTGCAGCAGCATTCTGCACATGAACTTGAATTTAATTTTTTTTTTTTTCTTAAGATACTTAGTATGAAAGGGCACCTACTGGGCCTCAATTAGCTGGATTGATGGTAAATTTTATCTCATAAGAGTGGTGCAAACGAAGTATTCAAACCTCCAGACACCTATTGCAGTGCACTGGAGAGAGGCCAGCTTTCACTCATAATGTTCTTTGACTAAATTGAATCCATATGTTTACATGGAATAAAATATTACAAATGCCTCCCAAGGGCAGCCAATCATTATTGAGTGCTTTAACAACCTAAACCAAAAATTCTTTAAGGTGACAACTAACCTTTAGCTAGAGAGATCTTTTGTTTATTTTGCTTCTTTTTTTTTTTAATAATGCATGGGATATTATCCTAATTTAATTCTAGGTTGCCATCAACAAAATACTTATCTGGGATAATTCTGAAAAAGCTGTACAACAAACTCTTTGGGAAAGCAGCAATAACTTAGCTCTAAACATATGGTTCCAATTTAGTTTTTCCTTCCCCCCCCCCCCC
>VYXB01010642.1:92776-224522 GCA_013397135.1 Pachyramphus minor
AGTTAGTTGTTGTAGTTTTATTTTTGTAACACAAATCTGATCTCTTTGAGAGACAAATCTAAGCATAAAAGAAAAGCTGTATTTACATTTTAAAACTGCTTCAGTTGCCCACCATTTTCTTCCCATAACAATATAGCACCATTCAACAGTGTACCAGTTCTTGAAGATTAAATTCACAGAGAGGCTACTATTTAACAGGAAATTCCTGGAAAGACATTTCATCTTTACATTTCTCGAGAAAATTACTTGACACCGTCTAAACAAACAAGAGTTTATTTGTGTCTGCAGCTTGTACATATAGAAATCTCAATTCTAGATTTTCTAGAAATCAGTGTGAAGCTGACCCATGAGGACTCAACAGCAAGTCAAGAAACTCATATTAATTTTCAATATGTTCAAGTGTCGAGGGAGAGTCTCACTCGGATTTCAACTTCCTTCTTGAGTAATTTAATATAATTTACTTTATTGGGAACTTGCAACATCCAAAAAGTAAACTTACGGTCCATTTTGGTACTAAAAAGTATTTTGATAATTAAAAATGTTTATTAAATATTCTTATGGGTTTTATGTTTATTTCAGTTTCTTAAATGCACTCACCAGCTTGTATCCACCCTGGTCCAAAAACAGGCCAGGGTCCTGTCCTTGATGATTAAGGATCCCCATTCCTCTCAAATGCAGAAGTCTTATTCTGAAGTGCCAGGAAGACTCCTTCATTACTATGACTCCAGGCACAAATTTCTTTCTTCCTCAAAACTTCTCTCTAACAAAGTTTATCCCCCCTTCTCTGTCCCGGCTGTTACAACCATTTTGCATGCAAGGATTCTCCAGCCTCCTCATTTACCAGGCATATTTACCACACAAGAGTGGTAAAATGTGGCTGTATCATGAGTAGAAACATGTCCCAGAGACTTCAGGAGAAAGTATTTTTGTAACCGGAAAAACCATTTACATGTTTGTTAAAATGCAAGACATAGGTAGAAATGCTAAAATTCTATATAAGGCAGAAACATTTCTGGAGCATCTTTGTACCTTAATGCTGTGAGGAATCATTAAGTTCAAAGAATGCACAATGATATCAGATACACTGGAGAGTTTTATCATCATGTTTTATACTTCCCTAAAAGAAGGGATGGAAATATCTGGGACTTGTTAAAAGCTTTCAGTGCATTTGTCATGTGAAGAGACAATGGAACATGCAAAAATGCATCAGCTAAGACTTTAGTACTATTCACAGAGAAATACTTGTGTGACTAACCCACCAGACATGCAACAACCAAGCCAACACAAACACAGATGGTGAAGCCCTTCTCAGACCCTATCTGGTGTCAAAGGCAGGAGAAGGTATCAAATGAATTTTGCAACCTAAAAGTACGTGAGGAATCCAAATTCCTCGATCTCCTTTGCACACTAAAACAGGCAACGATGCAAGGAGACAACTTTCTAGTTTTGCTTTCTGGTTTGCTACCAAGGGCTTCTCTCAGAACTCTCCCAGAGTAACAGGTTGACAGACCTGCTTACCCAGAGATACACACATGGCTGCTACCTTCTCTTCTACTTGAATTTCATATCAGTTACTGAAATGAGATAGTAAGCATGTCAATTAAAAAAAAAAGTCCAGTGTTATACTAATATATGGAAGGGATGTCACAGAGAGGTTTCTTATCTCCTCTACAGAGATAGGTGGTGTCACTCAAAATACTCCATATTTATACCATTTGGAGAACAAGATTTAGGCCTCCATTTATTTTGAAGCCAGACTCATGATACTCACTAGCTGACAGAAAAGCAGTAGCTTCCAGGAAGGTACTCTAACACAACAGAGATAACTGCAGTACACAAATCTATAAAAATTGGATTACAGTGCACTCCTTCCAGGCCCCTTTCCTCCCTTGAGGATCCTAGTCCATTAGTTTAAGGAGGTTATGCACTCAGGTTCCCAATGTACTTCCATGGAAGCTTCTGGTTATTTTAGACCTGTTGCAAAACTGTAGTTAGAGACAGACATTACCACTCCTTTTAAATTGCAGCTACTGCTCACTTCCCAATTATCAAATCTTGTTTCAAATGCCGTATCTTTAAAATAAAGTAACTGGATCTGTCCTATCATTTCTTTTTCTCAATACTTCCACATTGCAATGCAATCAAAAAGTAAGCACGAGGTATCCATGCCAGACCTTGGAGTTTAATTAATCTTCATTCATGTTTAGTTCCAGAAAATTATTTATAGCATCTTTGAAATGTTTCACTTTGGAACTTGGATAATGGCTCAGAGCTGCAAAGGAGTAAGATACTGACTATATTTATGGTTTGCAAGGGCTACAGAATAAAAGTAACGGGGGTTGTTGCACACACACACACCTGCACTTTCACATATGAACATTTTTTACAGCTACTCAGAACTGAAAATATATAATAAATAATAAAAAGGGGACAGCAGACAATTTTTGACTTTGATAGTATGACACTCATCTATATGCAAGGCAGAAAGTAGTTGGAATTAAAATATTCACACATGAGCTGCAATCTGTGCTTTTGCTGAGTCACACCATATAACATTTGTATCTTCTGTTGATTCTGGATTTGTCTATATTTATGCAGGTGCTTTGGTAGGAAAAAGAGCTTTATCTTTTTAGGCCAAAATACCTTATCCTGACCATTAATTTATGGTACCTTTAATCCTGAGGGAGCCAAGAAAAGAGTGCTCCTTATTTTAGCTTTTCAGTATAGGTAAGCATTTGCAGCCTGTAAACAAAACAAGAACAGTAGATGATCCACTAATTTTAAATTAATCTATAAGGAAAAGACAGTAAACAAAATTCCTAACCACTTCAGAGGTTCTTGGCACCCCTATGTAGAAAAAAAGGAATCTAAAATTATTTCTTTGTTCATATCTTTATTTTCTCGCTAGCTTATTTTTATTTCTCTTTCAGAAAATGCCCCCTGTAGCCTATATTTTCCTTTACATATTTAGAAATTTTCAGTCTGCTCAGACATCCTCCTCCTGCAATGGAAATTTACTTCACAAAAAAAAAAAAAAAAAAAAACAACAGTTGGTAGTCTCCTGCTTAGATTGTACTTGAAAACATGCTTGTAGCTATAAACTTCTACATTCCTTTTAGCTGGAGCTCTTTTGGGGTTATTGTTTTGCCTAGTCCTTCTTGGAGAGTGTATTTTGCAGCTGTCACTAAGGAAAAATATCCGGAGGTTAGACCATCTAGCAGTGTTTTCATTACCACACAGAAACCAGGGAAAGAAAGCAAAGAATTCATCAAAAAAGACAGGGTGGATTTGGGATACACAAATTAAATACAAAATGCAGATAGCACCAGAAAGTCAGCATTACCACTAGGACCCTTAGATAAAAATTAAGAACATCAGACTCATTTGGCTGTAAAACTCAAAGTTCTGATTACCACAATGGTTTGCAATCTTTGCTGAGCCAGATCCTGTAACAAACATCTGAACAGCTGTCATTTGCTTTAAACCTACAATCGTATCTGCTCTGCTTCCACCTATCACACTGTCTGAATACTTCCTATACTCAAATTAGTAAAATCCCCCAAAAAATCAATAAAAAACGTTGTCATGTCTCTTTCTTGAGAACTCAAATGTTTGAGGCAACCTTTACTTTAAAAATATAACTTCCCCCTCCCTCCCCCCAAATAATTATTTGGTGCTGCCTGTTTTTTCTTGAGCTGAAGCTGGTATCCAGATGTAATTCCAACAGCAAGAAGATGTTTTCCATAAATATGATTTGCAGAAGTTCCCAAAGATGTTCAGTGCCTGGGTTTAATCTGCCCTGGAATAATGTTTCTAAACCAGAATCGCTTATATGAAAAAACTTTATCCGGGACTTTGTGATTTACATTGTCCCATGGGATCACAGCTGTTGTCTTAGCACTTCAGAGACTGAAATTCCATCTTCAGTGTAGCTGGGGTTTGATCTATTAACTACTGTGCCTTGTCACCAAATTAATGCAAAAACCCTTGGAAGACAATATATTATGTAAATTTAATCCATGTAACAGCAACACTATTTAGCCAAGCATTACCACTGGAGAAATCCATATTTCACTAAGTGTGGCTGCTGCAATATATGGAGTTCTGAACTTGGCTTAGAAACAGTCTGAACAGCCCCATCAGTTATAGAAGACAAGAGTCAGATGCACGATAATGACCAATTCAAGCACAGGACTGATGACAGAAGGCACATCTAGAGAATATGTTTAGTGTGTACAGTCCTCTTGAGAAGGAAATTATGCTGGTAAATAACAACCACACAAGAGGCAAACTTCCTGTTGGCAAGAGCAGAGCTGTCACAAGGGAGGAATCAATGTCACAGGCAGTTTGAACTTAAAACAATGAAGTATGTTAAAAAAAAAGAGGAAACAACAAGTTCAGATGCAAATATTTCTACACAAAGCTTCACAGCCTAAGCAAAAATGTTGCTTTAAGGTCTATACAAGTCTCTAAGCAAATCACTGGAACTTATCTGTAAAGTTATCCCAGATGGTCCTTCTTGGCTTGACACCACAGGAGCTGCCTCAGTGACAGGAGCGATAAAACTCAGTCACTGTGTTGAGATAACCAGGCAGCTCAGGGAGGATATCACCATTTGGAAACTCCCTGGAGCATTTCAGTGAGCCAGTTAAACGTCAGGTATTATCAGAGTCAAAAAGGATCAGCACACCCTCTTGCAGATGTGCTGGGATGAGTGTAGGGGCTTCCTGGGAGACACAGGAAACAGAATTTCTTCCAGAACCCCAAACAAAGGAATAAAGTAACAGTAAAAGCCTTCTATTCAGAATATGCATCTTTATCAGCACCTTTATATATAAAGCCTCATGAACAGAAACATGAGAATAGCTCAAGAAACACATACACTCAAGAGCTACTACAGAGAGGAACCCAAAACCCTCCTAAACTTTGACCGATAAATAACACTCTAATTGCCTAAATGAAGCACTTGGAATGGCTACAAGAAAGTTTCTGTGCACTAAGGTTTAATTTCAGTGACCTCTGACTTTCTTCAGATCCTCTTCTGCCTGTTACCACTGCTCATAGAATTAATCTTGTGTTAACTCACATGCTCCTTTAAGGCATCTTCTGTTCCTATCACACACTATTTGTCTCCCAGGAGGCTGCTATGGTTAAATTCTGGCACACACTAAAGACACACCAGAATCTCACCACATGACTATTTCCTACTCGCAAACAGACTGTTAATAAACTTTATCCAACCATTTGGTAAGAGTTTGAGAGTCAAATTCAAATGAATATTGGCCTTTACAGAATTTCACAGAGATAGAATTAGGCAATTCTTAAGTTTCATTCAAATGAGCTTGTGATTACACCAGTGAGGAAATGGTGCAAATGCATACTGAGGTAAAATTATATATGTAATATCAAGATTGTGTGGTAGAAGGAAAATTCCAGAACTTTCATTTATTAAAATTAAAATACTTAGAAATAGCCACTTATCGTCCTGTATTTGCTACTACCACATCATTTAATATGTTGTATTTTGAATTTCAAAACTTAAAAAGCTAAACTGAAGCTACTTCATCATTAAAACCAAAACTGAACGAACCAAGTGACAGTTTTTGGATTTAATCCATACAGAATCATCTACATGTATGAGAAATGTTCTTCTGTGAAGAATAACTTATTTGGTAGCATAAGGGGAAAAAAACCCTCCCAGTAAATTTAATACATCTTGAAAAAGCTCTTTCAAAGGCTTTCTAATTGAACTTGCTTAGGCTCACAAGTTTTATTTTTTGTAATAACATGCAAACATTTGAAAGCCAAGAGGAACAAGGTGTCTCTGTACATTTTACTTCTTCAGAATTTGTAACAAACACCTATTGAAAAGACGGTTTGTTTCTGATTTAGAAGTAGGGTGCTTTTTAAATAATACTCTTACAAAAGAAAACCAAAGCACAACTTGGTTTCTTGTTCAACCACTTTCAGAAAGCCTGCAGAGCCAATATAGAAAAACGTTCTAAGTATTAGAGAGGGTGTTTTTAATCCCTTTAATGAGGAAGCAGTAATTGCCTTTAGGGTTCTCTTCAAATCAGCAATCTGCTACCACGCTTGCTACCCTGCTGGGAAGCTGTGAAGTGAACCCTTCCTTCTCCCAGGGACTTAATTATTGCTTCCTCCAGTGGCCACAACAGTCCATTCTGATTTTCACTGGAGAGCATTGGAGAGTTGGATCCTTTTCTACAGACAGTGCCATGTGGAAGTGAAATGCCAACACCAAGTTCAGCAAGTCCTTTGGAGCCTTCAATGGGCGCTTTAAAACGTGCAAGATAATAGCTACTGCTACCCACAAAATCTTAGCTAGTCACCTGTAAATTCAGCGACATTTTTACATACCCCAAACTAAACAATCACTAACTACTCAGAAAACACACATATAACCAGAATCTGTAAGCCCATGCTAGAGCATAAATTCACTGATGTCTTCTATGTCCTGGCTCCACAAGCACAGAATTTTGGAGGTCAATTTTGACTGAGTCAGCATTTGCTGCATGTTGTTCTCACTCAAAACTAGGCCATCTACTTGCTCTGGATGACAATTTTTTAAATAAGCCCATTCCTGTGAAACATATCCTAGACACTTCTGTTCAGTCCTAAATATTTCTAAACAGTACGAACTGCATAGCAAATCCTATTTGAAAATAAAGCCAATCAGTCCAACCCCCTGTACTGACAATGCTATGCACAGAGTAAAACAGATCTGAACTTTACTAGAACAGAGAGATCTTTGAAATCAATTTTGGCATTTGTCTCAGAAATAAGAATATTTGCACAAGCAATAGGTTTGGAAGTGCCACTGCAATGTATTAACTGGAGAAACTACTCTTACTATATCCAACTCTGCAACCCTACACACTGACCTTTCCAGTAAAGAAACAACAGAAAACATAAAGCCATACTAAGCTAGCCAAGAATTGCACAGAAACTTATTCACAAACTCCCAGCTATGGATATGGTTGTCATCTCTAACAACCAAGTACAATGCAAGTTACTTGACCAGATTTAAAATCTGATATACTTATGCAGTCCAGCACTGGGAGTTTTCTCCTTCCTCATGCTAGGAATGTGACTTTAAACAAAACTACATAGCTGAGTTATGCTCCCACAACATCTTTTAAAAAGAAACTTCTGACTACTTGTAAACTCATTTTCAAAACTTTTCTATGGATTTATATGTATTCTTAATCCCTCAGATTAGTATAATTCTCAGATTATGGCCATTTCCATAATTATTAATAATTAGCAGGGCTTCTGTGTACTACTTGTTATCTAGGACTTTCTGTTGATTACATGGACGCTACAAAGCGGATCTCAAAAATAGAAGCCTCCATTTAATCTCCTCTGCATTACACAGAAATATTTGGCACTTGTTCATAATACATTAGCTTCTAAGTAACATAATAATAGAGCTAGCTGTCTGACTCAGGGCTATTTCTGAAGCTGCTAATTTGATTTTTTTCCAATAAACAGAAAACTTTCCCCATTATATATACCATTATGTGGCTTTTCTGCTTGCAATGAATTATCCCAGATTGCTACATAACCAGATAATCTGATAAGACAAATTTTGTTTGTTTCAAATAACCTTCATTCAAACCATCCACTACATACCATGATGAATGTAAAGTGAGGATATAATGATTTTTTAATAAACATATTTTATATTTTTGACTGATTTATACAGCAGTAATATATCTTAGGTATCAAGAGGAGGCATGTATGCTCAGGGGGCTGCACTAACACAAATCTACAGTACAGACATGGCACAGCTGGGCAGCTGAATGCTCAGGGACATGTTGGTGTGAGCTCATTGTTTGGGTGTAGCTGTTCTAGATTAATATTATTCTTATGGACACATTTTACTCAGTCAACATAGAGAATTTTTTTCCACAGTTAAGGCAAAAAAAAGCCTAACTTCACAATCATCAATATTGATGTCCATGAAAAATTGTTAGTGCAGCACATAAATATTCCAATATCAGTAATATGCTTTAGTTTAATTCACACCTTTAGGATAATCCTAGAGCTGTACACATTCTGTCCCCTCCTGGATTTGCCCCTAAGATCAATGGAACAGTTTCAAGGAGAGATGAGCAGAAACGTTTCCATTAAAATGCCTCAGCTCTGTCTTGCTCTTTAGGAATAAAAAGGAGTAAAAGTGAGAGTTCTCTTGTTCAGTGAGTCTTGTCCATGGAAACTTATTTGGCAATTCAAAATTTCAGAAATAGGTTTTGGATTCATTATTAGTCACTGCAGACTCTTTCAGAACATGAAAAACTGAATTTAACATCGAATTCACAAGACTTTAGTTGTTTTTACTGTAAGAACTGAACTAGCAATCATACACAATTTAGTGAATGTGTTGCTATACAACAGACTCGACCCTATACTTCAGTTAAAAACTCTGATATGAATGTGGATTTTACCAGTGAGAATGCAACTTTACCTCCCATCCCCACCCCCAAACTGTCAAAGATCAAATAACTCTAGAGTTAGTAGTTCATTAAATAACAGAGATTGCATAAACAGAATGTTTGATTGGGTTCCAGTTTCTCACAGATGAAACTCTTGGGCTGCTTGCTGGAGATCAGCCAAACTGAGTGCAGTGATACATATTCTGCCTTTTAGGTATCCAGTAATTAAAAATGTGCAGTTTCTCATAAAAGATTTAACTGTTATTAATAACCTCTAAACATTCTTCCTGATTTTATATTCAGCTGATATTAACAACGCATTTCAATAATAAAATCCAAAATAATCTGGGAATTTACTTCAATTGGCCCATCCCATACCAAAATCCCTCAGATTTTGTTTACTCCAACCAAACTATTGCCTTGTCAAAACATGAATGTGAACAACTCCTGATGGAGGTTTAGTGTTATTTTTGCCAACCCCCTAGGGACTGGAAAGAAGTTGATTCTGAAAGACAATAATTTTCTGTCCATTCACATCCAAAACAAACCTCAACACTTAGTGAATCCAAGAGACATAAATTATGATGATACTGTGATTGATCCAATAATCATCTCCTTGGGTGTCAGAGAATTCACTAGATAAAACCAGCAGTCCCTCTGATTACCACCTCATTAGCCACAATCCAGATTTTGGGAAAGGAGTCAAAAAGTGTTCCAGAGTTTGCGGAAGGAAACAGCAGAGATGATGGTGACAATGCTCGTGGCAGCAAAGAAACAAGACTTGAGAAACTATTTTCTTGTAGTGAACATTTTCCAGTAAAAACCTTCCCCTGTTAATATTGCTGGCAGAGTCCAATTCTTGAAGACAGTGGGTTAAAAATGCATAATTATGTGACAACTCATATTTGTGCAACAGTTATGGAGATTTCAGCTGTCCATACTGCCCCTTTGGTGAATGAGGACTTCAGCAATTAGGTTTAGAATTCTTAGTATCCAAAAATTTCAAGTAACAGTATTTAAATAAACACATTTCTCAGTTTCACCTTGCATACCTGCTTTCATGAAAGCAAGTAATGACTGCTCCAGATACCATAATAACAGATTTCATGTGATCTCATGTAACTCATTCTGATTGCTGTCTTCTGAAATAGTACTGTCACCTCTTTGCCACCAAAGTTATTTTCAGAAAGACCAATCATCTGTAATTACAGCTGACAATGATGAGAGATGCATACATAACTTCGGCTCTTTCCAAGTCACCAGCTCCTAATTTATAAGTACCCAGAGAACCCACAAATTTGTAACAAGCTGGGAACATTTTTCTTGCTGGGCATGAAGATTCAGTGGGGCAGTTCAGTGACAGGAGGGAAAGAATATTGGATTGCCCTACTTCCAATTCCCAAGAAGGCCACACGTTTTTCCTACATTTCTGCCTTGGAAGATAAAGTAGTAATATAAACATTTAAGGCAGCTTATGCTGCCTAAGTCCTCATATTGACCCTAAGGACCCTGCAATAAGTTTGTAGAGAGTAGGAACTGGACTGCAACACACAAATACCACCCACAGGCTGCTCTCGAGTTTTCAACCACACTAACAGGAGATGCACACATTTCTGGGAGGGCAGAAACATGCACAGAATAATCAAACATCTGAAGAGGGGCGGTGTATATTATAAAGGGAGTGGAAGAATAATAGATGGAAGTTTCTTGTTAGAGCAAGAAGAATGCATGCCCCAGGCTGCAATAAAGAACAAGATGTCCCAATTCCCATTGTCCTTAAGTAACCACTGTAGCCATCTCCACAGACAACATCTTTGTGGCATTAATGTCATGCTATTATTCAGGCCCTCCTCCCCCAAATACACAGACTAAACCTTCTAGTTGCAGGTTTGGTCACCTATGCTTTCATATATAGGCCATGTTAAAAAAAACCAAACCTCTCAGAAACCAGCCTATTTGTGTTAAGGCCTCCAAGAAATGCTTAGTTGGCGTAATTCAATTTCTTCAGTGTTGTTGTATGAACAAGAATTCTGCTAATAAAGGAAAAAGTAGCCTTCGTGGTATGGAAAAAAAAAAGCGCTTATAAATGATTCATTATTTTTTAAAAAAGCATCTGTATACAGAAAGATGAGGTCAAAAAATCTCTTGTATAAGATTTTTTTTTTTTTTTAGGAGTCAGGGTACCATTATTTCAGTAATTGTGTAGAAATTTGGAAGCATTTTTTTTGTTGTTGTAGGAAATGTTTTATGAAAAAGGTCCTTTCAGGCTGGGAAGGGAGTGCTGGATTATAAACCATGTTATGCAAGCCTCCTGCTCCAGAAGCCAAAACCCTGCCCCATCAATTGCATAACCAGCTCCAAGGGAGATCTGAGCCCTGCTTCTTTATGAAGGAGGCTCCATGGAAATTCAGCAAGTTACCAGCCTTCCCCAGGCCATAAACAAGGCATTTACTGTCACTTGGCATTTACTGGAGCCAATTGTGCACAATTTGATTTTTTCCCCCCCTTCTCATTTCACAGTGTAAACAAAGAAACAACTTACAAAAAACCTGACACTAGGCAGACTGTCTCCTGTTGACACCATTCTGATCTGGGACTCATATTGCCCCTTTGAAACACTGAACAAGCCTGTAGGCTGCTGGTACAATTCTGAAAGGAAGTGGGAGAGGCAAAAGCAAAACAAGATGCTCTGCAATGGAATGCACTAAAGAGAACCAAATATTTAAATTCCTCAAGTGTGGGACAAAACCTACTGATCTCACCCTGAACAACCGAAACCATTATAAAACCCTGTGAGGCTGGTGGTATATAGGCTTTAAAACACATCATACTTCCCTACAGATCAAGAGACACCTTATACATTCAGTTACCATGTTTTTGCTGTACTACTCTATTATTTCCAGACTGTAGCCTTCAGTCCCATTACAGGGCATGCCAAACTTTTGCCACCTTTGTACAGAGAAATATAGCTGAAAAAACAGCACAACTTCCATATCCCATGTACACCTTCTGTCTTGATCAGTATTAATATTATTCTTCCTCATTTGTATTTGCAATATTATCAGTGTATTCCTAAAGCCTTCTGCACACATATTGTTCTCATCTTTACTGATTTAACATGCAGGGTTCTGCATTGTTGCTTTTCCTTACAGTAAAAGGCAAAAGGAAAAAAGTAAGATCCAAAGCCTGTGTGAGTTTTGAGAGCCCATCGGGCAAGTTTGGTTAAGGGATTACATTTTCCATAGCCAAAACCACACAGAGGACTCATATGAACATTGTTGTTTATAAGCACTTCTCCCTCTTCCTTATTTCTTCTTCCTTTGTCCTTTCAGGATTATTCAGCTTGGAAAGGATGACTGGGGGTTTCACTCAGACCCCCAGACTGGGGTTAGTCTTCAGAAATATAGTTTTGCCAATCATTTTCCTGCAAAGCATTCTGAAATACCTGAAAAAGACCCGAGTTGCATTTCCTTTACAAAAAGACTAAAGTATAGCAAAAATCACTCCCACCTCTGAAGAAAGCAGCTGCAGTCGTCCAAAAGAAAAACTTACCATTCTCACACCATTATGTATCACACTTGACTCGAAAAAATAAGACACCATGAAAAAAAATCTAGCCCAATACTCCTAAGTCTCAAAGCAATTAACTCTAAAAAGAAAGCAGCATTGCAGTGTGTAATATAGAGTCCAATGATCAAAGACCTGTGCACTGACAGGAAGCACTTGAAAAAAAGGCCTTTTGAGTTTTTGGTTTCTAGGATTCCTTGGATATGATTCATAATATTAAAACTGATGAAGTTCACAGTCAGCACAAATCTCCCTTTCTCCCTTGAATCAGGTTGCATAACACAAGTGACTGAGTAACCTACCATAGGTACCTTTAAGATTTATTCCATTATCCCGCTCCTGGCTCAATGTGGACTTTATTGTAAACAACTAGATAAGCAAATGCAAAGATAAAAACTATGAGATACATTAAACCCAGCAATATTACATGTGATACACAAGGCACAAGCTGGCTACAGGAACTGTGATATCTGAGTATCTACAATGCAAACCAGCTCTGAAAGGTAACTTTTCCCCCTTCACAATTCATTGTCCCATTAAATTAATAATTATTAGTCAGAGCCTGATGATCTTACCTTGGGCACACTGAGAATTTCCTTTACTTTGCTACTTTATTAAGCTGACTACTCTCATTTCTTTCAAATCGCTTAAAAATTCATCTGCTTTGCTTTGAGATGCTAAAATTCCCCTCAAAGACCCTTTTGGCCATACATATTCCCATGGTGTTCTAAAAGTCTCTTTAAACACCGGCAAAATTAAGTAATGCATGATGGAGCTTAGCAAACTAAGGCCTTTTCAGCCATCACCTTAGCCCTCACATTGTTTTCTAATTAGTTACTATGTTTGAACCTATGCCAAACAACACACCCTTAGCTGAGCATCCCTTAAAACAGTAAATTAGTCAAGTTGTGCAAATCCCTTTTAACTCTCTCAAGCCAAATAAATATTGCCTTGACATTATGGAGACACTTTGAGTAATCAAACTAAAATTTGCTCATAATATATAACCTGAACTGTTTTCAACTAATGAAAGACTTCTGGCAGAAGGGTAGTGTTCCAAAAGCACTTCTTTTCCCTTGAAATCAGTGGGAAGGAGCCAATTAGGCAGTTCTGAAAATTCCATTAGGTGTATCTGAATATTCAGTTACCAGAAATATATTTATAGCAAGAATTTTCAAAGAACTGTAGTGGTCTGGATAAGCTGCATATTTACAATCCATTGTGGTAGCTAATGCTGTGGATTATACTTTTAAGAGAGAAATGCATCTTCTGAAGCAAAGGATATCCAAATGTATTCTTTGTATGATTTTAAAGAAGTCAATAGAGATCATGTCATAGTGTAATATATAAATTACTCACTTTTTTAGTAAAAAGCATTGTATTCCCAGAAAATAAAAAGGCAGTAGGGCAGATAAACACAGATAAAGAACAGTCAGGCTACATCATAAATAAGCAACCTGTGGACCTTATTTTTAACCTACAATATAATTTTCAGCCTAATGATCTCCACGAGCTCAGTTACATTGGCTGAGTTTACTTTGCATTCAGACACTTTCAGTCAAACAAAAGAAGTCACAGCTGTATCTACTTACAGACAGGATTTACTTAATGGTTATAGTCCAGGTCAACTTCCCAAGATTTAGTTATTTATTATTAAACATATATTAATAGATGATTGCAAATATAGTTTTATAAAGCTTAAGTATGTCTGTAATGAGCCCTACTTATTTTGTTGCAACCACCACCAGTCTCCACAAAACCCTCACAAATGGTCAGTTATTGCTCCAGTTATAAAAAGTAGACCATGACAAATAAGTCTGTGCAATTTACAGGGGAAAAGATCAGCAGGTAAGGAAACTGTATTTTACCCTGAATATACCAGAGCATTTAATTTGTTATCATATACAAATATATATGACATATATCCATAAGATACACATATCTAAAACATTCTATTTGGAATAGGGACAATACTAAAAGGACTAAATGCAGGCTGACAGTACATTTTTAAATGTAACTACCAACATCAGCAGGTTGCCAGATGACCCATTCTTGGATTGTGCCATTTTTACTTGTACAGGCAATTTAAGCAGTTGTGCAAAATATTTACTGTCAACAACTTTATAAGATGTCAAGTTACATTAAGGATGTTAAACACATGGTTTGATGGTCATGTTGAATATTAATATCATTGAATGTATTACAATATATCTAGGAAGGAAGAAGGAAGGACACAAAAAACATATGGTTAAGATGGAAGCTGTCCTGAAAAGCAGCAAGTCACAGGAAGACCTGAGGGTCATTGTAACTAACACAGTTCAGCTCTTTGTGTAGCCTTGTAGTAAAAAGGGTCTGCAATCCCACATAAATAATTTTATTACTTCAGTAATTCTTTACAATGCATTCTATCATATTTGTAAAGAAGAATATCAAGTAGAAACACAACGCTTGACAATTGGAAAGACAACTTCTCTTCAACTATAAAAATATTCTGGAGATTACGCACAGAAACCCCAACAGGTTTCTGACACGGGCACAGGAGGTTAACAAACCTCAGTTTTGCCAAAGAAAATTTTGATAAGTGGCAGTCACTAAGCATAGGTATTTACACATTAAAAAAACCCCCAAAACAAAAACCTTTTCAGTTCTGCTGATAAACAGAAATCGATGCAAGAAAAATGTCAATATTTCCTACCAGTGAGGTTCCACTGTTTTTGATAAACATTTTTATCAGTGTGGGTGGCAGAAGAACCTCTCACCTAGCCATTTACTCATCATTAGATGGGTCTTAATAGCATGCTCTCTCCTAATTCTCCATCTGCAGCACTTAGTCTCCCAGGATGCAAGAAGCTGAACCCTAGGACAATCATCCAAATTATCAGCTGAACTACAATTGCCTGTCATCTACATGTCAGGCTATACAATCTGCTGGCTGCTTGGCTATAAACTCTATGAAAGTACAATATAACTATATTTACTAACTACATAGCAGCATGCAGACTAATTATGAACACAGCAGAATGTCAGTGGCTTCTGGAGAACCAGACACAGCAACTCCTCGAATAACAAACATTAAGTATTTAAAAAGATATTACTTGTTTATAATTAATTATCTGTAATGAAGAAGCCAGAGTTAAAAAAACAAGCCAGAAATTTGCTTGGTATTCATAAGAATAATTAAGTTGTTTTATCAAAGCATCATTTTGCTTCAGGATGTTTGTCAAATGGCAGTACTTATACACACAATAGCAATATATATCCTAAACCAACTTACAACTTATGGATATAAATATTACATCCTCTTCTTCCCCATATTCATTACAAATGTAACACTATGCCCATGACTTTGCCAAGAAAATCTCCTGCATTTAGTGGTAAAGAATATACATATTGAATAAGGTCTAATAAATAGAATACAAGTATCTGTATCAGGTTCAAACAGAATTCACCAAGAAGTTGTGAAGTTAGTTATTAGCAGTTTTTTCTTTCACTTGCAGCTTCAAATCTGCAAAATTCAAGACCTCTCAGGCTTTCAGTGGTTTTCTTTATATTTCTTAACACAATCTACATAACAAGGCTCATGTGATAAAGATGGTTCTGTTAAATTTAATATTTTGCATGATGAAATGCATGGCATATAATTTCCTATAAGCCTTAAATGTGAAGAACTATAGCTATAACAGGTTAGGATTTGTTGGCATCACCAGCAAAATAATGAAAATAACATTTCAAAGATATATTTGCCTTATAGTCTCTTTGTTTCAACCAACAGTAGCACATTCAGGCACAATTTTTTAACAAAGCAACTCATTATGTTATTAAACTTCCAGACCAGACTTTCAGCAGATGGAGTTAATTAACAAATGTAGAGCACAGGCAAAGAATGCCTAAAAAAGTTAAAAGCAAAATGTTAATACATAGAACATTAAACAATTCCATACCATTTGCTAATTGTGTTGCCGTTATGCAGATCTTGTCTTCCCCAGATTTACCTTGATGATTAAACAAGCATATAATCTGTGAAATTTATACTCACTGCGCTAAAAACCCCCAATGACTTTCTGTTGGAAACCTTTTCATGGGCTATTTCCTGTTGATTTGTTCTGCTTAGGTATCTAGCTCATTTTCATTGGCAGGATTTTCTGTTGCCAAAACTGGAATGTTGAGGCTTTTACACTGGCACGCAGATTTTCTGTGTGTATGATCTCCCTGTTTTACATGTCCTGGCCATTCTGAAAACGCCAAATCAAACTGAAATGCTGCAGAGGAAGATTATTTCCTTTCCAAAAAATATATAACTGTTGTGTCTGCAACTGTGTCTACCAACTAATGTATGTATATAAAAACAACATGCAAAGATGACCCTACTAAAAACCACTGCAGTTTAATTGTTTCTGCACACAAAACATGTCGTACTTCTCAACCTAAGTTTTGTTCCGCTAACAAATTCCTAAAAGAGTTTCAGAAAACATTTCCAAAAATCATATCCAAACTTGCAGTTCCTTAGACTAAAATCATAATGAGAAAGCTATCTTTTGATCCTGGCTTTACTATAAGCTTAGCTTAAAAAGTTTCAACTGGAACTTGAATTGCAGCTTGGTTGGTGTATCTAAATTGGGGGAAACCAGTCAAGAGGCTTGAGGGGAAGTCTCCCATGCAGAGGGTTTTGAGACAGGTTTAGTCAGCACAGACTTACGAAATTCAACAAGGACAAGAGCAAGGTTCTCTATTTGGGATGGAACAACCCTGTGGAAGAACACAAACTGAGGGCTGTCTGGCTGTGAGCAGCTGTGCTGAGAAGTAGCTGGGAATCCTGGATACCAGCAAGCCAAACATAGCCCAGAGTGCACTCCAGCAGTCAGGATGGCCACCAGCATCCCGAGCTGCACTAACAGGAACAGGCCCTTAGATCCAAGGAAGTGATTGTTCTCCCTGTATTTGGCACTCATTGAGGCAGAGGAAAGAGCACTGATAGAGCTGGAGAAGGAAAGTCTGTGGGGACTGGTCAGCAGCTCCCCAGTGCCTAAAAGGAGGTTACCAAGCAGACAGAGCAGGCCCCTCACAGTAACGTAGGGTGGAAGTATCAGAGGTAAAAGACAGATTGAATCAAGAGAGGATTGCATTGATTCAAGGAAAAAAAAAAATCTTTTGATCCTGGGCACAGCCAAGCAGTGGAATAAGTTGCATGGTCTTAGTTCCTGGAGGTTTTCAAGACCCAACAGGATAAAGTCCTGAGCAGCCTGATCTTGTAGTTGGTACTCAAGTCCAATTTTAGAGTATTTCATAGACATTGTTAATGAAATTCACAAGGTTATAAGCTTCCCAAATAGAAATTTCACTGGCATACATATTATTTCCAAAGACTGCCTTTGTGCCAGGGTTTTTCTTTAATTTCTGAGCTATTTTTTGATGGGAAACAGTTCCGGTAAATAGATTACAATGGGAGCTGAGCATCCTCGCTCAAATAATGAAATCTTACACTGACTCCCCAGGTATACATGCAGTCTTGCCCAGTGAACACTCCAGTTTACCCCAGAGATAAACCAGCTGGAAAGTTCTGGAGCACTACAATAAATGCCTTCTTCCAGACCATATGCTCCTCGCAAGACCATATGCCCTTTATGGCAGCCCCAGATTAACCCAGTTTGTGTGAACTCAAAAGCCACACATGGCACCTCTGTAGGCAATAGGAATAACTAATAGAGTCCCCTTCTCTCCCTCTCAAAAAAATCCCCCAAGAAAACAAAAAACACCTCCCTCCCCAAATAAACCCCAAACCCATCCCCTCCAAAATGCACCTCCCACCAAAAAGCAAGACACCCCCACCCAAAAGAGAAACCCCACAAAAATGATTTTGTTTTCTTTTTTTAAAGTATTAGATTTTAATTTCAAAGAGAAAGGAAGAGATTTACCTTTTTTTTTTTTTTTTTTGGTCCATTTGAAGCAGAGACAAGGGTGTATTTGCTAGAAGGATTTGCTTTATTAAACTAGTTAAATTAGGTAAAACATAAATCCCCAAATTAGGGCACTTACAAATGAAACCCAAACTGTAGATGTTATGATGCCTCTAGAATTTAGAAGGACATGTCTGCAAGTCTTCTCTTCTTCAAATCCACAAGCAATTTTGTTTCATGAATTAAATAAGTGGTATGTTCAATATTCCATTTGCAAGTGCATTCATTGGGTCTTGCAACTTAATTAAATGCCTCACTAACTTCACACATCCAAGCATTTCTGCATGGTTGCTTCATATTAAACAATTCACAAGAAACAGAAAATATCACTAAACGCTTCTGTAATCAGATATGGCATTGTACTATAAATTACTCTTGTGTTATAGAAATTGTGCTAATAAATACAGAGGCAGCTGGTAGAGAAGCCTTTATGGTTAAATGGACCATCATCTCTTTATCACTGGTTAAGCAGAGGGGAATTCCTAAGGAGACAAACACTTGTAAGAAGCTTACCTCCCAACTGCCAGGCTGGGCAGATTAACAGCATTGTCAGTCACACCAAATCACCACGACTGCTCCTTCACTTTTATGCAAGCACTCTGTTGCTTGCTAGTTTTGTATTTTAAATTCACAACAGCTTATTCCAGTGGAAGGGGTCCCTGCCCAGGGCAGAGGGCTCGGAACTAGATGATCTTTAAGGTCCCTTCCAACCCGTACCATTCTCTGATATATTAAAAAAAAAAAAAGCCACTTGTGTACCAAAGTTTCAAGTAAACAATTTTATGCTTACTTTTGTAAGTAAGCAGGAGTTGCAGCAGTTATGATCTATGTGCCATGGGGTGTGGAAACCACCAGCAAAACAAAAGCTCCAGAGGGAAAGGGAGATAGGGAGCTTATCAAGAAGCTCTTTCAGGCCAAGAAGGCTCCAATTTCACATTAATCTAAGATCAAAGCATCAATACATTTAATGTGCCAAAGACATTCACAATGGCTCTATGGCATATTTCATGCTGGAAATGCTCTTTATCATTCTGTGCCAGGTTTAGACAAAACCAGACACCTTGATGCACGCTGGTTTCTGTGGAATCATTTCAATGTCAGGCTCTGCAGTAAGATACTGAACTCACTGCCTTTACTACCAGCAAGTGACAACTACTAGCCCTGATATCTCAGGACTCACAGCTTTCTTATGGGCTCATTTGTTAAAGCACCAAACACGTGATGAACCTTGTAAACACAATCTCTGCCTGCACCAACAATTGTAATGAAACCAGTGCAGCATTCCCCACATACCTCAACATTCAGGCCGCTCTTCTCATGTTTGCACCTCCAGCTTTGAGTTTCTACCCTTAGATCCCTTCCATCTTCATGAAAGTAAGTTTAATAATGGTCAGAACTGGAACTGCATCCAGTAAGCTTAGCAACTCCACAGTTTTCTTACTGTGAAACCAGTCCTGTTTTTCCCCTCTCTGAGAGTACAAACTGTAGCCACATTTGGGGCAGTTTACATGGAAATGCTGCACAGCCACATGGCCGCAGTCGTGCATTCCTGTGGCATCTGACATACTGCTCCAGATGGTGCTAATGGCATGGGACCTAAAACACATTTACCTCCCACTGCAAATCTACATCTGATCTGCTTTCCTGAGGTAGTCACATTTTGGTGATACTGTATGAAGACAAAATATGGGCTTTTCAAAAATGTAAGTGCTTAGGTGCTAAAGCCACATTTTCTAAATTACCTAGAGAACTGTGGTCTTTCACAAGTATTTATGTACCTATGCACTTCTAAAAAAGGCCATAGAGCTCCTTCCTGTATCTTTAGACCCCTAAGTGCCCTGTAAAGCTCTGAGAACCTTCTTGAACAAATCCTGCCCTGTTAATAAAAAAATAATTAAAGCAAAAGGAGTACTGCTTGTATATCTTCACATTGCCTACAAAATTATTCCAGATTTAAAACCAAAGCCCATGACTGATGAATAGCATCCCTACTGAAAAGCAGAAAAGGCTACGAAAATTGAGCTTAGATAGTTTGATTTCCTCATATGCACATAATACTCCCTCTTAAAAATTATTAAACAGGTTTACTATATTAAGTGTCAAATCAACAGAAAGAGAACATGTGTAGCACATTACCATCACTTAGAAAGTGTCTATATATTAACAGGCAACAATTATATGTATAAATACTTATGTTACATATGCTGATGCAAATATTATATTTACTTTTTGGGGGGCAAGATTTTGGAAATATTGTGAAGGTAACAGCTCCAACAGTACATATTGTACTTTCTCTACAAGATTTTTTTTCCTATAATTTTCTTTATTACCATTTCAAACTACAGGTTTTCCAAATTGCCTAAGCAGACCTCTTTTGGCAAAGCACTTGACTCTTCTGTGCTTTAAATTTCTTTACCCATCAGTGTAAGTAAACAGTATTTACTTCATAGTAATCCGCTAGAGTTTAGAGGTGAAGAATCCTCTGTATATCTCAAGAATTATTTTTAGTCTGAAAGTATTTTGTTCTGCAGCACCTTTAAATGGATTTCTACCTACAAAAAGCTTTTGTCAATAGTTTAGCAGTAACTCATTCTTACAATTCACAGCACCACATTTTGATAAGTGAAGAGTTTGAGGACTCCTTGATGATAGTTTGCTTCAGTCTTTGGGAAGAACATGCACAGGAAAAAGTTCATTCAAGTAAGTGCACTAATTTTATATCAGGGTTGATACATTATATGTAGCTTGGAGAGAAATATCACATCTAACTAGCTTAAATGGCATCCAGGCACCTGAGGATACCAATGAGAATCACAGCAACATTTTTAGTAGCTATTTTTACTTTTAAATTAATTCTACTCTGAATCAGAGTTGTCATGGGAAATGAACGCTATGTAATGGAATAATGGGTCTAACCTGCTAGCTTATTTATAAATACACCATAAATAGCTACAATTTTTTTTCACTAAAACTTTATGATATACCTCACTATTTAACATGCAGCAAGATGACTATGGCCAACATGAAAATGGTCTTGCATAGGTATACAAAAATGTCACTTATAAGCTGTCCTTACAAATTAAGAGTTGGTCACATATTTTTCAAGCTCAAAATTCTGACTTTGCATTACTGGTTTAATTTCTTCCCCCTGCCACAGTCACTCACCGATGCACTAGAATCAAATACAAAACATCATAGGCTTCCACTAAAGCAATAACTTCCATAGATTACTAAACCAAAAAATTGATTAAAAAACCCAATAGAACTACAAGATAACTAGAAAATTACAGTGGGGAAGCCCCACCCCTCCCCAAATCTTATATGAAAAAACAGGCATTAAACTCTCTGTATGCCTGCATCACCCTCCTTGTTATTCAAATTTTTCATTCAGAATGCAGTCTCTTGATAGCACGGTCTATCTTTTACTCTGAATATGCAGATCACGTGGCATAGCAGAACCTGAATTCAAGTGGGTCTATCAGGTGTTTCCATCACATCAGTTACCAACCAACTCTTTTCACCTGTGAGCTAAATTACCTTGTCCGTGCAGAGCCTTGCTTTAGAAGTCAAGGGGCAGTGGGGTATCACAGATGTCTTCAATACAACGCTTGCAGAAAGCTTCAGGGAACAACCTGGTTGAAAGGGAACACAGAGAAGGTTGCAGCCCATCACAGTGTGTGCCTTGTTTTCTCCCACAGCTCTGTTAAAAGAGGGTGACATCGCCCCTGCTCTTTTTACCATCAGCAGGAATGTCTTATAAGCAGCTTTACCTTTTGGCAAGTGGATGAATTGCAAATGTTGCCCTGATGAGCTGCATGATGGGTCCTGGTATAGACCTTCATATGCTCTAAAGCCAATGGGTACATCACATAAGAACAACACAGTATATATATATATATAGAGAGAGAGAGAGAGAGAGAGAGAGAGAGAGAGAGAGAGAGAGAGAGAGAGAGAGAGAGAGAGAGAGAGAGAGAGAGAGAGAGAGAGAGAGGTGTATATATATATATATTCTCAGAAAGGCTGTTAACTCAGATCAAATATTAGATAGTGTAAAATTTTAAGCCTGTTGAATTTGTATTGTACAGCAATACAAATTCGATACCCAGCCCTTTCCACAGTCTGTACAGAGTGCTAACTCTGCTCTTCTCCTCCCACCTATGGGCTTATGGACAGATACCATTTAAGGCAGACTCCCATTGGATCCTTTTTACTCTGCACCACTCACCATTAGTGCACTATGAGAAAAATAAAAGACAAGCAAGAGCCTACTGGTGAGGAAAGAAATAAAGGGTTATAACATTTTTACAGGAACATTACAAACTTATTTAAGCTGCTTTATTATTTGTATATAATTAAATATCATATTAAAAGAAATCATAACCTCCCCTCCCAAATAGCTCCTCAAGCAGCAATTACATTCACCTCCTACCAGAAACATTTGAATAATGCCCCTGAAAGGCTCTGAGACTAAACCCACCAGATGGGATAGATGAGCTATCCTGGGCTTTTGCATGAATTATTTCAATCCATCATCATTTGGAAGACTCATAGCTGCTGTAATACTGGAAAGCTTAATTTGATTTCCATTTAACAAAGTAGGGCTTTGATGGATGCTATAAAACAAAGGATAACAATCTAGCTACTCTATCTGTATCTTCTCTGCATTTTTGTTGACAGCAGAGAACTGAGGGCTCAGAGTCACGACCTACAACAGTTTAAACCAATATGCCAGCTGTGACAACTGGGAAACCAACACACAGAATCCTGCAGACACCATGGTAACATTTTAGGCCACTAAAACACATACCACTTTTGAATCAGAGCCCTCGATAATTAGTCAAAATTGATGTATTGAATGGTTTTAAACAAAAATAATCATGGGCACACACTGAATCGATAGAGATTCTGCAAATTAATTTCAAGATCATGCTTGCGTTATCTTAAACCATTTCATTTCTAGTGCTATTTCCTTATTCATTTACTCAAAAGTCTGTTTCTGGTTCAAATCTGGAAGGGAAAGAAGTCTGAACACTGTAAAGCTGCACGTTCATGTTACATGTTTCACAAGTTACATTCAGCCCAGGAAATTTCTCTTTAGATTAGGTGCTAACAGCTGATAGACACATAGGCCAAGAGAATAAAAATTTGGTTAAAAGTTACAATATGACAAATTCTATTTTCCTTATGAAAGGAATCCTTGGGTAGCTACAAGTGCAATAGAAAACATTAATTTGTTCCCAGTGACTGTCAAATATGACTATTTTAATGCCCCTTCACTTTAGAATGTCAAGAATGTCTTTATCCATATTCTTGGTGTCCTGCCAGTAGGAGATCTGGCAAAGGGCTCCGATGTGGCTCTTTTAATTCAAGGCCCTCTGCTGCAAAGATCTCCCACACAAAGTATAAACCACAATGTATCTTCTCCTCCTTGCAGAAAATATTGCCAGACCTTCATGCTCTGCCTTTTAGATATTCCCAATTTCCTTCTGCCTTTGCAAAACACACGGCTGAGTTGGGTACAGTGGATTCAGGGTGCAGTAACGCTCCTCACCTACAGGAGTCACAGGCAGACTGGTTTCAGTCTCACTCAGTCCTGTGTGCTCCCAAGTCCTTGTCCCAGTGAAAGGGCTGGTCCCTTCCTGCCTCTGCTTTTGGATTCTGTTTTACCCCTAACCAAGTTTTAGGCAGCCAGCTCTGCTCTCATGCTGTTATGTGAGTCTCTCTGATGTCTTCTCTGATTTCCAATGTAATGCCTCTGAATTTCTGAATTTATCTCATCTATTTTTTTAAAATACAATTTCTCTTCTGCTGGTATCATAACTTTTGAAAACCAGAATTGTTCAAACATCAGACTTCTGGCTGCAATTTTGAATTCAAAGAACTCATATCAAAAGTAAATATATTACTACTAATTTCATTTGCATATCAAACCCAAACTATTAGCAAACAGAAGAACAGTACCTGAGCCAGGAAGCAAATGAAACCTAGCATACAGCTGTGAGGACACCGGTAAAACACTAAAAAGACAAAATACGACCTAAAGGTGAACTTCTGCACGAAGACAGGTTCACTGTGCACACACTGATGTGTTCAGACATCACCCCCAACCATTCTCCATCGCCCTTGGAAGCTGAGCTGTCTTTGAAGGCAGGAGTGAACCCGTGGCACCCTCTACTGTCACAGGAATGTCAGCGCCGGTATTTCTTTCCAGAAACACTTAAAACTCACCATCAAAACAATGACAAAAAATTAAAGAAGTGAAATGCTCAGTTTGGATTCACCTTTAACAGTCTTTGTAAGAAGGGCGTGTGCCTGTGTTTCTATATAAAGCACATGCAAGGCAGAATTTAATTTTTTTACCAATAGCCTCTTAATAATATTTTGCTCAGCAAAATTTTATCTTAAAATTAACAATATTAAGATTACTAACAATACTTTGCATACTGTGTGCTCATTCAACAGCCAGGGGAAAATTAAACATTATTTTAGCTCTCTTATGTACAGTCAAAGTATAATTTCTGAAACAGTTAAAAATACTCAAGTGGAGACTGAAAAGGAGAGCCACTGCATTCAAAAACAATATCTTCTTAAAAAATGCTTCATTTGAACATGCCATTTAAAATTATCTAATGCAATCTGACAGAGTTTAGCTATCCATAAGCAGACAGCACGACTTGGTTGTGCCAAACATAGCTGCAGAGTTTCAGCAGTACAGTGGAACCACATTCTAAAAATGAATGCATGCACACACAGGTGAAAAATGTACAAATCTAAAATCCACCTGTTTTTTAAAATTCATCAACTGTCTATCCCATCTGCTTGAGCACTGCAGTATTTCCACTTCATGCAGAGTTACATACCAACATATATGTACAAAATTGAGCACACACAGTAGCTGTCAGGGGCACTAAGGATACTTGGAACACAGTGAGTTGCACTGCTTTAAGGCACTTGGGTTTCTATTCTGTGACAAAAATGAGAAACTGAACACATCAGAGACACACCTACTTACATAACCAAACTCCAAATACCAGAGTACCCTACAATAGCTTTACTTCTCACAGCAGATTAGGTTTGAATCTGCAAAGTCATCATTATTCAGAACTGTATTTGTGAAAATAAGAGGCCCTGTACATGAATTATAGCAGAGCTACAAGCTTCCCAATAAAACAGGGACATAAATCAGGCCCAGATCTAAAAATAGCATTGGGTGCTGCTACACAAAATTCTAGCAAGAAAGGCATTCATATCAAATAGAGCCTGCAAACTTGTAAAACAGAAGGAAACTCTGCCAGTATTAGAAAGACACTGTATGAGTCACTGTTTGTCATGGAACTTTCACAGCACTTTCTCTGCTGTTGCAAAAGGCAGTTCTGAAATGCTCTTCCAAAACACAAGCTCCCCTAATATGGCACTGAAACAGAAAGGAAAAACAGCAGCACTGGCACTGACTACTGGGACTTGTTGGAGCTTTGCTTGTTTACAAGTGGAATTAAATTATTTACATGACATTCTCTTGAAACGTAGGAGAAAAAGCTCCTTTCAACAGAAAACTGTAGTATTTGTCACGGAAATCTTTACTCAGCCTTACACCAGGAATCAGAACAAAGTTTCAGGACTTTACCCCTTTAAAGGGAGGGAGAGGGAAATGCCACATCACTCACACAGAAGGGAAGGTTCCTGTTATTTTCCACTCAAAACATTGCTTCTAGCTGTGTTGTTTCAGCAACCAAAGGTTGAACAGCACAAAGGAAATGCTTCAGAAAACTTACTCTATACAAAGAAATAGAGAAAGAAAAAAAAGTACTGATCTCAGTCACATGACCCCAGAGAATGGCCTGAAGCCAAGTCAGGGTAGGTTTGGGTTAGATATCAGGACAAGGTTTTTCACCCAGAGGGTGGTTGGGCACTGAACAGGCTGCCCAGGGAAGTGGTCACAGCACCAGCCTGAATTCAAGAAGCATTTGGACAACACTCTCAGGCACAGGGTGGGATTCTTGGAGTGTCCTGTGCATGGCCAGCAGTTGGACTCTACAATCCGGATGGGTCCCTTCCAACTCAGCATATTCTATGAAATAAAGATTACAATATATGTGCATCTCCCCACCAACACCTAAAAACTGAACACATATGCAAGCAGGATGTGCATAAACAAAAGAAGACAAGTTCTTCCAGGAGCCTGTTCAGACATGCACACAGGCAGTGCAAGGTGAAACTTAAGTGATTGCATAACAGTTGGTAAGAACTGCTTCTTGGCAAATGTGCTGGTCAGAATGGCTCTGCCCACCTGAATAACGAATTTCCCACTAATTTATACAGAATAAAAAATAATTAAGATGTGCCTGTTTGGATGTAAAAATATATTAAAAACCTTTCTTCATCCTCACTTGTATTTTGAGATGGTGTAATAAGTGTTCCTAAAAGTTTTCTTTTTGTTGCTGCAATTCTCTTTCAGGTTGCTTCTGCTAAGGGAAGAGCAAGACTTCACCTCCTGTTTGACTTCACAAGACATGTGAAAGACCACTGATGCTTTAGGGTAAGGCTCAGCACATCAGAAGTTTAACAGGGGCTCTTGCAGCCCGCATTTTCTTTACGGTCCAATTTTATTTTACTAATGTGAACACTTAGTATCAGAAACTGTTTAATGGGAAGGTATAAAATATTTAAGTGTGTAAAAAGACACAGACACAGCAATCTTCACTTTGCTCTGCTCTTGAAAGTGGTCCTGTTGTTCAGTTTTCATAAACTGTGTTCCTTTTTTTCCACATTACTTTTGGGATAGATCCCAGAAGAGATTTAAAGGGGTGGAGATGACTGCTAACTGCAGCATATGAACTCTGCATAAACATGTCATTTCTATATAAACAGCATCACTTTCTGTTAACATCAAAACATTCAGATTTAGAACAGGCAGGGCAAAGACAAACAGGTATCAGTGCAATTGTTGAAGATACTAAAACTACTCTGAAAAACTACTGATGGTCAAGAGAATTTCCAACTTAACAGCCAACATAGGCATCACAGATCTTTTAAAGCATTCAAAATACCTTCTACCAATGAGAGCTTTGACTTTATATTTTCTCTTCTAATTACTCCAACGTAGTATTTCTCAGCTTGAATGAGCAGGCAAATGGATTTTGTTGGATTTCACTCTGCAGGCACTAAGATTTACCCACACATACAAAGCTTCTAAGCTGCCCAAAATTTCAAAAGGCTGCTCAGTATCCATAAGTCATTCATGTAATGCACAGTTTTGTCCATACTGATTCTCCTGCTTGGCATTCAATCTTTCCTTACAGCATCCCGAGCACTTCCAAAGGTGGGAGCAGCATTCCCGGGCATCCTCACGGTCCCACTGATGCCACCTGGCGGCAGCACTGGGGCAGCGCACTGAGCCCACTGCTCCCACACACAGGGCTCTCTGCTGACAGGATTATTCCCTTTTGGGAAAAGGATTTTAAAAAAAGTACTAACAGTCCATTTAAAAGGAAGTACTGCTACTGCTTTAATAAGCAATTCAAGTGAAAGAGAAGATTTGGGGTTTTTTCCCATAGAAAATATTACTACAAATCTGTAGTAGCAACAGTTTTTAATTTACTAAACCCTGGAGTCTATTAGCAACAGAACATACACAAAAATATCTTTGTTTATACAAATAAAATTACATTTTGAATATTCACAAGGTAACATAACAGAGCAACATTATTCTTCACATTGATACTCATTAGTCAGATCAGCTGTGATACAAAAAGCTTTGTACAACATTCAGTCAAGCACCATGGCTGACAGTGCATTAAGATCTCTCATGAATGGATGAGCCGACAGTATCTGATCGATCTTCTGTCTTTGATCATAATCAGGAAAGATTTTTATCAGGGCTTCTCTGAGCTGTACTGTTTCTGAGGCAGATCTCTGTGGTGGATGAGCCTCTATGTTTTCTTCCAGCGGAAGCCATGGTGATGAACATTCATCATGAGCTCTGCCTTCAGGCTGTCGACTGCTACTGGGTGCTTTGGGGACGAAGAAAGGTGTCTCAGAAGAATGCTGTCCACTGCTCTGAAAAGTCTTTTGTGCTGACCGAAAATCTCTGTGGAACAAAATAAAATTTTTTATTAAATTAAGCTAAAGGAGTTGGTAGCTGTAGCTGCCTCTGTACAAGAGAGAAATGTGTCTAACTTACACTTCACTGCTTTCTAGCTAGTTCCTGACTGGAATCAAATGACAAGCATTCTTTCAAAGTGAAACAAAACAGCAGGTTTAGCAGTTCTCAAGTTGAATCTGGCACAACTAGGAACATTGATATCACCTCAATACACTGTGAGTACTTTATCTGACAGAGTACAGCAACAGTCAAAGCTTATTTTATAAAGATATGGATAAAAAGATACACTGAACACACATACACTGATTCAGAACATCTGAAAATACTGACAAACCAGAGGGGTTTCCAGTTGCTCCACAAGACTATTCCTCACCTATTTTAGCTCTTGTCTGTGAGCTGTGCTCACATTTAGATCAAGGCCTTGTTTCCCTTGTATGATATCCTTGCTGGGGCAATGAAGTATTTTTAGCAATATCAGTATTTGAATACTCTTCCTTAATTATTATTTCATTTCAGACTTTGAAAAGTTATTGCTACTCTACAAACTGCCAGCACTACAAAATTTAAGGCCCAGTGTACTTCAGATGCCACCAGATAACACAGAAATGTGAACTGGAACTTATATTACAGTCTAGTTTCCTACCACCAAGGGAAAGAGCATGTAAATTATAGAGCTCTATTTTAAAAGCATTTGGGTTATGACACTTCCCATTACTCACGTGGAAAGACTCTCTAATTGCTCAAGGTTCTTCTAGTTTCTGATCTTATTCCTGGTGCTTTCTGCATCATTTAACTCATGTAGAAAAGTCTCAGGGAAGGAACAAAATTAATTCTTTACACTGACAGCTTTTCTGTCTTGTTTGTCCCCCCACTCTCTGTGCCAAACAACCCCAACAGAAACCAAATAAACCCCAAAGCCAGTTCCAGTTCCAAGTTTACAAATAATAAACCAAGCTCTTAACAGGCCTTCACAAATGAGACTCTCTCCATTCCTACAATGATCATGCTCACCTCTCAGAACACAGTTTCCATTTAATTTTTCCTCACACAGTATTCCAAATGACATCTCACAAGGGTTTTGTGATAGAGCTTAAATATTTTCTTTGCATTTCCTACTGGAGTTCTAGAACTGAACTTGCTTTTTTAATGTCAGCACGCTTATTTTCATATCAGCTTGTGACCTATTGGCATATACATGTTTCACTTTCCTCAAATGTTTCTAATAGATGAGTTTCTTCCTCATTCTATGTATTAATGTATTAAGTATAGCTTCAGAATTGGCCTTTTCTATTGCCAATTCTTAATTACCTCACTTGTTTTTAAAAGCTCTCTCAACACTCCTCAGAATTATTAGCATTTATAATTTGTAAGCTGGTGAAAGAAGAGCAGATTGTTTTCTTGTGCAAAAGAGCAAACTAATCTTCAAGTCTTGCAAAGTAACTTCATACTTTGAATATATGCACATTTAAAAAGTACATTAATCTTAAAGGAACAACATATGTTCATTAATATTTATAATTATTACTCAAATACAAATGCATTTAAAAACAGTGCCTCAAAAGTTGTTTTAACAGCAGCACTGTACCCTCAACCACCAGGTGAAATGTCTCTCCAGTGACAAAAAAAAAAAGAAGAGTGCAGAGTGTTTGTAGCACCTACTGTCCCACTGTGAGTAAGTGAGCAACTAAGGTGTTTGAGATAACATCAGTGTCATTAGCAGGATGCCTGACTACCACATACCCAAATCACTGGCACCTCGGTGTGTTGTTAGCACACCTCTGCATGAAAGCCACCACAATCAAATCTCAAAGGAAGTTCTTGTCTTACTTATCTTAGTTCTGAGAGACATCTTGATGAGACACAAATGTCACCAGCAGTTTCCCAACAGGGAAAATATGGGTTTTTTTAAGCTAGTATATATTATACAGCGCTCCTGCTTAATTTTACTCTGCTTTTATAATGTTTCAGTGAACCAGGTAAACAGTTTATTTCAAATGTGAAATCATAACTGTCTCAAACAAAAGCTAAACCAGTGCTTATACCTAGAACAGCCTTCACTTCGAAGGAAGTCATCTAATCTGGGTCCATTTCTTCCCAAAGGATCATCAGGAACCATAAATATGTCACCAGCAAAAGTGTACTGGAGCAACCTGCAAGAGAGTTCTTTCAATACTATTAAATAACGAGGGAGTTGTTGTCCTTCACCTTTGTAGCACGAGACAAACTGCCTTAGAGTGGGTGCTACATACCACATCAGGAATCACTGAAGTGTAATTAGTAAACCCATTTGAGATTACAACCAGCATTCACTGTCAAAATAATCCAATGGGAGCTGAGAACGCTTCCCATTACACTGCAGAACACAGAGCTTCTCTTTTTTCTTTCTTTTTTTTTCCGACAGCAACTGTTTTATGACTGCAAATTTTTGTAGCAAGACCAGGATGGAATTTTCTAGGTGATTAGAGAAGATTCTCTGGTTGTTCTAACTCCTCTTCCTCAAAAGGGATCTTCAGTCATGTAGCTAAAATGCCCATGTTACCAGAAAGGGACAAAACTAGCAAACATAGCATTACCTGTTTACAATTAAGACATGAAGCTATTTTTTCTGGAATCATTTTGGGATGGGGGAAATTGGGAAAAAACCAAACAAACAGTTAAACTAAAATTTGTCTGCAGGGAAAGAATTTGGTGCTGCGGAATTTCCCCAGAAGTAAAACTAAGAGCAGATGTTAACACAAGCTCTTAAAAAAACCACAGACTCGAGATGACGTGCCAAGTATTCTTGCTACAGTTCTGTAGAACAGAACCTGACTTGGGTAGAATTCACTCAAGAAATAGTGTAAATACCTGCACAATTAGCAATATCAGCTCCATGTTCTCCCAGCTATATTGTGAGAACCCAGGGCAATTTGTAAATACTTATTTCATTAGACCTAGTCATTGTAGCAGATGTACCCTCAGAAGATGGCAGTGGGAAACTTCAGTAACAGATTATTATACCTCAACAGTAAAGTGATCTGATTCAACTGAAAGGAAAAAAACCAAAACCCACCCAAACCCAACAAACTAACAAAAAAAAAAAAGGAAACGAGTTGCACAGAAGAAACAGATTCCACAAGCTGAGGCAGGATATTTGATAGTTAAATGAACTCAACCCAAGAGACACTCAACATTTGCAGGGAAATGGCTACATGGATATGCTGCAAGAGATCATTTTGTTTAGCTGCCAGTCTGTGGTACTTGAGTAAAAAGTGACTGATTCTGAAACCTCAGAAGTGATACTGTGTGTGCATCAGCTTGTGTGTCTTCTTGAAAAAAAATGAACTTTAAAACAAGAAAGGCTGTTAAAGTGGACTGCAAAGTGTGTGCTCTAACAGGATCCAACACCAAGCTTCAGAGGTGCTATACCTGTGCTGTTACACCAAACTCCTATTTATGTGAGCAATTAACAGACATACATTAGAAAATATGAATAATAGGAACATTAGACTACTCAACACATGATTATAAGGCCATGAATCAACATAGTGGAACACAGAGAGTACTTTCTCTGGATCTAGCAGAATTTCCTGATAGATTAACTAAAAATAAAATTAAAAAAAAAACCATCATGAAGGCAGAGTGCCTACAACTGGAGGGATAGACAGCCTTTTAAGACTTCATAAAAATTTAGTGATTACCTTTTTTGAATAATTTCTCTCCAGGCAAATGATTCTGTCACGAATTCTCTGAAGTTATCATTAGTCACAATAACACCCCCAGTTTTATCAGCAAGGTGTAATAAAAACCTGTAAAAGTCATTTCAAAGACCATTAAGGTTGCTTTGCTGAAAGTGATCCAAAGATCTAGAAAACTAAACATTTCATCATCCAAAAGCAATCTGTTTGCATGAAAACAAGCACTTAGATTACCAGGAAACGACTCTGTTTTGACCCACCTTAACCAAAGTTTTGGGTAGCGTGCATTTATTTAGTGCAACAGAAGTTTTCTTCCCGTAAAACAAACCACTGAAGCAAAACCCCCCAAGCCCCAGGATCTAAATATTTGAAGAGGTAAATGGCTTGCTTTATGGAACAGTACAGCATTTGTTACACATTCCAGCACAAACTCATTGCCATATCCTTTTTTGCTTAGTATTAATATCTGTGTCCTGCAAGACAGTGTTATGCGTGTTACTTGTTTGTTCTGTCAACACCTGTTACCAACCTTGTTGTTAGATAAATTATGACAAAATATAATTAGTGATTTATTAAAAAACCCTGTATTTGCTTTTCTTTTAACCTCTCTGAAAACAAGCTTTTTGCCATATGAAACTATTTTAGCAATGAGATGATAGATGGTGTCCTTTAAGGAAAGCATACACTTGTAACAAAAGTGCAAATATGTTATCACAACACTTATTTCCACAGTAATCTCAACTGTAAATACTGCACCCATAGCATTTTTTGAAAGGCTAGGTGTATATAAAACATTAGTGTGTAAACAACTCCAACTTGGCTGCCTGGCACTTTTTTTTTTTTGCTATAAGATTAATAGTTAGGAAACCAGAATTGCTATATTTTAGCAAGATAAATTAAGTACACTCTATATACTTATATACACACTTATATACTTCTGCATATCAAAATTTTCAACTCAGGGACGGGATTGTGCAATCTAACAAAAACAGACATGTCCATGACACAAGAACTAGACAATTTTGTAGTCAGAAAAATAAAGTAGGAATGGTTATTAGTAGGAAGAAGAAATCAAAATCCAGCAAACTGCAGTGATCTGCAAAACAATTTCAAAGCTGCAAGCTGTGCATCCATGGAGAATTAGGAAAATTGGTTGAGAAAAACGAAAACAACAAATAACTCAAGCAGCATGTGCCTTTAACTGTGTCTTAAGACTGGGAAAATCTGGCAAAAGGAAGCACCAGGAAACTCCCACAAAAACTCCTAAAGCTCTACTGTTTTGTTCACTGAAAGATGATCCCCACATTTTGAAGCTGTTCTTTGGTGCTCGAATTAACTTGGAAATTTACTGTTACCCAAAAACTGCTCCAAGTACACAGCAATGTCTTTATGCCACCAGGGCATAAAGAAGAAAAATGGAACTAAATTGTACCTAATCAGTCACTGATTTATACCCCCAACATAAAAGGCAACTTAGGGATAGACTGATGATCAGGAAAGCATAAAACCATTACTGGAAGATCAATTTCTGCCTCAATACAAACGATGATATTTGAAATGGATTTTTTTTTAATTGTCATTAAAATTTCCCATTTTCCATGACTTTCCAAATACACAGGAGTGTTTCTTACAACAGTAAAATAATGTTACAGGTGCGGCGCTCAGTCTGAAGTTGCATACATAGCTCTGCTTAGAGGGGTTGAAGAACTAGCCAATAAAGTATTAAGCTTTTACAGCCATTAGTCAGATGTCTAAAAAGACTTTAAAACAATGTACATTCTGTACCTGTCGTCATGAGCAGCAATTCTTGCTCCTAAAACCATCCTTGCAGGGGTTAAAGACAATATTCCAACATCCTGGAGCTGTGTTAAGAAATCCTGCTCTGTTAAAACATGATTTGACAATTAGTCTGACATATAATTAGCAGAGAAGATCGGCTATTTTAGTACCAAATTACCTATAGAAATGACATTGGTAACAGAAGAACTGCTAATATTATAAAAATGGGGAGGAAGAGTTCAAAACTAGAAATTAAAGAGCAAACAAAAACCGGAGCAAAAAGGCCTCCACTTAATGCTACCCCAGTTTGCCTAAACAGCATTTCAGTGTCTCACACTGCATATGGAAACCCAGTCACATGCTGAGCAGCCAGACTGCTTGTGCTTAACCTTTTATCAAGTATTCCTTCTCCATTCATTCTTCACAGAAGTATTCCAAGAAACAGTTTTCTTTTTAATTAAGAAACATGAGGAAATTTCCCTCACCTGTAATGAAAGGGTCACGTCTTGTTCTCCACTGTGGAACAAATACAGTTATATTTCTGTGTCCACGTTTCCAAAAGTAGTCAACAGCTATTGCAATTCCTCGACAGGAGAAGAATTTCCTTAGACCATGACTGGGGGTGAAAGAAAAAGAAGGAAGATTAAATTCACTAGGGTTTTACTACTATGAACACAAAGAAAATGGAACAAAGCCTTGCTAAGTGAAGCCAAAAGTTCAGCAAAAGAAAAGATGGATGTTAGAGATGAGGAATCTCATAAATGGAAAGAGATCCTCAGCAAGGGAACAGATACATCACTTGCAACTGTATAGATCAGTCTCCTTTTAGTTCCTTGGGCACAACAATATTAGGATAATCAGAAGCGGGTTTAACTTTGAAAAAAGAGGCCAATAGTGATGCTTTCTGACATTTACTGAGTATGCATGTATATATTATTTTATATACATATTATTTTATATACATAATCCAATTTTGCGGTAGTTCCAAATACAGTCCTACTACAAAATACAAGGCCTTTCGTTCACCAAAGGTTGACCAAGGATTACATCTGTGAAGTTCTCTGATAATTCAAGATATTAGGGCCTCCTCTCCCTTCCTTTCAACAGTCTGAGCTATTGTTCTGAAGCAAAACAATGACGTTTCTTTGAAGAAAGATTTTCAAAACACTTAATTTTCCTGTTAATCTTTTTTCTCAATTTAAAAATAGGAGATGCTCATTATCTGTTTTTGCAACTCAAGTGACTTTCCAGAAAAATCAGCAACTGCCTAATATGAGGGATACAAAGATTTGAGTTGATGACCTTGCAAAATCCTTCCCAATTGGAATTCTCACTGATCCTTTATGCCTATATAATATACGGCACAAGTGTGTCCTTTAGCAATTAATTGTCTAATCAGAGTCTGGGAACTGAGTTTCTGTGGAATAATGGGAAGAGAATCTTAAAATAAAGCACAGAAGATAGAATCAAAAGTATGTTTAGAGTAAATGTCTACAAAACACTATTAGCACTTTACATAAAGGCTAAATCCAGTTTTCATTCAGAAACTTTTCCCTGCATGTTTTCATAGATTAGATGCCACACTTAGACAAAACAAAGATATGCTTTCCTAGAAAAGACACCCTGATTGAGCACTGAGGGCATGAGCAGACAAAGCATTTCTTCAAAATAGTGCCCAGTCTATGTTTTGAGCGAGATGTTAAGTCACAGAGAAGGTTTTGGAACAATAAGTGAGCAAGTGGTATGAGCATTTGAAACCACTCTCCCAGTTAATATACAATTGCATATTATAAAACTAAGAGTAAGCCCTGTTGGTTTTGAATGGAATCTTATCTTTAAACCCTAGTTTATCCTACCAAGACATCTTCCCAACAGAATGGTCTTTAAAAGATTGGAAATATTTTTCAGTGAAACTCAGCCTTTAGTAGCATTCATTTATCCTTTTCCAAGTCTGTAAACTCCTTTTAAAATAAATTTATCAAAATTTAAATCTATTAAAGTTCTCTGAATTTGGAGAAGAATTCTTTATGTAGAAAGGCAGAAAAATGAGTAAGCTACACCTGAAACATAAAAGGCAAAAAATCTGACTTACTAAGACAGTTTCCAGAAGAAAAAAAATACTATGCCACACTTGCCTTAATAAAATTAGTCATTCTTGGTGTCAAGCACAGTCAAATAAAGGAATGCAATTATCATAAGCAGCACAAAGTAGTAAATAGCAGGTTGCCTTCTGGGACATGCAATGTTTTCCCTTCGGTTTTGTCACTAAAGTACTGTTAAAAGTGAGTAGTTCAGCAGCTTAAAGTAACTCCATCAAAGGTATTGGCAAAAACAGGGTTTAATGTGAATTTGTCAAAATACAACTTTACAGACTTTGGTGGTAACATTCACTCTTGTAAACTTACAAAAAGTAAGTTCCTTATTACACAGATTAAAGCATACAAAGGAAGATCAAATCAGAAGCAATTTGGAATGATTTACTCCCGAGCTGGGAATGCAAAAGGGGGTGGATGCAAAGATAAGGGTGCAAAAGGGTTTAGCAGTACTTGAGTACTTGAACATTTACAAAGTCATTCCACAGGATTCTTTACTGTCATAACAGTGACCTAACTAGAGATTTGAGACAGTAACATTCATATCATAACCAATTCACATGCACACAGGTAAAGCAATATGTACCCCTATTTCTCTGTCTGGAAAGGTACCTATGAAAAAGTCACCTCAAGTTCAGTGAAATGCTCACATCAAATCCCTTCTTATTTTCCAACAGACAAGGGTTGGCACCTCAAGAAGTGTGGAGAAGTGTGTGGGAGCCTCACTGTCAATGACAGCCCTCTGAGTATCACGAAGTTGAGGATTTGTGATCTCTGAGTTGTGTCCAACTCACAGCGAGAGCGTCAAGGGCGTCACTCAGGACGGCTCATTATAGGGCTACAAGATGATTGACTTTGGTCATCAGTGATTCTGCATCCTGGCCACAACCCAGCTCGGTAACTAGCGGGCTTTCCTCCCGAAGTGCAGTAACAATGTGCTACAATTCAGCTAAATGGTTTACCAAGGCTTCCAAGGATAATTGCTTATCCTGTTTCCCACCTTGGTTGGGCAGCTTATGTTTCTGATTGTTCCCACCTTTACCATGCAAGAGCTGCTGGTAGGATCAGGGAGTGCCTCACGGCCCAACTGATAAGGTCAGGGGACACTTCACTGCTCAGGCAGTTTAAGCATGGGGGTAATGAACTAATACCACGCCCATAAAAAACCCAAACCAAATCCCCACAGTACTCAGGGGTCAAAAGAACCCCAAACCAGCACAGACATGGAAGCAGCTGTCTGTAATTTCAACGTACTGAGAAGCAAAACTGAAAAAAATTCAAAGCAAAATTGCAAACAATTCTTCAATTTCTAAGATGGAAGAAAATAACGAGGCTTTATTCAGCCAGAAGTAAGCTGCAGAATACCTACATAATTAAACCAACAGGCCCCCATGCATTGATTATTTAGTAGGAGATTTAAATATCTCAATGGTTCTGCTCTTTTGAGGCAGCTCTGTTCTTTATGTTTCATAAGCAGTTTTCACTTGGCTGAGTAGAGGTGTTATATAACCTCCTTTTGGGGACTGCATGTCAACAGCACCCAGGTACTTTGCCCTACTGTAACATGGGGTGTGTGCACCCCAGCTGGTATGCAAGGCAATCCAGTTGATGGATGAAGGAAATATTAGCACTCCAGAAATGCACATAGATAGCTGGTAAATATACATATATTGGGATGCATACCCAAAGATTTCTTTATTCATGGGGTGCTCAACCAAAAAAAGTTAGGACACCTCTGCCTACAGCAGTGTCACAGTCAGAAATAAGCAATGTTTATTCACCATCTTTTAATTCATTGGTTTCAGACGTATTAAAAAGTTGTTAAAAAAAGACACAAACCCCCATGAAATACACAGATGAAAAAATTATCTTCATATTAAAAAAAAAAAAAGGACAAAGAGGATGTGGTACATTTGTTATTTCCCACATGACCCCCACAATTTGCATCTTTCTTCCACTAATACACATTTTTAAAAGTTCAAGGTAGTTTATGACTCAGTTGCAACTTGCACTTTTGCATCACCATTTTCTAAATAACAGTCTGAACAACGAGGAAATGTTTACTTTAAAAACTATTCACTGTAGCAAAACACTGTACTTTAATTAAAGCAGTGTCAAGAGTTTAAATTTAGCAAAACTATAAAATGACAGAAACCCTTAATTCTCCAGTGACTGACCAGAGATGCTTTATTGCTGCCAGTCATGAGGGACTATTTCTGGGCTCTGACTTGGTTTCACCATGTTCAGCACCTTTTTCAATGAAGATGGCTACTCTCAATCTCAATTTTTCATTATGAAGCTTTACCAAAACTCACCAATGCAGCCATTACTAGTAGCTGAAAAACCCTGCAATGTACAGGACTGTTGCTCACCAAAAACACAGCCAGCACAAACTTTACACATGCCACTGCAACCTCTTAGCCCCCATTTCACTTGAAAGTTCACTGAACTGTTAGTAAAGAGATAACTGAAAATAACAATACTCACGAAATTGCAACATTGCTTCCATCAATAATTATGTGTTTTAAATACGGTTTCCCAGGTTCATTTTTCAACTCCAGTCTGTATGGCTTCTTCAGAGAGTCCAAAAACCTCTGAACTCCAGTAACTGAAGGATCAGGATGACTTCTGTGCCGTCCCACAGCCTCTCTATCAGGATTTGAAGGATGTGTTTGTGAAGACAAGAAGTGGTCTGGGACTGAATTTTCACAATTTGAGGTTTGTGAAAGGTGTTGGTAGCCAGATCTCGCTTGAGCCGAGCTGCAGTGTCCCAGCCTCTCCTCAGAAACAGGATGACTGTTCTGTACAGTTGAGGGCCCTGCAGATTTTTGCTGAACTGCAGTTTTACTCTTAGTTGAGACACGCTGCACATCTGAGCTCCCTCTGGCTACAAAGTCAATGTCTTTTGGAGCTCCAGCTTGCAAAGCGCTGAAAGTTCCACTGCCATCAGTTTCTATATGTTTTGACCTTGAACTGTGACTCTTACCAGGGCAGTAAATGTCCCTCTCTTTATAGCATACATTAGCTGAATTTTTGCTGGAAGGGGAAGCAGGTTTGCATACCACTGTATGCCTTTTATCATCTGCATCAACTTGCATGTCTGGTACATCTCTTAATTTGTGATATTCATTTTTTGTCTCCTTCGAAATACGACTGGATTTAAGTGGGCTTTTCCTAGAAATACATTTGTTTTCTAGCTTTTGTGACTTATTTGCATTATTTTCTAAAGCAGGATTGACAGTTCTAGGCTTTTGAGACAATTGTTCACATTCTTTCTGAAATTTCAGATTTTCCTTTTCAATTTCTTCCAGCAATATTAATGGTTCCACAGATTGCCCTAGGATACCAATGACTTTTTCTACAATATTTTGTGAATACCCCATTGTTCTGAAAAAGTTCACAAGAATCTTATATTCCATTTCCTCACTGATATCATCACCTTCTTTAAGGCAATAAGGAGAATCATCTGATTCATCACACCTATCCGAAAGCAGATCAATAACTGCCTCACTGTCTGAACGATTATGGTGTGAATAAACTTTCACTTGCTGATCATTTTCCAAAGAGAACTGCTTTTTAGAGAGCCTTTCCTCCTCATCAGAAGATCTTCTTTTACATGACTGCCTTTCTTTAAATGCCACTGCCTCTGACAGAGAGTCATTTATGGGAACAAAACTTGTTTCAGGAGCATCAGAAAACACAGTGTCCATTTGCTTTGTAAGCTCAGTTACGGGTGTGCCAGCGTTGTTTCTTGCTTCCTCACCACCTGTCCTTCCATCTCTGTTTGTAGCAACTACTTCGGAAGCACTGTTCTGTGCAAGCCCTTCTGGGCTTTCAGAACCTGTAAGGTCTATGATATTGCTCTCCACTTCAAGGAAGTCAGTTTGGGTGAGAGCCAGGAGTTCTCTTTTTAGTGCACTAGGCAAAATCAGTAAATCCATTGTATACTTATCTGCATGTGCTTCCACAAATTGCCTGAACTGCCTTTTAATCTCAGATTCATTGTCATTTAGTAAGCTTTCATTATTCTCAAAAAGCTTCACAAACTGCTGAACGTGACTTTGAGCCATAACAACAGCTTCTGCACCCCCTTTAATAACAAGCAATCCCATTTCCAGCACTGTTACGTCAGCACAGGTATCCTGAATAAGACTGTTGAGAAACAAGCTCTGAGCACCAACAAAGATGCAGTGCATGTCCTTTGGGTAGTACTCCTTTTCTTCTAGTTCAGGTTCACACAGTCCCTTGATATATTCCTAAAGGAGAAAGAGAAGAGAGTGAATAGTTGTGAAAAGTCAATATATCAGTTAGCCAACATATTCAGTTAGTTTTTATTAGGTCAGTAATGGACAAGTACATTAGAAAATAAAGCAAATTTAGCACACAATATGAGAGAAAGTAAATAGTGCCAGTAAACTGAGTAATGGAAATAATATAGTTATCTGAAATGATTTTTAAATAGACCTCATAGAAGCCTTTCTTTTATATCCCATTGTTTATAAATGAATTTACTTGAAACTGACAGTAACAGGGTACTTCACTTGTAGCTCAAACAGTTTAAAAGACAAGTCAAAAGAGATTTATCTTCCCATCCCCATTCTTTGGTCAAAGAGAACATAGGTTTGTTCATGAACAAATGCCTGCCACTGGACAATTCTACCTAGTTAAAAAACCCCAACTTCTAAAACCAGTTTCTAAAGAACACGTCCTAAGGCTTATCCCAAGGGTAGCTATCCTGTATTTTTGTTACTGAACTCCAGGCTCCAGACAGTTCTGTGTTCCTGAAGATCAGGTTTTGCAAAGATAAAAAAAAAATTAAAAACCCCAGTGCTATTTCTGCCACCTAAAAGTTACTGCAGTTAAATTCACTACACTACCTTGTTTTAAACGTGTCAAGAGCTCAAAATTCTAGTAATACAGTATATTATTTATTATTTCAGGTAGCATTATTTTTCCCTAAACAGCCTCTTTCTGTGCTTAAAATTCTGTAATGCAGTGAAACCAGTTTCTAAACTGCAGTCATTGTATTCACAGACTCCACGTGCACCACACTTTAGTATTTACCCTTACTCTCAAAAATTAAACTTATTTTAAATGGAACTCAAAGCCAATATAAGGTAATGAATAACATAACACCACTTCCTTGAGTTTGAGTTACATCATCACACAGCTATCAAGGCACATGAACACAAACTGCTTCTGCAGCAAAACCACGGGATTACTTTCCGTGCCTTAGTCATCAAACGACTGCTTTTGCAGAGCAACAGGACAACACAATTGGTAAAAAGGATACTCAAAATCTGGCAACTTTTTTTTTTTTTTTTACTAAGCAGCACTGAAGAGTGAATACATTACATGTGACTGATGAATTAAACCACAAGTTGCTATCACCAAGTCCTTTAAAGGGAGACAATAAAGATGTGCAGTTGACTTTCTAGCCACTAATTCCTCCAGACAGTGTCTGAAAACTATTCTACATGCAAGTGAAGTCAAGTTTCTCATACCCATTAAAGTATCAGAAGTAAGAAACATTTCATATGTTGTTAGGAAAAGCTGCAATTAGAAAACTGAAGTCTTGTGCTATTTATTTCAGGCTTGAATTTCCTGGAAAAAAAGGAAGTTGTACTGCAGATGCCTGGTGAAAAACAACTACCTGTACGAGTTTCTGGAGTTTGAGGCCATGCAAATTGGTTTAGTGTAAATGTCAAATAATTCAATATTTATAATAGTTTCTTTACAAGTCTTATGCATTGCACAGTTAAGGGATCAAGGTTTTGAAAGCAGACTGCCAAGTCCGTGAATTAAGTCCCAAAATACGTGCTCAGATCCCCATAACGTCTAACTGTATTTAAACAAACAGACGGACAAACACCCACATACCGAGGTTTTGGGTTAGAAAGGTACCTTCAGCCCACCCAGCGCTCACACCAAGTTCTCATCACATGACTCAAAGAGCTCTACTTGCCAGGTTCGCTATGAGTAATACTATTTTCAGCATTACTGCTGAGAAACTCCCCCCAAAGGTTCGTTGTACAAGACATTTAACACGTGTGAAGATACTTCACAGCAACCAGTGTCCCCGTCTGAGACAAACAATCTGCGTTTAGTGTTAAGAGACAAAACTCTTAACTCTTTTACTGTTTGGTCAAGGAGAGCCATCTGCTCCAGCACACAGCCTGGGGAAGCGGGCAGGCTCTGACCACTATTACACTAAGGAAATATCAGCTCGAGAGCTTCGCTAACGTGTTACTAAATGCCACAGAATAGGTGAACTTCGTAAGGCAAAACATGGCAACGCCCAAACAACTCCCGAGGGATTTCCTGACTTTGGGGTGGAGGAAGAAGGAGAGCGAGACATTCCAAGTCTCGCTTTCCAACTAAGCCCGGCCCGTTCTCCCCGGTGTGACCCGTCCCCAGACGCGGGCGGGAGCGCCTCACGCCGGTGGACTCTGCCCCTCCCAGCCGGATTGTTTCGCTTTATCCCTTACGCTTGTGTCAACACGGCAGGAGACTCCCTGGCACCGGGCACACCCCCACCTGCCAAGGCAGCGTTTCCTCCTGGGGCGCCCAGTTTTTCCCCCACCCTTTCTCCTCCGCCCCGCGGGTCCGGCCCGGCACCAGGGTCCCTCCCGCCCCCCGCGCCGGCCCAGCCCGGCCCGTACCTTGGCGCTGCTCACGGCCTTCCCTCCGCCCGACAGTTGCACCCAGATCCTGGCGGCGGCGGGCGGCGACAGCGCGGGCCGCCAGTCCCCCTGCGCGCCCAGCACCGCCAGCCGCACCTCGAACAAGCCCTCAATGCGGCCCCGGCTGCGCTCCAGGAGCCGGCTCTTCTCGGCGGGCACCGTGAACTCGTCCAGCCTGGGCGCGGGCGCGGGGCCGCGCGGTGCCCGGCGCGCCGCCATCAGCGCGGGGCCGCTCGCGATGCCATCGCGCCGGGAAAAAACAACGACGCCGGGAACCACAACACCGGGAATCACCGCGCCCTCCACTCCGGACCGCGCGTCATAATCCCGCGCCGGGGCCCCACAGGGAGCGCCCCCCCCGGAGCCGCCATCTTTAGCAAGGGCGGTGGAGACATGGCCCCGCCCCTCCCCGCTATCGCCCGCCCACAGCCTGACATGGCCCCGGCCCCCCGAAGGGGTCCCCCCGCCCACGGTCGGGCATGGGGCCGCGCCTCAGCGGGATAGTCCCGCCCACAGCCGGGCACGGCCCCACCCACGGCCCCTCCAGACCCCGCCCCGGCTGCTTCTGGCCCCGCCCCCCGTGTGCCGCAGTGTGGGCGGGGCCGCCCGGCCCTTCGCCTCAGAGTCCAGGGGTGGGTCAGGCTGGGAGGGGCCACAGCGGTCACCTGGTTCCGCTTCCCTGCTCGAGCAGGGTCATCCCGGAGCGCTTGGCACGGGGTTGTGTCCGGAATGCCTGGAATGTCTCCAGTGCGGAAGACTTCACATGTCTCTGGGCAGTCTGTTCCAGTGCAGGATCACTGCACAGTAAAGAAGTTCTTCCTCGCGTTCGGGTGGAACTTGATGTGCATCAGTTTCTGCCTCATCGAGCAGAGCCCGTCTCCGTCTTCTTGGCACTCCCCGTGTAGATATTTATACGCACTGATGAGGTCCCCTCCCAGTCGTCTCTTATCGAGGCTGAACAGTCTCACGTCCCTCAGCCTTTTCTCGTCAGGGAGATGTTCCAGTCCTCTAAACATTTTCGTAGTCCTCCATCGGACGCACTCCAGGAGCTCCATGTCTGGTGCTGAGGAGCCCGGAACCGGACAGAGCGCTCCAGATGCGGCCTCACCCGGTCACCTCCCGGCTGTTCTCCCCCATCCCTATCTCCGGTGCCCCGGCCGGAGGCGGGCGGGTCCCCCCAGCCCTTATCGCCCGGCACAGCCCTCACGGAGCGGCACAGTGTTAGTCTGCGTGTACCGGGGCCTTACTTTGAGCACGCTGCTGGCCCACTTCTGGGATCCTCTTCTTGGATTTCGTTTAAAAACAAGGGCAAATTTAATCCCTTCCTGGTGGCAGGGGACAGCAGTGTAGCCCCCATCCCCAAATCGTTACTTCTGATAACTCAGAAGACAAAGAGGACATGTTTTTACCTGGGGGGAAAAAAAAGTCACACCCACCCCCCAAACTCTTAAAACGTGACGTGAAGAATAACATTAGTTCTTAAAAATTATCTTTGGGATTGTTATAGACTTTTGAGTGCCTGGGGCTGACAATACAGACCAGATGTTGTACAAAGGTGTAAATGTCTCAGCTCCTTTCATCTCTCAGACACAGGTAAATATCTTCCTAGTTCCCCCTAGACTACTGGATTCCCACTTGCTTTGTCCACCTCATCAGCATCCCTGTGAAGTTAGATTGTAGTAGCTGTTCCTTAAATACGGTCTCTGAAGGGAGAACAAATATTTTGTTGTTGCATATTTAAATGTACATGTGTAAATTCTATGTGTACATGTTTTGTTTTCATCTACTTGCATATTACAGCAGCAAAGGATTAACACAAAAATACAAAATATCATTTTTATAAAGGCACTTGTAACGCTGACTAGAACTTTTTAACTAAATGAGAGTTTGCAGCTCTAAGCGCATCAGAAAATAACACTAAATGCTTATGTCCAGGTATTGCTATATACATTTTCCTGTCTGAATTTGAGTCAAATATGTCTGTGACATGGTAAAATGGAAACATTTACATCTGTGAACACACTGCATTTACACACACACACACTCATTCTATGCAGCACAGCGTTTTGACAGGGAGTGTCATATTCCAGAAAGATGCTTCCCTGAAGTTACTTTCCTGAAGATTTTTTTGTCGTTTGTTTGTTTGTTTTGGGTTTTGTTTGTTTGTTTAGAGTTTTACATTTTGCATTCCCATCAAATTATCCTACAAGGTTTACATAATAAGAATATAACCCAACATTCAGGGAGGCAATTCCTGAGGTGATTGGTGCCATCCACTGTTGAAATGTAGCCACTGCAGCCAGTGTTGCTTTTAGTTACTGCTTACAAATGAAATTGTATGCAAGGAAGTTTATAATAAACATGAAATTACCAGGGTTTTGCTGCACAAAGTATCATTAAAAGCTGAAAGAAAATTATTTCTACCACGTTAACACAACCTTTTGGAATATCTCAGCTAAAGGAGGGCTTACTGATTTAGAGGTGAAGGGGGTAATGCTGGGTGCTATGGGTATTTTCTTGCCATACTGTGTGTTATAAAACATGGTCTCGCTGCTGAATTTGTTGTAATCTGTATAATACTATATATATTCTTGATCAATCTGTATGCAAATGTCATTTACAGCATTATAATGGCCTGAAATTGCTCTCAGGGAGGCCATTGTGAGTGTGAGCAGGTCTGTGATTCTGTGACCCACTCGGCTGGGTAGGACATGACATTGCAACGTTCAAGACAAACTAAAGCCCTTCTAAAGTGGAAGAGAAAATGCTGTTGAAAAAGTTTACTAATGATTACAAACATAGGACATTTATTAAAACAATTTGGAACTTTCTCCCTGCATTCTTGGGACTCAGACTAGAAAAAATATTTACATTATAGTAAATTTTTAATTTCTAATTTTTTTTAGTGCTCATTTGGGACTGTAGCCTGAATTTGATCTTCCACATACTTAGGAGAAATTGCAAGAATTACAAGCCTCTTGTCACAAGCACTATATCCAGGGGTACAAAGCCTAAATACGAGCTAGGTTGAGAACACTAGAAATGCTCTGACATTTTACAATAGGCTGCTTACAAAGTGGATTAATAAGGGAGGAATGTTTTGGTTTTTTTTTTTCATTCTATGGGCTTTTCACAGTGATAGAATATTTCTTATGTGGTATTTCACAAATATCTAAAGTGATAGGTCTTATTTAGTTGGTGGGGAAATATCACTTTCCTCAATTTTTGGTTGTATCTTGTAAGTTTATTTTAGAGAAGGAAAAATGCAATGTTTAGCTGGTAGCAGAATTGAATATACCCAATGCCTGCTCTTGCATTTCTACTTGGCACACCAGTGGGATAAATTACAGATTACCCTGAATGTGAGTTGCTGCCAAGTTCACTATTTGTGTTACTGCTGGGGAAATATTGTGATGGCAATGTGCAAATAGTGGTTTTTTCTTCCATGTGTTACAACAGCTTGCTTCAGATGCCTTGTGCAACTTCTTGCTTTTTATTAAAATTTCTGCAATTGAAAATAGGTTCCATAAATTGTTTTATGAAACTGGGCCCTCCTGGATTTCTTGGGCTTGAGCTACATACTTGAAATAGGAGCTCTTTTGGTTGAAACAACATGGAAACCAAATTTGAAAATTGTGTTTCAGATCCATGTTGGGTAAATGAGCTGTGCGGTCTATGATGCTGCATGTTACAGATGGTGCTCTGATCCTCATTGTTAGTGTTATGGTCTTCAGTGGGGTTATTTGCACGCATAAACTTAAATATTTGTTCATTGTTTGCAAAATGGGGCCCTAAAACAGAAGGGTATAAAATAAAATATGCATGAATATGAATTGCAGAAGCTTTAATTTATAGTCATAGCACAAATAATAGCATGTTTTTTAAAAAAAGTGATACCTCAAATTCTATATATTTCAAAAAGAAATAGAAAGAAATATATATGACTAAAATTCTTAAATCTTGCATGTAATATACTCATAAAACTTAAGACAGCCTCAAATTCTCATTAAGAAATCTTGGTATATGCTTTGACTACAATTGTGGTTGTTTATAGAACGACAGAGCAAAAAGCAAAAATTGGTTTGAAATAAAATGATTCACTGCTTTATAAAGACCACCTTCTAGGTCTTATTCAAGTCCCCAGTTATGCACTAACAGACATTTATATCTACTTGAAGCCCTTTTGACGCTTGTGATTAAAAAGGTTTCCCTTTTGGAGAATTTATTGCATTGGTGACATCCTAATGAACTCATAGATCATCAACTTTAGCATCAAGAGGTAAACTTGTGGAAAATAATCCAAGGTATGGATTTGGTAGTTAGTAGTTTCTATTAATGAAACATTTTGTCCCTTAATTTTAGAATTAATTACTTTTCTTAATTCCAAATTCCTTTCAAAGGAATCTGTTGTGAATAACTGCATCTTCATAAAAGGCAGTAAGGACAAAAGCACTGCAATTACACATGCACCAGTTGTTTGAGAGTGAGTATTATTTTTCTTTTTGAGTAATGGACTCCACATTTGGTTTTTGAGGCTTTTTGATTGTGTTTGCTCAAGTTTCATAATTAGTTACAAAAAGCTGCAGGTGTATTGGCAAAGACTGTTATTTAGCCCGGGAAATGTTCCAGGAGACAGTTTTGTGGGTGGTTTGGTTTTTTTTTAAACGTAAATATTTAGCTGTATCATTACCAGTCATTTTAAAGGTTCCCCACTGTGTGACTGCCGTGTATTTAAACACTGCAGCTTCACTTGAATAACTGACAAAACAAATGAAAACCTAAGAGTATAATCTCTGTTGTGAGAGGGGATTGAGCACTACTGAGTGACTTGCAGAAACGACAAGTGGTATTTGAAGGGGTGCCACCCCCACACAGTCTGCCTGAGGAATACAGAGCTCAGCTTCAGCTGAAATGCTGTAAAAAGTGAGCCATGCTCAGGTGCCACCCTGTCAGCTCCTTTAAAATCAGTGTGCTTCCATCAGATTCTGCCACTGCAAAATTAAAGCAGTATTCTTGCTAATCCTATAACTGGGGGGTTTATAAAGCTGTTTAAAGTAATTTTTAGTAGGTTATCAAAAGTTAGACTCTTGAGCCTCATTAGGGTTTTATGACTCTTGCACCCAAGTGTTTGTTTTTGAAAATTTTTGTAAACATTTTGCTACTGCTCTGACTACAGGAATTTAAATATTTTTAAATGTTTCTGAACTTATTTGAAAATATTCTCTTGACATAATGATACATATGCTTATGTCATAATCCTACAAGTTTGAATAGAGTTTATATTTGCTAAATATCACCACTGAACCTGCCTGTCTTGAGTCTGATTTATATTTAAAGGGTAAACCACAATAAACAGTACTTTCCTACTGTTGATGAGTTGCAAAGTTCCCCAAAAATGACCTGAAATTGTTCTAACCAAATGTTTCTCAAAATACAGGTGCTGTGTTTTCAATTCCTTATGCTCTGACAGTGAATGAGGAAGTTTTTTTATTTCTCAGACTTGACACCAGAACTAAACAACTGGTTTGGGAATTGAGCTGTGGTCTTCCACAACTGCAAGGCTGTTAATGAATTTGGCTGAATTGCTGTTTGACAACAAACTCAATCCTATCAATTTCGCTATTTGCAAAATATCATTACTACATAGAAGTTATTATTTGAAGTTTGATGTAATCAGAAATACACAAAGAAAAAATACTGAATGAAATCTTCATACTTTATTCACTGAAATGCAGTGAATAAAAACTTAGATTCTTATAGAAACTTAGATTCTTTATTCACTCCAGCTGTTTATGTTCCTCAGCGTTTCCTCTACAAAGAAAAGGCCCTTCATATATTTTAATTAAAAGCCAAAGAAGAAATAAATTGTCCGTGGCATATGTCATGCTAATGAGCACTGAATGAGTTTGAAAATACATGTTCATTGGTTTTACATGATAATTTCCCTTTGAACCAAAATATCGTATTTATACAGAAACGCTTTGTGGGAGCAGTAGGGGGCATCATTTCCCTTTTGTAATTCTTCAGAGACATTAACCTCGTGCATTATGTGTGCAAACGGAATTTTCTTTTTGTTTATGGCATTAATCCTGAGGTTAAGGTTGGCCTATGGTGAGCAATAATAAGTTTAACCTTTGACTTCATGCAATAAGATGTAATTTATTATTTCTACACTCTTTGTAAGTGCCATTGCCCTCACTTCTGCTTAAGATAAATTGAGACAAGTGAGCATTTGATATCAGTGATCTTTACATGCAAGACATAAATCTAATTTACTTATTGTCTGAGCTTAGTTCTGTATCTCTGATTTTGTCTTTTAAACAGTGCAAACATTTTTTGTTTGTTTGATTTTTGTAATCCATAGAATGTTTGGTCCTTCACATAAATTTCAAACCAGTAAATATAAATCCTGGAATATCTAAATGCATAGAAACTTTATGAAATGTGGAAATAGAGCAGGCAAGCTACTTGTATTCATAATATTTCCTTGCTAAGTAACTGAGATCAGGAAAGCATTTTAAAATTAATTTTCAAAGACAATTTAAAGATGATTAAACAACTAGCAGCATGTAAATAAATTGTTTTTGTAGCCATTACCATTCACTGATAGTGTATATGTATCTCTTATATGTAAAACCTAATTTTTTTTAATTGTAAGAGAAACAGTTTTAACTTTTTTTTTTAACACTGTTTTAAAAAATAACATTAAATGTTTGTGTTGCTTTTTGGTTTTAAGTGAAGAAGAAATTTATAGCAAGTTTATGACTCTCCACATTCTTCAAGGAAGAAAAAAGAATATACTTTTTAATTGCGTATTCTATGAGTACTTAATATTTTTTTCTGTATTGAGACAGTGCTGATTCACCAAATATGTTTGGGTGGGGCATGAGGTAAATGCTGATTTCATAAATGATTGGTTTTAGGGTAGGATTATTCAGGTAAAATGATCAAGCTCATGACTCTCAGTAAGACCAGAACATTAAATCTCCTTCTCTCATGTCAATATTCTTATATTGGGACCTTTTTTTATCACATAAAAATATTTGCCAGCATATATTGAGCATGTGCAAGTAAAAAGGCAGAAAAAATTGAGTAGAAATAAAAGTTATTTAATGCTATTTTGGAAGAGTATTAATGTTCAGTAAGATTCTAAAATATATTTCCCAGCCTGGATTTAATGTTCTGGAATGAAAAAAGAAAGTTAGATCACATAATTGTAGAAACTCAAACCATTTATAGGCCTTTCACATGAAAGCTGATATAGAAACTATGTGTGTAATTACATAATTTGCATGACAGGACTGCCCATGATCACTATATTCAATCTTCATAACACCAAGGGCTGGTTTGATGGTAGTTTCAGTCCCACTCCTAATTTGAAGAGTAATTGTTTGACAGCTAAAGAGGCTGCTGCCTGTAATATGTGCTGATATTTGAATCTTCACTGGTTTGTTTAGCAGAAGTTGTCTTTCAGCTGAGCTTGCTCACGACAGAAGAGCAGTGAGTGGATGAGCTCAGCTCCTGCTGGCTGCTTACAGGTAAGGGATGGGGAGAATATTGTGAATCCAACAGGAGCAGCTGTTTCTCATGACACACAATAGACAGTGATGGATTGTCAGAGTAATTAGATTCCTTACAATCTTAGAAGGGTAATTTTGAAAATCTTCCAGCAGCCTGCCTTTCACAGATATACTTTGTAATTTCCCTTAAGTTTTAATTATTTTAGATAATGAACATGTAATAGTAAGAGTTGAAGATACCATCATTTATGCTGGTTTCATACACTACAGCTATGTTGGGTAGCATATGCTTAAACCTGAGTCTAAGAGAAAGAAGTGCTCTAATGACATGAAAAAAGGAAAGAAGAAAGGAAGTGCGCTTTTTCTGGACATGTCACATATGACATTAAAAAAAGATTAATTTATTTTTAATAGGCTGGGCTGCCTTACTTGAGAGCACAGAAACTGTGTGAAAAATGAAGGGTATGCTGGTTGTTGGTGAACCAATAAAATGTATTGTATGAAGCTTATTATTCATACTGTAACACACCATATCAAATATTTGCAATAGATACCAGATTCTAAGATTGGTATTCCTCCTCACAGGGTTAAAGCATCAAGGCATGGTAACTTCCACTTGAGGCAAAGTAAATTCTTCAGCTAATGATTATAAACTGTTACTTGGGATATTGGTCTGTTGTTACAATTTGCATGAAAATTTGAAAGTTGTAAAGATAGGAAAGTTTTGCCTGCCGTGAGCATGTGTATTTGACTCATGAATATGAAATAAAGTGATTATCTCTTCTTGTGCATTTTCCCCAGAATTTTGGATATCTGGTAATGTCAGACCTGTTGTATTTGGAAATTCCAAACTGAAAATTGAAAATTTCCAGTAAGGAATAAAAAATGCAAGGATATTACATGTCACTTAAATGCATTACCCTGGAAGTGGTATAGATAAGAGGTATATACTGCAAAATGTCATGGTTCCTAATTTGAAACCATCCTCAGGATAAGTCAAGAGGCTTTTTTGTCTGTCATATTTGCAGTTATTAATATTTAATGTGCAGTTATAATAAAACAATATAGCACAAAATCCCAAGACTCTTCACAAGGCAGATATTTCTTATCAATGCCATGAGCAAATCATCTTGAGTATTGTCATGACACATGCAGGACCACCAGGGGATCAGTCACCATGGGTTTATGAAGGGCAGTTGCTTCTTGACTAACCCAATCTCCCTCTATGACTAGATGACCCACTTACTGGATGAGGGAAAGGCTGTGGAATGATCTGAATTGACTTTAGTAAAGGCTTTGGAAAGATTCCCCACATCATTCTCTGGAAGAAATGGGCTGCTCATGGTTTGGGTGGGTGCTCTGTTTGCTGGGTAAAACACTGACGGGGTGGCCAAGCCCAGAGGGTGATGGTGGGTGGAGCTAAATCCAGCCAGCAGCTGGTCACAAGTGGTTCCCCAGTGCTCAGTTCTGGGGCTTGTCCTGTTTAATATCTTTATTGATGATCTGAACAGGGGTTTGAGTGTGCCCTCAGTCAGTTTGTAGATCACAGAGTTGAGCAGGACTGTTGATCTGCTGGAGGGCAGGAAAGCTCTGTAGAGGGATCTGGACAGGCAGGATCAATGGGCAAAGGCCAGTGGCACGAGTGCCAAGTGCCAGGTCCTGCACTGGGTCACAGGAACCCCCTCAGCGTTACAGGCTGGGCAGAGTGGGTGGAAAGTGCCGAGTGGAAAAGGACCTGGGGGTGTTGGTCAACAGCAGCTGAACATGAGCCAATGTGTGCCCAGGTGGCCAAGGAGGCCAATGCCATCCCAGTCCATACCAGCAATTGTGTGGCCAGCAGGAGCAGGGAAGTGATTGTCCCCCTGTTCTGGGCAGTGGTGAGGCCACACCTCGAGTGCTATGCCCAGTTCTGGGCCCCTCAATTCAGGAACGACATTGAGGAGCTGGAGCGTGTCCAGAGCAGGGTCTGGAGCACAAGTCCAGTGAGGAGAGACTCAGGAAGCTGGGGGGGATCAGCCTGGAGAAGAGGAGGCTCACGGAGGACCTTCTTCCTCTGTACAACTACCTGAAAGGAGGTTGTAGTGAGGTGGGTTTTGGCCTCTTCTCCCACATGGCAAGTGATAGGACAAAAGGAATCAGCCTCAAGTTGTGCCAGGGGAGGTTTAGGTTGGGTATTAGGAAAAAATTATTCACCAAAAGGGTTGTCCAGGCTGCCCAGGGAAGTGGTGCAGTGACCATCCCCAGAGGTATTTAAAGGACATATAGATGTGGCACTTTAGAACACAGTTTAGTTTTGGACTTGGCAGTGCTGGATTAATGGTTGGACTCACTGATCTTAGGAGTCTTTTCTAACTGAAACCATTCTATGATTCTATGATTTCATCTGCTCAAAAGAAATTGTCCCTGTGGACCCAACAGAAATGATTCTAACATAGTTGCTTCTTCTTTTGCTGTCAATGTATTTTCCTGAAGTCGATTGAGAAAGTCATATTGGTAGTAGGAGGGAGGGATTGGAAAGAAAAATACTGATCTGCAGATATTAGTCCTACATTTTCTTTGCTGGACTTTCATCTTTCATGTCTTTTCTCAGAATGGATATAAAAAATGGCAGATACTATAAAAAAGTTTAGTTTGAAGCCTCTTTCTTAATTCAAATGTTTTTTTGTTTGCTCAATTGAAAAAAGTTGAGAAAATAAGCAAACTGTCTGCATGACATGTAATGTCTGCTGTGGGTAAGACATATGTATGTATAATACATATACACACAATATAAAGAAAATTTAAATATATATAATAAGTTACATATTATGCATAGAATATATAATATAGCTAATATATATAGTATTATATGTTTAAGTATAATATATGTATAATATAGATATTTATAATATGTAATATAAACCAAAAAATTAACAAACTATCAGTAGCCATTTAAAAGCTAAGGTCAAGTGAAATGTAGCTCTGAGCTCTGATATATGAATATACAAGCTAATTTTTTTAATGTGTTCCCTTGTGCCCTTTTCATATAGAAGTTGCAATCACAGAATACTTAGAAATAAGTTTGCCACCTCTATGGGGAGTCAGAGACAGCAGATATGAAGGTCTTTCATGAGACTTTAGATTTTACTAAGTAGAAATCTCTTTCCACTTGGTGGATAATAATTCTGACAGCTCTTCAGGGTTCATATCAAGTAACACAAGTTTTTTTCTTTTTTGAAAATAAACCCAACAGTGCTGAACAGTATTGGGATCTTCATTCTATCTTCTTTTCCTGGTGAGTTTCTGCTTACTTAGAGCAGGCTTTTTTAGGTCAGAAGAATGGTTAGCCTTTAAAAATCGCGGGTTAAAGTTTGGGGAACAAAAAAATTGTGGCTCATGTGGAGAAGAGAAGCACTTTGGTAGCTGAAGATGAATTAAAGTCTCACAGCAGGAAGCTGCTGCTGACCTGTTACCTCAAATCATTGCAAGGTTTTTCTGGGGTGGACATTTGCTCCAACTGCAGCTGAGTCATTGGGGTACCTGAACTGGTACAGCTTCTGGTGCAGATACTTTGCAGGAGTAGAATGATTCAAACAGGAATAAATTCTTCTGATGCAATTGGAGTATTTGCTTATCCACACAAGAAATCTGTGTTGGTGCTGCTGCTTTCAGTGGCTTTTCAGTGGGACATATTCCCTTTTATATTCAAAGACTTAAATGATGAAGAAATTCAATGGGAAACAATAAAGTGAGTGAAAATTTCCTCTCATGCAAATAAAAGTGAAAGGCTGAGAATTGTTTTGAAATTATCTTGTGTGGGAGATGCTGTATAATTGTGGTGGTTTATTCTTTCCTCTAAAATCTGCACTGCTTTGGCCAGTGGCCAGTAGAAGCATTGCATTCTGACAGTTTTGCCTTTTTATAATCCTACCAAATACTCTTAACTACCCAATTAAGGCAGTTTCTCTTCCACTAACATGCTTTTTTTCCTTGTATTTTCCATCAAGACTTTTTTTTTCTGAGTTTAAATACTTGAATTACTGCTTCAAAACGACAGTTGAACATTTTTAGATATGCTGAGATCACTTCAGGTGATTTTTTTCTGATAGGTTGTTATGACTTAAGGGCTCTACAGATCCTAATGCAGTGGCATCTGAATGAAATTTCTGTGCATGTGGTGTCTGGCTGTGGGTTTCAATGTGTTGTCTTTTCTCTCTATTCTTTTTGTAACACAAAAAAATATTTCTGGGAATTTCCAAGGAGTACAGTACACTTCATTTTTAGTTGTCAAGGTAGCTGACAGTTTATTGTGGTACCATGAATAAATTATTCCAGGGTTCACGCTTAAAACAAAGGCTGAAATGCTTACCTTTTTTTTTTTTTTTAAGCTGACATTTTGAATTTATATTAAGCATAATATCACCTGGATACATACTGCATGAAAATGTAGACTATTCATAATGAATTATTAACCCAAAGCTTTTACCCTTTCTTAGATGCACTGGAGTTACTCTGCAGGATACTACAGGGATATGAATGTGGGAGAGAATAGGGGGTTTCTAATAAGATGTATAACAGGCTACAGTATCAGTGGATGTCATTGTTCAGCAGTTATTTTCCATAAGAGAAAGTTTTTTATTACTGAGTGTTGTGCAGAGACCTCTGAATATATTAAGAGAACAGGAGCACTGAAGAGCCTTCTCATATCCAGGGTAACTGCATAGTCAGGATTGTAGTTTAAATATAGTCAGTAAAGCTGTAATGCAATTTGCCACTGAATTTAGTACACATTTTTAATAATATTTAAATTGTCAAAGTTTAATCTTGTCTGAAAACAAGTTGTCTGAAGACAATCTTGTCTGAAGTTCTATCTGAAGAGCAGACAGTCTCTGTATACCTCTGCAAGACATTTTGGAACAGTCAGCTTGCTCAAAACTGAAATAATCAGTTTTATATATGATCCTTCAACCTAAAGTTTGGTGAACATGGTGGTAGGTGGCTTAAAAACAGCACAAGTGTACAGGCAGCACCTTTCTAAATAAAGGTTGCAAAGTTTGTCCTGTGTTCTTTGATTCATTTGTATTGGATGAATGACTGAAGAGCATCAAGGCAAATGTTACAACTTGGGGAAAGCTGCTACTGATTTCTGTGGCTTCTGAATCATATTCTAAGGCTCGTATTACTGATTGTCAGAAGGTGTAGAATATGATGGGCCTGATTCTTTTTTTTTTCCAGTGTAGTTCTAAAATACCAAATTATATGGAGTTGTATAATCAGCAAGCTCCATAAAAGCACCATGACCTGAATATTTTGAGAAGACTTTTTTCTCTTTCTTTTTCTACACCTTTAATGTATTGACAGCAAGACTTAATTTAAAAAAAAGAAAAAATAAGTAAAAATTACCCAAGTGACTGAGGAAAAACAAATTAATCCTTAGATAGTTATTATACCCCCCCCCCCCCAGTTAGTTGACATATAGAGTTGGAGAAAATGAAGTTTAGAGTATGAAAAAAATATGCAGGTACTTAAACTCTACCTGTGATCTTTTTCAGAGTTGTTTTAGACTTCCTAAGCATCTTACCCATTTGCTGCCCAGTAGCTTTTTTAGCCGGTGGAGTGCTGGAGTCTTCTCAATATATGCCTATGTAATGTTTGTTTTATTTGAAATCCTATTATTTAAGATGTGAAAAGGTGCTGTCCCTCTGACTTTTACCATCTCTGGGGAGATTCTACTTTTAATTTTTAAATAATCATCTCCACTATTTCTTCCCTTACCTTCTTTCATTTTCGGTTGACATTTTAACCTTGGGTTAGTTAATTTTCTCTTTAATTTTTATTAAACTGTAGTACTTTGGAGTAGCAATTTCTGAGTGACACTGCCATCAAACCTGTAATTCCCTCAAGATCACACCTAAGTCTAGCATATAGCATTACAAATAGGGATAGAAATATAGTGCTGGTGCTGCAGAGCAGTATCGAGAGGTGCAACCAGGGCAGATATTTAAAAAAAAAAAAAAAACTACAAAATTTTTCCCTTTCTAAAAAAGGAAGTTTGAAGGTTAAGTTAAACTACTGTTTGCTTTACCTGAGGCACTAAATTGAGCACAGCAAAATCTGTTCTGGTCTTCTCTAGTCCAGAATGTTTGAAGAGTGACTGGCAAAATCACTCTCTCAACATTCTCTGCTGTTGTCCTGCTTTACAGCAAACAGCACTGTTTAAAAGCTTCTGGGACCTCACAGATTCTTGTAATCCTTCTTCTGTACCTTCATGACATTATGAAGGTCTGTTTGATTTGTCTTTTCAGCTGCAAAATCTTGAAGTTGATATTTAGGAGTTATTTTACTTGTTGAGATATCTGGGATGAATTTGACCTCAAGTTTGACAGGTTTCATTTGGCTAAAGTATGGGATATGTTTATGGTTCTTCAATTGGAATCAAAAAAGTCATATGAACGTCCTTAGTTACATTGAATAATTTAAATAAATGTGAAAATAAAACCTGAAAGAATTAGCACAGTGACTATTGCAAGCTTTTAACGAAGGAGCTTGAATTTCTGCAGAGCAGAATGAATGAATAGCTTTCTTTTTTTTTTTTTTGGTAATAGTTAAGTCACCAGTCAGGAGATAGTTGAAAATCTGGGTGCAGCTTGTGTTTACAGACCTCTGATTCCTGATTTCCGTGGATGCTCATCATTTTTAAGAAGGTAGATATATATTTTTTTTAAAAAAATCAGCAGGTATTTCTCCCCATGAAAGTCCAGAACAGACTGATCTCAGGGAAGAAAAATTCGTTCTCCTTGATTACCAGAAGCATCATTACTATTATGGTGCAGAAGATAGTAATTAAAATACAGTTAATATAAGCCACACTCATTTTGAACCTGCCTCAGTTTGCAGCCCAGGGGTAAACCAAGTAATTAAGTTTGGGTGGAGCACTGAAGTGCAGATACATGGTAACACCTGAAAAACAATGATTTGGACAGTACCTGCATTAAAAACGGATCCCATTAGATCCCAGGGTGCTGTTTGTGACCCTTAGTGGATCCACTGCTCTAAGTGATGTTAATATCATTACAATACTAGAGTTGGATATTTTACATGTTAAACCATGGCAATTCTCGAGGATTTCCAGGCCATGCTACAAAAGTAATGACTCTGCATTCAAGAACCTGGTTGGAGCTGGCAGTTGAAGAGTCTGTGACTGCAAAAACACCCACCTTGTTGCAAGCTCAGACAATAAAGACAAGTCACTTCAGATGAATAAGAAGCAGCAATTTGAGTGATCTGTGGGTGAATTGGTCGTGGAGACAGGGAGTGTGAGCAGATGGGGTAGAGCTGGCCTTGGAAATAAGCACTGCTGTGGGCTGGGTAAAATAAGCACATGATCCTAATTCCATAGGAAGTTGCAGTTAAGGACCCATCTCTGAGGCTAAAACTTAGTGGATCTTGATATTTACAGGAAAGATAAATACATGACCAAACCGTTCACCCTTCCAAAAATGTGTGGCTATATTTGTCTCCTCAAGAACTGTGCAAGAGTTTGAATGAATATTTCCAGTGTGACTGTTGGTGTCAATCCTGTCATTTCAGGGCCAGTTCCATTCCAGTGTTTCTTGTGCCATAGCTGTGATGTAACATATCCTAGCAATATATGTGTATGCACATAAATATACTGACATACATTCCCTGTTTTACTGACTGGCATAAATTGAGTCTGCATGGAGAAGTTTATCATCTACGATAACATCAGCAGGGTTATATGTTGGGTTTTTTTTTTCCAGACTTCAGAAGACATCAGCAAAACAGGGTAGGTTATGCTGTTTCTTCAGAATCCCTGTTTTAGTACTGTTTTCACCACAATTTTGTTCAGCCTAACATTCTGTTAGGTGGTGTGAAACACCATGTCTTCTAACTGAAACCAGTTAATGCATCTGAAGGGAAGAATCTAAGAGGATCCTTATCTTGTTGAAGAAAAACTTGTGTCAGGTCTTTTCTTTGTGGTGAAAAAGAATAGAAATAAATGCTGGGTTCCTGGGCAACAAATCTTCTCCATAAAAGAATTCCTGTTGCCTATGAATATATCTGAGGTTTTGCCGAGAGCACTCTGGCTGCCACATTTTTCTGGACTCACCGTGCTGTCAGTAAAGTACTTCATTGTAAAGTTCTTTGGGACACTCAGTCCATAAAGTAGTACAATACAGAACCAAATTCCATTTCATTTGTATTCCTGAAGTAGTACAATTATTTTTAGTAAATACTGTTGCCAAAGTGATCTGAAATCATCCTGTTTAGGCAACTGAAAGTTGCTTTTCTGCTGCTTTTCTGAATAGCTAATTTGAATACCAAATAGGAAATAATAGGAGATTACATTGGTAAAAATGGTTAGAAAATATTATGATGGACAGTATTTTTCATATGCTCTCTCTCCATAGTGTTTCAGTAAATGTTTTTTTTACAACTTTTTTAATGCAAAAATTACAAACTCATAAAACCAATGGGATTACAGAAGCATAAAATCTGCAGGTACATAGAATTATCGAGATATTTTAATGTATCGAAACGGCAGAAGTTTTGTGTGAACATTGGTATCTAATATTTCGTATTTTAGCAGCTTGCAATGAAATGCACATCTGTTATATTTTAGCACTATACAGCATTCAAGACATGATTAAGATGGCAAAGAATTACCTATAAGGATGAGGAAGTATCCCCACTCATGTTCCTTTTGCTTCACATATTTTACATTAAAATCTTCTGCTGTCAATTTATAAATTTTTGACTTTATGAGATTGACTGTTAGGTGTGCTGGAGCAGGGTTTTTAATTTTTCATTTTTGTTATTCCATAACCAAAATGCACAGAATCAGCAACTCTATCATCTATGATCTCACAAGAGTTGATAACTATGCACTGTTTGACTGATTTCAGAAAAAAGATTTGTTAATATTATATTGAAGTACTTTGAAGTGCCTATTTACTTAACCAGCTAGCAGTCTATTATTTTCTTCTGTACTGCATATAATAAGATTTGTTTCTTGTGATAATTTTTGAAAAAGTTTGTTGGAAAGATGCAAAGGAGTACTTAGGGTATTTACCGTAAATATTTCGTCCAGAATCCAGTTGTAAAGAGAACTTTGGTTGGGAATTGTAGTTTGTGCTTGGACAGCACTGAGTTTGTCCAGGTTTAAATGAGGACAAATTTTGGATCAATGACTCTGACCTTTTAGGAAACATTAGTGTATAGAAAAATGCTCTCAGCCCTGCAGTATATATAGTTTCCTAAAATTTAAAATTAAGTGCAAATTTATTTTACTTGTCTGGAATTTAACTCCACTTCATATCTTGGCTGCTATCTTTATTGGTTTTGGGAATGTCCTAAAGAATTCAAAACCGAGTCAAAATTTTAAGAGTTCGACTGTAGCTGCACTGTGATGCTGAAAGTGATGGGATAATAGGAGGCGTCTATTACAAACTGAGCACATCTTGTGGTTTGTTGAGCTCACAGACCAGTTATTTGTTATCTGGAACCACAGCAATTGCTGTGCAATTCCTCACAGTTTGTTCCCCTCTCTCCCTCCCAATATACTCTGTCACTCCACTCTCTCCCACACAGCTGATAACTATTCTCCACAAGCTCAAAGAGGACAGGTCTGTGTCTGTCTAGAGCAAAACTTAGAGAGTGTTAGAAACAACAGAAGAAACGCTGAGGGTGATTTTCAGGCAACAACATTGCAATCATTAGATTAGAAATAAAGAGGAATAATTAAAAAAATCATAACAGTGTGCCATAGTACTAACAAAAAATTTAAACTGCAAGAAATACAGAAACCTCAGAGAGGAAATGCATCATTTGGTCAGAATGGAAATAGCTCTTTTTTGCATTTTTTGAGTCAAATTTCTTATATGAAGTACAATCCTGGTAGTAAGTGAGAAGCATTTGGCCAATTTCTTGTCTTTTGCACATAATTCACACTGGTTGAAGTTGAATTATTTCAGCTGGAGCTGTTTTATATCTGTGTAAATCCACTGAATTTCTAAAGAGACAGAGAGTGGTAAAAATGCTGAAAATAAAACTTAAAATGGCATTCTACTATGAAGTTTGTAAAGAGATAATTTTTTCACTGTTGACTTGCTTTTACTGTTCATCTTAGTGGTTTACTTTGTGTCTTTTTTTCTTGGAACAAGAAAAATGAATATATTGTACATATAAGAGAAAAAAACAAAAGTGAAATTCAAGCAAAGGTCTTTAACTGGCATTTTATCAGTTCACCAAGATTTGGTGAGAGGTTTACAACCTGAAACATGTATTATGAGCTGAGAAATCAAATGTGCACTGCATTTATGCATTTACTTAGTTTTATATTTGCTATTTTCAGATATTTATTTTTGCTGTATTTTAAAAAAATTATTTCTCCCTAAATTAATTTATTTATTTATTATCTATAAATCTGTAAATCTGGCAAACACTAACAAGTTTTATTTTTTTCTGCCAAGTTGTGTTCTTTCAAGTTCAGTTAGATCCAATGTTATTTATTTTCAAATGGCAAAGCCCTTTAATGAGATTTAGCATCAAAGTGACCAAAAGAAAGGATATGAATTCCCTATGCAGTAAAGGTGTGTGTGAAGGATAGACAGGGGAGATGCAGCAAGAGCTGAACTGTAAAGTCTTGATTGGGATGTGGAACAAATGCTGTTTCTGGCTGCTTATAAAAGATCTTTCTACTCTTCTTTTCAAAGGAACTTGAACTCATGCTACTTTGCCCATTACACTTTTAAACTCCTGAAGAATGGACTGGGAAGTGTGCATATTTTCACAATATATGCTTTTCTTGTGATTGACATTATTTTGCAAAACCATTTCCATGCCCAAAGTCCTCCAGTAAATTCATAGAATTGCAAATTCACTGTGTGGTTCTTGGTGTTTCTGTGCATCAACAGTGAAGGCTGAATGGACAGTCTGTGGTTTTCTGAACACAGAGAACTACTGCTGCAAGTGCTTTAGCTCCTTGGGCGTTCTATAAAGTGAGAAGCCATGTAAGGGATTCTCAATCAAGGCATAAGGTTACCTAAAAAATATTTTCTCAGTAGCAGAGCTTTAACTTATGAAAAACTTTAAGAATATCCACAGGGAAAAATCTTTGTTTCTGCAGCTTCATATTTAGATTACAGTAGGTGGAAGTTAATTAGCCCTGCTAGCCTTTTTCTTTTGGGCTAATTAGTAAGAAAATGGGTATAAAAAGTCGAAGTCATTTTGAGAGAAAGAACTTCAAGATTTTTACAGAGCAGTCCCTTTGGAGGATATTATCTCCATAATGACCATAGGATGCTTTCCATTCTGACAGAATGCAGTTCTACAGTCTCTGGACTCATTTAGACGACATCTTAGTCATTAATGATTTCAGGCCTAGCTGCTTGCAATTGCCAGATGAAACCACATGACATGTTGTTTAATTATGCAATGATCAGCAGCCTTTACATTTTAATTAGGGAGCCACTGTAATGAAGCCGTCCCACTTTACATATGGCTTATTGGGCTGAAAGGTTGTCTTTGCTAATTGGTTGTTTGGAAATGTAGGTTTGACACAGCAATACAGGTAGACTTGTCTTCACTTCTAATGTGTTTCCTGATCTTTTTTTGATTTGGCTAATTAACGCTAATAATTTAAAAGCTGCATGGCATTCCAAAACTCCTGCTGTTTACTATATGTATAGTAGTGCTGTTAAGAGATGTTAGTACTGTTAATACATGGTGACACACTGCTAGTGTCTACTCACAACTTTCTTTGGTTTTGCAAGATCACAGGAACTTAAATGTCACACTAATTGTGTGACTGTGAAACAGATTCCTGATGCAAGGAGTTTAAAGAATTCTAGTTTAATAACCATTTTCAATACTCTTTAGAGATTATTTGCTTGGGAAAATGCATGATTTTTTGAGTTTAAGTTTTTCAATGATTAATTCATGAATATATCTGCAAGAATGCCAAGGTCTCCAAAATAATCAAAGTACATCCTTTCATAGCTGTTTGTTTTCATTTCAAATCAAAGTCATCCTGTTTGTTTGTTTACTTTTAAAAAGAATAGTCTGTTCTTTCCCCTGGGTTTTTGATACAATTTTGACAAGTAAAAAAAAATAATTTACAATAAGGAATCAAATAGGTAAAGTTTCCATCTCCCTCTGCATTATATTATGTGATATGGTAAGCAGGAACATTTCCCGACCTGCTCCCCCAATCCAGTCCACATGCTACAGAAAGTCTTACCCCTATTTGGTGTTTCATTTTATTTGTAACGATAAAGTAGACAGAGTTTATCTGAGTTCCTCTCAGGGCTGGCTGTTTATGAGGATCCTAGCTCAAAAATACTTGGCTCTGTGTCCTTTCTCCCTTAAAGCTATTTTTGCTTATATCCAGTTTAACAAAATATAAGTTGCTTCAGTTAGTCAAGAGACTCAACAAGAGTGTTTCAGACCAACGCTGCTCAGTTGTTAGAGCTCTCTAATAGTCAGACTAACATTGATTAAATCTGGGGTTACTTCCACACGGCTCTCACAACCCTTCTTTTGCAGCCTTCCGAGAGCGCTCCTTTAGGGTTTCTGTTCAGCAGCTTCTGACAGCTCCACAGGCTTTAGATCCAGATGAGTATCTCTAAAATACTGTTTCATTTCAAAGATTTCCTGTGCATTTCAGGAAACCAATCCCATAGCTCTCCTTTGTTACCAGCGTAAAGTTGTTGGAGCTGGGACATATTTTCCTGTGTATTTTTGTTTTCATTTTGCCTAGCAAAACAAAAACTTGAGCATGACAAGGTAATTTTACAACATTGATAAAAATTAATAGCAATCTCTCAACCACAGAAATCTGACAAGAACTTGCAGGACGTGTATCTGGCATTGGAGTAATTTTGTCTCCAGTGTTACAAACATTTACATGTATCACTATGCTCAGTGTCTTCTGTGGAGCCATCCTGATTCCTAATTTGAAGTGAATAATGTTTGTAGAAGGTTATCTTGATAATTTCTCCCTCTGCTTAATATTTTAATTTGTATAACATTTTTTGGACTGGTACTTGGCTTGGTCTAAGGTGTTGAACACTGTGGGTATTGTTAAAGTAAAACAGTATAAATAAATTCTTATGACAAAAATACAAATTATTTAATTATTACTAGATGTGATATATTAGAATGATGCTTGAGCAAGCTTTCTTTTCTCCTGATAACTAACAAGTTTTTATAGTAAAAAAAAAAAGTGTGCCAAAAATTGCTCTTTCATAAAGAATTACAGGTAATTTTTATGTTTCCTTCAGTGTAAAAAGAAAAAAAAATCTCTGTCAAAAATCTGTTTCTGTCGATCATACATACTTTTGAAAAATGCCCTCTTGACCATCCATCTTTTTCAATTTCTGTTCCATTTTTCATATTCTTTAAACATTTATTTGGACTTAGACACCTTTAGTGAGCTAGTCTTTTTAAAATGCAATGACAGGCGATAGAGAAGAGGATAGCAATGCGAATAAATATGGCCACTTCATTTTCTCAAATATGTCAGCACATTTGATATAAGCATACAGTAATTTACCCTAGTAAATTTGGGACTCTTTTTTCAGCTTTTTAGCTCTCGAGCTTGATGTTTCCAAAGCATTTAAAATGAGAGGCCCAAAGATGAGGATCATTAAATTTGTATGGAAAACTGAATATCAAACATAAATAATATCTGCATTTTTCAGTAATGTGAAGGTCTTGGAAGACTAATCATGCAAAGAACAATTTTTGCAAAAAAACCCTCCAGTGATATGAGGTCTCTGAAATGATAGGAATGTATCCCATATCTTATGGAGAGATGAGCATTTGATTAGCATGTTTTGAATGTCATGCTATCTGTATAGATTTTGATAACAGGGTATATTTCTTTCTTAGGTTTTCAGGTGTTTGAATATATAATTTGATTAGAGTTTGCTAGGATGTATTTGACATATTTTTAGCTTTATAGTGACTGCTTGTAAACTATTTATTATTAATTAATTAATTAATATAGAAGTACTGTTTATTTTATTAAGTGTAACAATACCAAATCAAGGACTTCTTAAAACTTCAGTGGCCAGAACTCTTGTTTCTCATATCATCTTTATGTGAGAACTTAAGAAATGTGGTTTTTTATGTGAGATACTTGCTTATATTGAAAGTTTATGATGACTTCAGTAGAACTGCACAGAAGATGCACTTGGCTTTACTTACCATATTACATAAAGCCAGGACTTAGATTATATCTCTTCTGAGGAAAGGATGGTGCATAAACACTTTGACTTGTACAGGAAACATGAATGATTCTTCTGTCGTCAGTAAAATTACATACAGTGGTTAAGACTCTGGAAAAGAACAGATCAGAATTCAGGCAGTTTCTTTCCATCCTGCATTATGGCAGATTACTTATTGCACTGTGTGATAAATACATATCACATAACCTGTATATTGATACCAGAGTTTCATTATAAACCCTCTTAAAAAGAGAGGAACACCCCCACAATTAAGGTAGGCAAGTACACATCAGGTATGTAGATGAAGTAGATAAAGGTACTCCAATCACTAGCTGGTGATTTGCTGATAATCATGTTTGTGTTTCAGGTTTTTAACACTACAATATGCTGGATTTAAGTTAGACACTTTTGAATTCAAACTGTCTGAATTAAAAATAGGATGCCAAATTTTTAGTGGTTGTATTGGGGTTTTTATGATCCTGAATTTTAATTATGCTATATCAGCATAGCTGGTAAAATACCTGAGAAGCATGAACAGGATTATCATTCCCGTGGAGAGCTCAAAATACAAAGTATTTGTATCCCATATCTTATTTGTGCATTGCACTGCACTATCCTGCATCATAACAAAATGTCGTCTATTGCTAAACCAAGTGAGGGAAGGGGATAGCTCCTAGAAATGCTTTTTAAAGGCCTAAGGTAAAGTCTGCCAGAGCCAATGGGAACAATTTAGTAGATTTGAATTAAGTTTTGAACCAGGACCCAAGTACATCAGAGTGGTCATAGCATATACAGGTCTATATCTAAAACCAGCTTATCTGAAGAATTGCACCCACCCAGCAGAACAGGAGCAAGGACTATTTGAATCATGCCGAAGTGCAGGTCCCATACCCCACATTGTGCTGATGTGAGATGCTGATCGTGTCTGAAAGAAAACTTGTTGCTCTTGCTGCTGAGCAAGGCTGACATGCTGCCTGGGAAAATGGGAGGTTCTCTGCTTAAAACAACTGCTCAGGCCACCGGCAAGAGATAGCAGTAAAGCCTCACATTGACTGGGAACTGCAAGTGATTCTTGGTCATGCTAAGCCTCTTTCTCCAATCTGTTTGCCTCCTTTTTACCTGATAAAACAGAGTATTTTATAATATACTAATTTTTCCCAGAGTATTATATTTATGACTCAGCAGGTAAGGCATTAGTATGATAAAACAACCAGAGTGAAATGTCTTGCTAACTACTACAACTACTGAACTTTAGTTTTAAACTAGTAATTTCTGTTTAACTGGTAAAAACGATTGGTATCTTTTAAAACATGATGAACGGCATTATCACCTACTGCACTTCCTTAAATCTGTGTTTGGTATGAATTCTCTCTTAGTTGAGGAGCCTGAATAGTAAAAACTAAGATTAAACTGAAATGTTTAAAGGAAATAATAACAATCATAACAATATGAGCCCATGCTATTTCAAAGCAGCTCAGTGAGTCATGGCTTATAAACACTTGATTGCATTGAGTCCGTAATCGAATTCCCCATCACATTTCTGTAAGATTTCTAACTCTCTCATACTAAGCTTCATCTTTCTTTTAACACTGGGTTTCTTAATTTTTTTTGCTGCAGTAGACAACCAAAAGACCACAGAGTTGCTACATTTTGTGAGCTATTGCACTGAAGTGATGAAGACTGATTTTTATAGATCTCTGGGAGACCTATATTTTATTTGTCTATCAAGACAACATTCATCCCCATCATATGAATGAGTCTTTTCTGTATCACTATTTTACAGATAGAGAGGAGAAATGCAAGTACACCAAGTGTGTCTCTCTGCAGAGAAACACATCACAGAACAGAGTCCTGAATTTACACCACGTTTTCTTTTAAGTATATTCTTAAGGCCCTTCTCAAAAGTCAATAAATTTCTCAATGGTGTTGCTGAATGGGAATGAACCAACAAGTTGGTTGGTTGGTTTTGGTTTGGTTCCCTCCCACCCCCAGTCAGAACCTCATTGTTCTTTTAATTGGTATTATTTTCTGAATGTTATACTTTTCCATTTTTGTGGAAAATTAGCATGGAAAGCATCAACAAAAACCATATTGTTTCCTCAAGCAATTTGGGAGCTATTTCGTGAATAGTATTTTAAAGAAAATGGACACATTTTGCCTCTAAAATTATTCTAACTAACAAATACTTCCTGTGGTTCTTCAGTTCTTCACAGGACTGTTTTGCTGGGTTAGTTGACTTAAAGGTTTAGCACAGCTCTGCAATAAACAAGCATGTTGGGCATGTTATTTGATGAACTTCAAAAATTTAAACACTCAGCTCTAATTACTGATGCTTTTAGCAACAGCACAATGAAGATAGGCTCCTGCTTCACTAAATCAAAGAACTGTGACTGAGAGACTTCTGATCCAATTGTTCTCATTTAGTTCAACTCTCACAAATGTGGTAGTAAAATATTATTGTGGCTTGAGTTGACATGAAACACCATTGTCATCAATCAAATAAATAAAAAGTGTGAGGATCAATACATAACACAAAACTGGTGGTTTCAGCCACCCTATCAACTGCACATATTTCTCAGTTCCATTTCCCTCCTGCCACTTTTTCTCTCCAACTTCTACTTGTTTGTTTTTTAGTTTTTTTGGTTTGTTTTAGTTTGGGGTTTTTTTTTTAACACTTGTCATTCTGCAACCTAGTGAAGCTCAGCAGCTGTGGAGATGAAAGGAGCAACACTTCCCAGTCGGGATGATCTGAAAGGCACCGTTACTTTATGGCATTCAAGTGTTAATGTTACTCAGTAAAACTCTGTACCTTTTACTTGTTCAGTGATAATAATAATCTTTTGTCTCCCTGCTGATACGATTACGCACACTATATTGAATAGTTTTGATTGTGTGGCTTGTCAGCATTCCAAGGTTTTGCCAGAGACCCTGCTACATGAACTCATTCAGAGCAGCAAGGCAGGTTTAATGGGCAAGCTGGATGAAGCATGAAGCCAGCTGGTGTCAGCTGCCTCTTAACAATGGCAATATGTATCAATCACTCAGCATGGTTTTTTTTTTTATTGGGATATTTTTGATCTTTGAGGTCTAATACCAATAAAACATATTTACTGGGATTTAAAGAGGCAGCACTATTTAGAGGGAGGAGATGAAATTTTCCCTACTGTCTTAATTTAAGCTTGTGCTGAATGGATAATCTTCAGCATTGCCAATTCTACTGATAGGAAGATAATTCAAAGGAAACTGATGGAACCAAAAAGAGATTCTTGTCATTGATTTCTGCAGAGATAGAATCCAATGCGTGGCTTGGACAAGGGGTTTCTTAATTATATACTTTTTATTTTCTTAAAGCAATGTACCTTCGGGTTAGAAAAATGGTTTTAAATACCCAGCAGATTATCTCATAATTATCAGATCATCAGATTGTTCTCTGAGCTTGTTTTTGAATAATAGCTAGTTAATTATTTACATTTGTGCTAAAGAAGCTCAAGTTACAAGTCCAATTTACATTTCTTGATCTTGTAAACCACTGACATTGTATGCTTCAATATATGAATATACAAGGAAGTGTTTTAAGTACAGCATGAGTCTCTTGGCTTTAATGGGGTTTATGGACACGCTAAGGTGCATTTCTAAAAGAACTGTTTTTTCACCTGACTACTGTACACACAAGCCATTTGTTTTCTAACACTAATTATTCCAGACTGAAAAGAAAAAAAACACACCTAAACCTATAGTGCCTACAAATGGAAGGATGTGACACCCATTACATAATCTTAATGGGAAGTTTTAGAGTAGTTCTTTAATATCTGTGAGAAAAAAATAGATCCAGAAAAGCTTTAACCAGCCATGTGTTTACTTGGTTTCGACTAAATCTCAGAGATTTGAGATTTGAACACAGATTGCTCTCTGATTTCCTGATCTTAAAAATCCAATGATCTAGAAAGTTATGCCTATGGTTGCTTTTACTAGCAGTTGAGCTCACATCCTTGCTTGTCTGTGTTGTCTGCTGTGGCTCAAATACCTTCAAAATCATTCTGTACAGCTTTGAAATTCACCTTTGTTTGACTTGTCTGACTTTTCTGGGTATCACAGTGTATGAGCCTATATAAGTTAGTCCCTGGCAAATATGCCTGGGCTAGATGTTCTTCTACAGGAGCTACTCTGGTAGCTTCCAAAACAAATGTACCAATCTCAGATACCTCCAAAGAAACATCACAGTCAGCTGTGAATATGTTTTCAGATGTTAGATGAAGTTGGCTTCGATGGATGATGTAAAACTTGGAAAGATGATGGTACATTTACATTGCATTTCAATTGTAACTGCATAAAAAAAGAAAAACAGTCTGGGAGGTAATTCATGTTCTTCATCAATTAGCATATATTCTAGACTATGTATTCTATAGCAAACACTCATTCTAGAGTGACAGTGAAAAATGGTTTGTGTCCCTGTACCTCTATGCTCTTGCTTCTAGCACAAGGCCAAGTGGGGTATGTGTATCAAAGCTACAGACAGAGGTGTCCAAAACAGCTTCTTGCTTAATCCTCCCTCATGTTCCCAAGAGTAGACTGTGCATTGAGATTAAAGATCTCCAAGAATATCAGTTAATATAAGCCCAGTAATTTATTTTTCTCTACTATAAATCTGGTGTCAATTCTATATGTCTGATATGGATAGCTTAGAAAAGCTTTTTTTTTTTGTTTAATGTGAGGATGTATAAAAGGTGAGGCAAAATCCTCACGAAGTTGAACTGATTATTGTTCCACCGTTACTTATATTAACCATGTTTTAATCTATCAAAACAAATGTCAGCCATGCCAAAAGCAAAAATTCCTTCCTGAAATCTTGTCTGAACTGCCTTCAGAAATGAACCCCAAACTACCCCATGCACTGTAAAAGGTGTAATTTAGTCCAGGCAAGATGTTCAGAGTTTCTGCACTGCCATGGTGAAAGGGAAGAAGATGAGGAAGAGGCCACAGAGGATGGACTTTGAAGACAAAAATGTTGTAGCCAATTAGCTAAAATGTTACAATTGGTGCATACTAAGCTTGATGGGCTCATTAAGCATTAAAACTCCTTGACATTTCCCTGTTGTAGTGATAAATAGGAATGAACATTTTGCATTTTATACTTTACTAAATCTTATGTCTTTTTGGCTTCTTCATCTGTCATGTTTTACATGTTTAATTTTGCATCCATTTTATTAAAAAATTCAGCATTAAAGATTCTTTTTTCTTCTTTTAATTATCTTTCTTCGAAAAACTCTAGTGTTGTATCAATGATATTGTTTGGTTCTAAAGTTTAATAGTTAATGCTCATTGTTAAATTGCCAAAAGGATATAGACTAATTTAGCATGTCACTGGTGCTTGGTGAAAATGCCATCATTAGTGATCCATGAGTTGCAGAGAAAAACAGAAAAGAAAGGAGGCCAACAGTCTCCTAAACACCCTAAATGATTTTAAGAACATTTTTATTAAAGGGTGTTTGACTGGAACCCTCCTTGACATAGTTAAATACATTAAAGTGTCTCCTTTATATAGAATTACAGCCACACTGATTTAATAAATAGGAAAGAACAAAAGGCAGATTGCAAATGAGTTAGTATTAGCCTTTTCGTGTTAATGACATTAACCTCGGGACTGCCTTTCTGCACTATTCCAAGTTTTGAAAAAAACCTCCTGGATTGGATATTAGTGGCATGAACTGGTGAAAAAGACTAAGTGTCTTCCTTTTGTCTTTCATTTACATTTTGAACCAATTGGTTCAAAAATCCCCTTTTGATTTTTCAAATGTGTTTTCTCTCTCTCTTAAGAGGAAAGTTCCTGGTATGTCCTTACTTTCCCTAGGTTTTTACAAATCAACATCAGACTAATAATTGCTGACTTCTGTATTGGGTGCAAAGGACAAGATTCAGTGGCCTCTGTGGAAGCAGTTCATGGCTGCCCTGTGCCAGACTCAGCTGTTTCCTGCCAGCTTGGCAATAGACCCACCAGTTGCCAAAGTCAAGCTGTTTCAAGGAGTTTGTGTCACCTCTGTGAAAACATGTTTAAGAAAGGACAGAAGAATGTGTAGAAGGAGGGAACAGAGGGAACAAACAATGAGATCAGAGGAACAGTTGCTGGATGGTAGGGCACACATACCCCTAGAGGGACCGTGGCCATACTAGAGCAGGTTCATCACTGAAGGGACTGCATCCTGTGGAGGACTCATGCAGAGCATAGGAAGTGAGTGAGAAACAAGGAATGGCAGAGAGAGACCTCTGTACACTGGCCTCAAGTGCCTGCACTACTCATTGCCTCCCTGAAGGGTCTGAGTGTAACCTACAGCAATAACAAGGGAGCAAGGAGAGGCATCTGGAGTGAGGTAATGAAGTTGAGCCTGGTATTTTCCCTAGGCAAATATTTGTCTTCTTTGTTTACCAACACCCAAATCAGTAATTAAATATTTGTGTTAACTGGCAGTAAATCAATTTGTTCTGACTGTAAGAGAGATTTACCTTTTGGCACCTTTTGGACATGCTGGAATATTCAGCCACTAACTAGAGGCATGTGTGATACTGCATTAACCATTTTTTTCTGATCTAGCATGAAATTAACTTTTAAAGTCTCTGTTAATTACAATAAGACCACTTTTTAAAGTTCTGACAGTCTAATGGGACTTAAAATTATGATTAGCTTTCATACTAGATAGACCATAGCAGTCAGTGAAGTGCTACAGAAACTGCAAACATGAGAATAAGCTGTTCCCATGCTTTATTTGTTGTTCCCATGCTGAGGGCTTTAGGCTGACTTTATGTCCCCTGTATTCTACTACATGTGATGTACCCAGCTCATACAACTGCTCTCATTTAGTTGTATGGTAGCTGCCAGACAGTGCTTAGTTCCAACACCTATGTGAGAGACTGAACAAAGCTTCCAAAGAGCACTTGCAGATTTACTTTTCATCCATCTTCCAAGCCCTCCATACTTCTGCAGCAACATATAGTGCTCCTGTACTGCGACTCCCCCTCTCCTCTCCCCTTCTTTTTTCTGAAATCCCTTCTCTGAAATCCCATCTTCCCTTCCCTGCACCATCTCTTTCTCTTTGTCAGCTTCCCTCACCTGCCCTATTCCCCTGGTGCAAAACAACCACCTTTTACATTATGATAACTCTATTTATCTCTTTGGAAGTTGTCCCAAATTATCTTACACTTCCCTTTTTTTAAAAAATGGCATTGCTATCACTTAAAACACCCGTATATCATTATGCAGTTTCTATATTTTCCCTGGAAAAAAATTCATAATATGCAAATTTAGGAAAAAGGTTCAAAATATTTACCCAATATGCTGTATACTCATCTAGGCATACAGTATCTTTTACCTATTTCATAAAGAGGGTGAGAACAACATAAATCCAGCTCAGGGAATGGAATCTATTCTTCTAATACTAAGTTTTGATTCTCCTTGCTCACTATCTCACACTTCAGCTTAATGGAGACTCATATCTCAGGCAAGAAATATCTCTAGTAATCATAGAGTTGTAAAAAGAAATCATTTGGAGGTGTTTTCTCTGCTTTCCTGTTTTAAATGATCTTTTCCTTAGTTGTTCTCTTTTTTTTTTACAGTGGCTGTATTCATCTGTCATTCTGCTTAAGCAGTCACTCTTTAGGTCTTGATTACCCTTGCTTTGGGCAAATCCTTCTCTTTTAAATAATATGATGAAAGCAAATTCATTGAGGCTTACACAATGAGACCTTTAAGGTGCTGCTCAATCCTGTTTGGTCTTGCTGAGACAAAGATTGGTCTTTCCTTTCACAGAATTCATGATCACAAACACAGTTGTTATTATTCTTGTAAAAAGCAGCCTATGATGCAAATACTTAATAACTATATCAATGCAAGGCATTGGAGTGGCTCTTTCTGATGCTGCTTGAATTACTATTAAGAGAAATGTTTGTTGGCTCCAGGGAATAAAACTTTTAAATTGGGAGGCTCACTGCAGTCATTCTGGACAAATACTGTATTACCTCTTAACACACTCATGATTAATTTTAACAGAAATTATGACAAAAAAAATTTTATCTGAGTTTTACTTGAATTGATAATACTCAATATTCATTTTGTCAGATTGGCTCATGTCCCTCAGCTGAATCTTTGTGAATGAACCCTGTTACGGTACTGGGGTCTTCAGGCTGGATTTATAACTAACTAGTGATGGAAATAGGAAAAAACCTGACAAGTTTGTCATCTAGTTTAGAGTGAAAGGCAATAGCAGTTGTGTACCACTCGGGAGCCATTGATAAATAACTCTCAACACCTCTTAAATGTGTGTTACAGATTGTGAATTGTTCTGATATTCCATTATGTGTCTGTATAAATAATTTAAATGGGTGAACAGGCCAGACTGACCTTTGACACAAGTTGGGATAAAGAGTTCTAGTTTATTATAGTATCTTCTTTGGTTTGGGGGTTGGAGTCGCAAAATCTTCAACTGTTTCATGTCAAAGCTTTCCTTCTGTGAAGTGTCTGCCTGGCCAGCAGAGACCCTCATCACTAAATGTACCTCTGTTGCAGGGAGAGTTGTGAGTGTTGCAGTGAGTGTTGCCTGTTAGTGCAAAGATCCCAAGTCCTCTCCAGAGGTGTTTGAGGGAGGATGCTTCATTCCTTTGTCTCTTTGTGCAACTATATGATCCCACTCATAGATTAGCTCTTGTGTAATCACTTTCTGAATATAAAATGCTCATAGAGCCTTAATATATTTTTTCTTTTTTGCATTTCTAAAGCAGAAAGCTTGAAATGAAAATCAATTATTGCTGTTTCTAACTCAGTTTGGGGCATGTGCATAAAATGTATTTATTGGAATGGAGTCTGAAGAGGTGGCTGAAATTAGCACATTCTTTTAAGTGATCAGTGAATTTTAATGCTTTGATATCTGAATTTATGGATCTAAGCCAAGAGATTTTTTTTCCTATTGGTTTTGTTTCCATAAAGTTCTGCAGAGCTACATAAACATAGTCACTGAAGATTTCTAGGTTTTATCATGGGGTTATCAGCACCAGAAAAAGAAGATAAAAAGAAATTTGAGGCCAGAAGAAAAAAATGAGATTGGTACAAGTAGGAAGAAAAAGTTAAATAATTTGTTAACAGGAATACTGAATAATGCAAATTACTAAAATAGAAGAAACTGTATAGATTTCTTCCTACACTTTCTGAAAAATCTTTTTAAAATATATAAAGAAGCAACAATAATTTATACCAAGGGTTTTGTGGGAAGCTGTGAGATTTTTTAATAGTGACGTTTCCACATCAGAAATGCAAAGTTAGGTTTGATAGAAATACCAGGTTTTTGCCTTAGATGAAGTTTACAAAACCTGCACAGCCACTTTCTTTGTCTTAGCCGTGAGATGCTTGTGCAATATAAATATTGCACACATAAAACTTCTAATAACAACAGCATAACACTCCACTGATGACACCTGCCATCATTTCCTTAGTTTGTGTTATCTCTACAGTGGCCTGAGGTTTTAAATAGTTCATTCATTGGAGAGGAAGGAAAGGTCAGTGATCCCTTATTGTTCAACAACACCAAGGGGTTTTTGGAGATTGGCAGCCAGCAGAACGTTGCAGTGAAAGAACTGGATAGAGCTGCCAGCACAGGCTTGCACAGATCAGCATTTCATTACAGAAATAGCAAATGACTGATGTATTTTCTAGGTCAAAGTGGAAGAAGTTAAATAAGGATACTGATGACTTGAGTGGGGAAAGGGGGCTATTGTGTGCAGTATTCCACCAGTTGTGAATGGACAGTCCTCTTTACTTTCATTATGTAACAATATTTAAGTGTTTCTTCCCTGAAATGCATTGTGTGTCTGGATTCACTAGAGGAGCCTTGCTACAAGTACTTCTCTTCAAGAATTTTAGGTGTCTGTCATGATTTAGGGGAAAAAATCTACTTTAGTGAAAGTTTTAAAGCATTTACTTTTTGTTTCCAAAATAAGTTCTTCATAACCGCAGCACCTCAAATGAGCTGGTGGAACTGAGGGTTTCAGGGATGCTACTTCAGAAGCTGAAGGCATCAAGAGGAAGAATGACTTCTAAGGCAACAGAACAGCGTCTCCAGATCTTTAAAATTCTGACAGTGATCTTCAGTTTAGAAGGCTCAACAAGAAAAAAAAGTGTTGAGAGACCATTTAAAGACTTCTCTAAGACAGCTAATTAGTTTCTATCCTCTAATTATTCTTCAGTTTTAACTGTTTCTTAGTTGTTTTACTTTTCTGAAAGTAAAAAAAAGTGAAGAGGTTCTGCCATTAAAAAATAATAAGAGTAATCTTTGCTCATAATTTATCAGCTTCAGTGCAATGCTGAGCAACTTTCTAACTGACTTCTGGCAAAATTTCATTAAAATAATTTCTTTTGAAAAGTATTACAAATAATTGCCTTTGTCCTATGTCCTCATGCTCCTCGTTTGTAGAAAGAACCAGATGAGGTTAAAATAGTGTTTGGTTTACTTAGGGTAGTTGCTTGAAGACTTGCATTTAGATTTTGCATGATTTAGAAAAAAATCTGTGTGAATGTGACATAGACACAAGTGACAGGAGCTGATCCTTCGCATTCACAATGCTTCTCCGAAGGGAGTTTTGATGCAGAGCAGGTGGCTTGGCAGATAGAGCTCCACCTGGATAAACCATGGGACATCTAAATACCCTGTTACCTACTGACATGCAGGAACCACAACAGGAAATTGAGATGAAGTATGAAAACCTTTTTGCTACAAATTCAGGCAGCTCTTCTGCTACCTAAGGTGGACCAAGGAAGATTTTATAAATTTATTGTTTGGCGTTATAATTAAAGTTTCTTAATTTTATTTATTTTTATTTTAGTTATTTTTTAATTTAATTTCTTACATTCCTAATCAATTTTGGATTATTGTAAAGGCAAAATATGGGTAAAAAATTTAGAATATATTTATATGTTTCTGATAGCAGAAAAAGGAGAGCTGCAACTTTTAATTCTGAGGTCAGTTCACAATCCTCATCAGGTAAAATCTGTTTAGGTTATGTACGCAGACTTGGGTACTGTCTTTGGAATAAATGAAAATAAAACTTCTTTGTTAAGTTGAATGTATTTCAAGTTTTAGAAAGTAACATTTTATATTTAGCCTTTGCAAAAAATCAGGGTCTTTACCCACAAGACAACTTAGGGTTGTCACCAAGCTGCCAGATAACAAGCTTATATTGTTCAGGAAAATATATTACAATTTTATCTACTTGTACTGTTCAATAAAACATTAGTATCTCAGCATTTTTATTTAACAATAGGCAACCTTAGGCCAGTAATTATGCAACAATTATAATAATAAAAACTGTCCCCTGCTGCTCACCTAGAAACAAGAATATATTAAAGCAGTACTAACCATCTAAAAGGAAAGCAACAAACTACGCTCATTTTTAATGCCCCTGCAGAGCACCATGGGAAGCTAATAATTCACCCTCTAATTAGTATCCCTTCTGCTGCTGTTGGCACAAGGACAGACAAAGAGGTATCCGCTTCATTACAAACTTGCCTTGATAATCTTTAAATGTCTTTCTTCTCTGCAGGTTGAATGCGTGGAACAGGGGCAAATAGAATGTGCAATTAAAAAAGGTTTGCTGGTATCGCCAGTCTGACCGTGCATCCTGAGTCTAATGAGTTACTGAAAAGTGAAAAAAAAAAAAAAAAGGTACCATTTGAATGTACTCATTCTCTTTTTTGGCTATATTATAATTCTTCCTTGTTTTCCTTCGTTAGTGTCTACATTAGCAGAAAAAAAAAAAAGAAAGGAATACACCAATGGGGTAAAGATTTGATAACTTCACAGCATACCTCAAATGGCAGTATTTTTTAGACTTTGAGCAGTTGATGTTATCAATCTAGTTTGAAAATGACAATAGTCTCAATTAATGCTTGAGAAGATTGAGTTTGTTTCAAAGAGAGTGTATCAATTTTAATACATTTCCCTTTTAAAGGCCAGAATGATTTTGCCACGGGGCACTACTGGTTTGAGATATACAAAGCGTTCCTACATAATTTTGAGCTCTGTGGAGATTATAGTGATCATTCTACTCTTAAGATGATGCTTTCCTTTAAATGTTTTTTTTACACATACACAGTGTATTTGTTGATTAATTTAAGCTAATTAATGACAATATATTTTCTGAGGGTATTTTCAACTTGCCAATACAAAGCCGATTCTAATTAATTATAGAGACATTTTAGTTTTTACAGTGGTCTGCTGCAATGCCATTGGACAATACTAGGAGTTTGTGCTCTGCTTCAAATATGGCTTAAATAAGTCATGTTATTTCCATTTCACAGCTGCGTAGTGATCTCTGTTACGTCCGTTAGTAGTCCCATAATAAGAATAGGTGCAATGTTGCTTCTTCATTAAATTTTGAAGATTACGTATTGAGTAATCATATGGCCTGTCTGTTTATCCCTATTTATATCCATTCCTGTTCTCTGTGAGATTGTGCTTAGGAGAGCTGAGTGTGCTTATGAACAGTCAATAGAAAATTCAAAAGTGAATGACTGCAGTAACTAGATTAAAATTTTACCTCTTATTTTGATATATGTCTGCACTGCTGTCTGCTGAAGAGATAATGAAAATCTTATTTTTTTAAATAAATATATAGTTTGAAGAAAGTTAGTGGAGCCTCATAATCCTTCCATTTGAATATTGCAAGCTAACAGCAGGTGAGTACTGGATTACCAATATATGAAGGATGTAGCAGTCTTGTTCAGCAATTCTCCAGCCTCAGTGGTAGAAGTACTTCTGTCCCATTAGCAAGGAAGCTCCTTTACCCATTTCTGGTTTTGTGTGTATCTGTTCCTGACTGACTTGTGACTCTGTCTCCAGAACTGCTGAGCAAGCTGTTCTTTCATACTCACTAAAACCTTTCTCTGCCTGTGATCCTCTTCCTGTCATCTTTCCTGCCCTGCTATTGTTTGACAGCTTACCCTACCTTTTTTTTTTTTTCACAATGCTCTATTCACCTTCCTGCAATTTCACATCTGTTACTACTGCCCTTCCTCTGCTTAGGCCTTGCAGTGCCAGTGCTTACCTCTTCTCTGCTCATCTTATGAATCCAAACAAGAAAAATGAGTGGCTGGTTTATAAAATACAGCACTACTCTGTAACAGAAGAATATATAAATTAAAAGGCTAACCCAGCATCCACTGAGGCTTTCCCGCATACTCCTGAGTACTGGATCAGTTCCTAAGTTAGTTTTTAGTTTTAATTCTAATTAGAGGAGACACAAGTACAAAGCATTAGTGTTGTCTATAGAACAAAATAGTGTCTTGATTTGTTGTTCCCTCTGCCTAAAATAAAGATATTCTAGAGTTTCTTATAGGAGAGTGGTACATGGTTCAAAACAATTGCTAGGGAGTACGGAGAGTTTTATGATGAAGAAAAAAAAATCTATCGAAACAACCTATTCTTCACACAGAACTTTTAGGAGCAGCTTAGATGATCTGTTTGCAATGTAACCCGAAGGACATGGGGACTGTGGAAGGCTGGGACCTACAGAGGCATAGCTGATGGGCAGTTTTTATTCTACTAAGCATCTTATCAGCAAACTTCTAGTGCTTGACACACTTGCATGCTTTGGTGGGCAACTATTTTGTAAAGTTTCCAGCCATCCTGGTAACATTGCATGTGCTTGACTAGAAACAGTAATGTCTGCACCAGAGCCTTTATGGCAGACAGACTCAAAAATATGTCCTTGGCCTGCTCCCACAAGAAAACCTGCAGCTAGAGAGCAACTCTTTATGGGCCAGAAGGTTAAGGAATCCATATGCATGTTATTTTTTGTTGTCATTCCTTTGTACAGAATCATGCCTGACTTGCTTATGATGATGCTATTCCCTGTGGAGTCTCTTCCTTGATTTCACTTTCCCAGGAAGGTTGACACTCTGGACAAGAAGAAAAAAATCTAGACACAACTTGAGGTTTTTATATTTTGTAACTCTGTGTATCTGGATTCTCAAATGAGAGCTTCTCTGGCCAAAGGGGAAGTTGTGCTTCACTTGTGTAGCATCTCCATTCAAAGTTTAATGCAGGGAAATGGAGCCAAACAAAAAAAATATCCCAAAGACAAACATCTCTGTTTTTGCTAGTTTTTGTAATGACTGATGGCAACTTGGGAAATTATTATAATAGTAAATATATTAGAGTTATAAATATTGCTAAATACATTTGTATAGATTCCAGATTCATAACACTGATATTTTAATTATATTACTTTATTTATTTTTGGCCTTAATTCTCAGAAATATCACTATTTCTGGAGAAATTAATCATGTAAATCCAATTAACATTGATAATTTTTAGTCTAGGGAACATTTATTTCTAAACATTGATCAAGATGATAAACAGCTTAGAAAAGGTTTTAGCTCAAGACTGGAGTTCAATTTTTAATACCATTATTGGCTGCTTTCAATTTCTAATATAAATACAATATTTTTCTTAAACATACCGCTTGTTCCTGTTTGGTGAGATGTGAATTTTTTTCTGAGGAAAAGCAGAAGTCTGGAATTACTTAATGTCTAAATTGATCACTGCTTCCAGGAAATTAATTTTGTTTGTTGATGAAAACTTGGCATTGCAAAAAATGTAGAGGAGGCTTTGCTAAGTAGTATTGTGTACTTGTGAGACAATTTTCTTGTGTGCTGCCACATATTTGAAAGGCATAAAAGGTGTAAAATTGTTGTTGGAAAGACAGAAGGCAACAATGGACTCCATATCTCAGCATTCTGGATTATTGCCTTCAGCTGACACACTGCTTCCCACAGGCTTTGGAACAGAGTCTTGTACCTAGGAAATCACTGACTGCCTTCTCTACTGGTTTCAATGCAATTGGTTTCAATTTCTAGTTTTCACAGCAAGAAATGAACAAACAGAAAAGAAAATGGAATAGTAAGTAATAAAGCAGATAAAAGGTAGATTTTTGACATCTTCCTTAAGTAGTTTTGTAAAGAGACCAATACTTTGCATAATGGTCCATCATTCTTCCATCTCACGTCTCATTTTAAAAAATAATTCAATTTATGGTACATAATATATAGTAGACACACAAGAAAAGCATAACTAAAAGTGTATTACTGTTTCTTAAGGTAACCACTTTTAGAAGCAGTCCTGCAATAACAAGGTAATTTACTATTATGTTAGTGTTTTATATACTATAGCTCCTACACTCCTTATATATTTTCACAAATTCTCTAGGACAAAACACATATTGGCATAGTATACAAATTTAAAAACTTAAACCACTACATTCCTCACTGTTGTTTATATTGCTCCAATATTTTAAAAACTTACAGAATATTTAGAACATCCTAGACTTAAAGTTCTGAAAAAAAAATAGGAAATGCATCCTTAAAACTTTATGATATAAAAATACTTGCCTAATTTTGTACAATGGAATAGTAAGTTTGTCATTGTTGTCACATATATTGTCACATATAAAGTGGAAAAGTCCAAGCATCAGGGGTGACCATGAAGTTCTGAATGGCCATTATGGGTAGGTAGTAACAATTCTGATGTATAAGAAGGTATGGTTTAGTTAAAATGTGCTTGTACCTATTTTTGAACAGTTCTTGTTTGCAACTTTTCTTATTAATAACGAATCATTTAGCATGCATTGGCACTTTAGAGGACTACATTGCAAATTACATTTCTTTTCTGAGCTGGGCTATTGTTACTGGGCTGAATATGCTGTGCATGCACAGGATCGAATGATTATTAATAGTTCTAGTCTTTCCTGGGTTGCTAGCTGCACAATAATGAAAAAAAGCATCATGGTCAAGGTACAAATCAGATGGAAACATCTCCTGTGAACTTCTAATTCTAAATTTATACAAAGCAATTAAAAGACCCTGTACTTACATATTTCTTTTGGACTGCACTAATGGTTTGGAAGTAACAAGGTAAGATAGACGTTCTGATTAGAAGAGACCAGCAGTTCACAGATCAATAAGAACAGAATGTCCTAATGCCTTCTGCACCTCTGGATGATGGATTTTGTTCCCCTGACTTTCAGTTTAGAGGTACTCACAGAAGTTTATAACTGTAAGATGAGAGTTTTTTTGTTCCTCAGATTCTGAAATAATATGAAATTTAATATGTTTACAAATGTACTTGTCCTGCTCTATGTATTGCAGTAAAGTTCATGTGTTTCATATCACATAAGCTGTATGAACTTTTGGACAAAGGTATATCCATGTCATGTATATGACAGACAGATGAGGGTTCTGTGATCTGCAGTGGAGGAAAGGACTTCTGTGTTCTTTCATAACTTTAGAAATGATTGGTGGTTGAAGAGGATTTAGGGAACCCATGGTTTTAGACAGTGAAACACTTTGAATAAACTTTCCATTTAGGGAAAATGATTATTTTATGATAATTATATAATTGATGAACACAGTTTGGAATAAAAAAGTGTAAATTTTATTATTTAATTTGTTTCCCATTTTGTTAGAGGTGATGCCAGAAAAGCATCATTCACTTTTGTCAAATGTTGGCTTGTGAGGTTTTTTTCATTGAATTATTGCATTTGACTTTTTATTTGTCTAGTGTATTTCTGCTTTTGACTGATGAGCTTTTTTTCTTTTAATCTGCAAAGTCATTGATGCATTCTCAGCTGAAAGAAACAGGTTGAGGGGTTGGATTGCTGTGACAGGATTAAAACAGCAGATTAACTCTGTCTATCTGTCTCACTCTTTTAGGAGTACTGCTGGCTGCTTCTGCTATGTAGGGTAGTAATTATTCATTGATTTACTTCACTTCATGTAGTCTGCCTCCAACCTTTCCAATCCCTATTATACAGGATGAAAAGAAAGACTTTAAAGTAGTAGTTGCCTAAGGAGAGGGAAGGTTTTTGATGCTATTCCTAAGACAAGTAAGGAAGAGCTTGTATTATCCATCTCAGAGCCAGTATCTCAGAAATTATTTGAGCAACTCTGAAAATTAATTGAGAAGCTGATTTCCTCTATGGAGCAGAGTAGGAAGGTAAGAGATGCTCATCCCTGTCCATTTGAGCTTTTTCCATAAAGAATCTGTTGCACTATTTCTGTAGCATTAGAGCCACGTAGGCCACCACAGACACCATGCCTTTTGTGCCAAGTCATTTTGGCCTTCCATGCCTCACATTCTTTCAAATGTGCTACTCTTCAAATTAGTCTCTGCTTATACAATCCCAGTGTTGCTACTGCTGTTGGAGAATATGTCTGTCAGCCTCTATAGAGTCTTTCTATGATTTTTCAGGATCCTGACATGGTCTTTGACCCAGCTGCTACTCCCTTGTGCTGCTGCTACTCCTTTGTCTCTGTTCTTTTCCCTATTCTTGTGCAGAATTTGTAGCTGAGTTGTACAGCCTCTGTCTTATAATTTAAAACTCTGGTGTGATCTTTAAGAGAAATACCTCAACTGCAGAAGTGCAAAGTCGCTAGAATGTATGATTACTGCAGTAGCCACTTGTGCCACCTTGGAGATGCCTGTCCCACAAGGGTTGCTCTTAAAGCAGGTACAAAGAGGGAGCAAGCTGCCTACTGTCTCTCCCTGTGTCCCCTCTACCATTAGGCCGCAGATGAAACATTTCCAGTTTCTCCTAAAGGGCTACACAGCAGGATACATTGCACCAGCAGTTTGCAGGATGTGTTGAAAGGCTGGAGCATATGCTCTCTCTTCACTGTACTCACCTCCGCAAATTTAACACCAGCAACTTAAACAGACTCAGCCCTAAATATTGGGACAATGTATTGATCCTCGGGAGGGAGTCATACCAGTAAAAAGTAGTCTTTCTTTCCTTCCTGTCTTGTTCACAAAACACTAGAATCAACATGGGTTTTACTGTTGAGGATATTCTGCTAGTTCATGAACTGAAACCTATTTTCATGCCTTTAAGAAGCTATGAAGACAGTTATTCTAAAAAAAATATTAAAATCTACTGTAAAATTTAAGCAGTGCTGTCTGAATCTGCTGATTTTACTGTGGCCTAAAATGACATATTAACTTTTTAAAAAGTATTCCTAATAAACAAAGATTCTTATCTGCATTTACTTGCTTTGAATTTTATGGAAGCAGCAGTTTCTCACTACAGTAAACTCAGATCAAAAAGTGTTTTCTTTTGAATTCAAATCAGCCAAATGTGCATCTCTTTCTGAATTCATTCATGCAGCTGATCTCTGATCTTCAGCATAGTTAGAAATTTCATGTGGTAAAAGGGGTGTAACTTATTTACACCCCTTTTATATATGAAGGGGTATATGTATATTCATATACATGAATAATGTATGCATATACAATATGGGCAGAACAGCCGGAGCCAGAGATACATCCTCCAGTAAACTGTGGTTAATAAAAATTACTGTCTTTTCATGGAACTTCAGTTTGACAAGGACTCTTTAAGGGTTTCTAATCCTAATCAGATTAGATGTTTTTTTACCTAAATTATTGTACTATCAGCCAATATTGTCCTACTGGATTTCAATGTGTTTCTTTTGCAAAGAAGTTTAGTTCAAATGAATAATAACGATAACTATTTTGTATAACATATGAATTACATGCACCATTTAAGAATCCATTAATTTTTGTCTATTTATTGAAATACTAGTTCTTAAGATTTTCCATAGATGTCACAATAGAAGACTAGCACCATGTTTTAGTTGGTTGTAGTTATTGTTTCCTACAAGCCTTTTTTCTCATTATCTGAAAACAATTTCTATAAGCAAAAAAGTCTGAGAATGTATTTTTTTTTCAAATTTGACGAATATTCAATTTTATAAATTTATTTTTTTCAGTCATATCAGATTCTTTTGGAAACCTATACAGAGTAAATGAAGATCATTAGGCAGGTTACTATTATTAAACAATGCAAATCTTCATTAAGTCCTGTTGTGGAAGAAGATACTGGGCCCACTAATCATGGCTGCTCAGCAACTATAACTCCAGGTGAAGTCAGTAGGAGGAGAAGGTGCTCAGCCTCTCCAAAAGTAGGGGATATTGTATTAAAATGGAGCTATCATAGTAAATTGGAATGTTGCAGATACAAAAGGATTGTTCAACATTTACTGAAAAATATGAACCTCTGGAGTTTGGTTCCACACAATAATTTGAGTTGCAGTATGAAAGATGATACTTTCAGAGCAAATCCTGTAAGCAACAGGGTAGATTCCCATTGATCTTATATATTTTTTTTAGACATTTGTGCTTATTCTACACATTGAAAGTGTCATTCCTCTGTTTTACCTTGTTAAGCAGTGTCTAAGTACATATTCTTCTTGCCCTCAGTTGCTTCCTGATCCTGGTCACTCTTGGATCAGTGTGGAGCATGCATGTGTGCACTCACAGCTCAGCCTCACTGTTACTTAAATATTACCATTATCATCATTTATGCTGTTTAAAAGATCCCTGGAAGCTATTCTCTAATGACAGTATTTGTTAATGCTTTGAACAGTAAAAATAGTACATAAGTTTCCTTCTCTTTGTTAATCAAGATTGAAAACGACTACCAAAGCATTTTCAGCCATTGATTGTATAATTGGATGACCTGTGTTAAACAGCTGACTTTAGTCAGCTTACATTTTGTTAACATTTGGCAAAGCTGTGCAAGTTTTGCAGTTCACCACTCCCAGAACAAGTGTTTTTGAAGGGGATATATATTGTCGGGCAGGGAGAAACAATCTGTGCTTGCTCTGAAGCTGATGACCCAGCGAGTCACAACTTGGCTTTCAGGTTACTTCATCTGGGGGCTGGGAAATTATGTTGTTCTTTATCTGAAGTTTCCTCCATACCACAATCAGGTACCTGGCAATGCCCTTTCACATGCTGCCCACCACATGCACAAGGCATCCTGCTTCTTCCTCAGTACTCTGCCACAGCAGCATTTCCTTAGTAATCACAGTGGACAGTTACTTTTTTGTCAATTCTCTGTGCCAAAAATAGGAAATAGATCAAATTCTTTCCTCCTCTCTACCTCCAGCAAAACATAGTTCTTTTGTCACTCTTCTTTTGCTTAGGTTGTAAAATGCATTTTTGGGATTTAGCTGTTAATCTAAACTGTTCTGTACTCCCGTGATGCTGCAGGGTAAATGTGTAAAATTGTGTAGCAACCATTCACTTAGCATATGTCAGCTAATGACAGGGGGCCTGCAGCTGACAAAAAATGTTTTTAAACAATACATATGTTTTTCAAAACATGTTGTATCCAGCAATTTGGCCCAACTGTTAAGGACTTTGGGTTGTGGGGAGTAACCAAGTCATATATGGCAAATAATTCATTTGTTTAAAGTAAACATAGGGATTAGTGTTCTGCTTAAGTCTGTCTTAGACCTACATCTTAGTGCTTTCAGGATCACTCTTCCTGAGAAGGATTCTTTGGAACTTACTTGAAGTGGATGTTTATTATATTTGAACTGAAAATGAACTGTTTGGAGGAAATCCTTGGAGAAGCTCCACCAGTATAGGACACAACAAATACAGCAGCAGCTGCAGCATCAGCATGCTCCTCACACTTTCAGCTTGCAGCTCAATGAAAGATTTTGGCAAGGCAGAGGACCCAGTGGGTGCCAAGGCTGGCACGGGTACTTATTGTGTTTTCTTTGCCTTATAGGATTTTTGAAGAAATGTCAATCTATTTTTATAATACTTCAGCTTGAAATCAGGGGGTAAAGGGAAAAATAATTTATTCTTCTTTCGGGGCACTTCCTTGTCATGGAATTTTTCCTTTATTCTGCTTTCTTCATTATGCTAATTAGGAATAATATTCAAACAACTGATGGCAAGGACAGTTTCTGGAATAGAATGATACATTTTAAGGGTGAGAATTTCCTTGACAGTAAAACTATAGTTTATTACATATATTTGTCTCTGTTTTCAAGTGTAAGTGTTTGAAGGCATGGTGATCTCATGCAGTATAGCAGAGAAAAGCCTGCCTTTTTTCCAGAACCAGAAGCAAACAGCTGTGCCACTGTGGTGTAATGCTCAAGCTAAGTGGGGAACCTGCTGAGGACAGAGCCTATCAATTCAAGGGAATTGGCAATATAATTGGCAATATGTTATGTTTAACATTTAGTAATTACTAGAAAGGGGAGGGAATAGAATTATCCTAGTGAACATTCTGTGCTGTGTCTTAGGGTGACTTCTCCATCCATGTATGGGGGCTTTCTTCGCTGACAGTTTCAGCAGGAGATGTTCCATGTTGAATGCAGTTGGCTTTGGCCTAGGAGCTAAATTTGTGATTAGAATTTCCCTCAGTATCTGTATTCAGGAAATGGAAAATATGGCTAATACAAAATACAACTACTTGCTTTTTAAAGAATGCCTCACCCAGGCCTACTTTGTTGAGGCTCTGCAGTCACCACTCGTTTCCAATTAACTTGCAGGATAAGTCCAAGCCTACCGGTTTTAACCTGTAAAGTCCTAGATGCCGTGAGACTAGGCCACCTGACACCATTTGGGATATTCCTGCAGGTATCATCAACAGATCGTCATTGTGCCATTTTTTTAGCACCAATGTGCCTTTTGTTTCAGTTCTGATCTGCACTGAGCAACATGATGCTGAACTACACATCTTCTCTTTCTCACATGTTTTTTCCGTGGGTGTGTTGGATGAATGATGGTATAAAACAATATATGAGAGTACAGATTATGCACAGCAAAAAGTGGTACCACATTTGGAATTAATACAAGCTCACAATAAATATAATTAATAAGAATTTTGGAGAAGCTCAGAATAAATAGCTTTATCTGTACTTGACAGCTAGACTGAAAAATTTGCTTATGACAGATGCAAAAAGATAGCAATTGTCTTTGAAAAAGATATGAATACACTTAAAGTATCTAAGCAGATGATTGTGGTTTATGTTATGAACGGCTATACTCAGAAGTGCATTTCTGGAGAAAAAGAAATGCTAGGTGCCAGCACATTCTTGCTTGGATCAGAACTATAAAAGGTTTGAACACAGCTTATTTTTGACAGTTAAACTTGTGTTTCTTTAAGAAGATCAAAGCAAGTTTGATATAGTACAGCAGTTACAGAATTTAAAAAGTCTCTCCCGCAAGTAGAGTTTGACAGTCTTGTTTTGAAAAATGTATTTTAATAATTAATTCTTGTATTTTCCAAAGGCATAGACACTTACTTGGCTTCATGCATCTCGCCAAAGTCGGTGAATCTATGTATGTAGAGTTAAACTGCTTATATCTTTATGCCATTGAAGATTTGATGTTATTTGTTGCTTAGCAGTCCTGTGGTAAAATTGTCTTCTGAAAGCAAAGTGGATGAAATGCAGAAATGTTTATGAAGGGGAGAGAGAAAAAATCCTAAGTGAATGAGTGCTTATTGGCCACTGAGAATTTTTTAGCAACATATAAACCAAGACAGCGATGGTAATTATTATTTACTGAGCTTTATTTCCTGGATCATAAATTAGTGCATAAGCTAAGTAGATCATTACCTCTGTTTTGTATAACCATAGATAAACTATGGGGAAAAAATATCACTGACGAGAAAGTGTGCCTGTGCAATTATCTGCTGCCTTGCTGTTTACCATGTCTGAGTATAAATGTTTTATTTTGCCCTGGCCATGTTAGCGTGAATAGGGAGGTCAGAACCATTAGCAGATTGATCCTTCTCTCCTCCCTTTTGTGGCCCATATCCATTGTTAGTTTCGCTTCAACGATTTTTCTATTTCTCTTTCAGTACAGCTAATTTAAATAAGCAAAGTTTGGGGTTTTCAGCTGTGATTATCTGCCAGTTTCTACAGTTGTCTTTTCTCTGAGCTGTCTACTCTTCAGATAGTCAGTGGTTACCTCCTTTGTGCTCTCTTACTGGTTTTTAATATCTTTTTTTTGGTTTTGGGACTTTTTCTATTGGATAGAGCTGTCTTATCTTAGATCATCTCTATTAATTTTAGAATAAGTGTGTTTCCAAACTCTTTATTATTTTTTCTCTTGTGGCAAGCTATAAACTTCCTTAAGCATCTGAATTCAGCAAGGACACACAGTTGTCATTCAACGTTCTGTTATTAGCAGCTTTAATTCTTGAGAATCTAAATTTATTTCCACATTTACATGCCTATGTTTTAGTCATTTGTCTTATACTGCAGCTACAACAAGATAGGAGATACTTTAACGTACAATTAATATTTTTCCTGGCAAATGGGACTGAATTGCTCATCACTCTTATAACAGCATTTGAACAAACTGCCAGTCATTCAGCTTATTAGTGTCAGTGTTACTGATTTTGATTGTTCTTCAAGCAGTGTCATTTTCAATTCACTTGGCAGTATCCTTTGTTTCTGTACTTGAGAAACTTCAGAACTCTTCAACACCCAGGGTCTTGTTCTGGCAAGCCTTGTGTTTGACCGCAGGACTCCTGTGTCAGAGCTCCCCAGGTTCTCCCACTGTTTCCAAATGCAATAGTAGGTGGTGCATCTCTGCTCCTCTCTTTTATTTCATATGACATTGGTTCTCCAAAAATGGCTGCAGTGCCCTCTCAGGAACTGGTAGCAAAGTGATTGTACAAACAGTGTGACCACTTTGGTGCAGTCACACGAACATTTGTGCAGGAACCCTTCCCAGGAGAGGAGTTATTCCTCTTTCTGAAAGTACCCTGGGAGTGTTTACATTTCGTGCACAAAGAAACCAGCAACTTAGAGAGAGTCGCGTTTAACATCTGCTGTGAAGCAGAGTGCTTCTAACAAAGCAAACATTAATGAAAGGCAAGAGGATGAAAAAATAGTGTGTTAGAGAAAAATCCAGATATGAATTGTTGGAAAGGATAGTTTAGTGTAGAAACTGGCACTATTCTGGAGGAGTCCTTAGAATCCAGTGAAATACAGTTTCCAAGTTTATAGAGCCACAGTGCAGAGACTATAATACAGAAAGGAAAGGATACAAATACAGTGGAGCTAACTTCCCCCAGCAGCACTCATACTGCTGTATTTAAGAATGATACAATGCCATCATGTGAATTTGTATTTTTGGTTCTGGTCACTTCATTTCACAAGAAGTATAAGGGAAAGAAAAGATCACAGAAATTATAGTCGAAATAACCAGTTGATATTTTAGCACTATAAATCAGTCAGGCATAGGAAAAAAAACCCCCACACCTTTGAATTTTGTATTTAGGGCAGAATCACAGATGCATATTAGCCCAAAGCTCTATTTGTGCGTCCAATACAAAAGAGCTTCGTACACACTGGAAATATTAATAAATCAAATGAGAACCATGTATGTGTGGTTGTGATTTTCTGCAAAATAACAGGTGTTGAGTGCATGTTAAGGCACCTGTTTTATTTGGCTGTTATTTGTCCAGAGATGCTTATTCATGCTAAATTTAGCTAGGCTGTGGCAGAGCATGAGTTCACTCGGGAATGTGAATCTGTGAAATATGCTTTCACTGGAGCATGGTGAATAATTTAACTCACTAAATCTCATTTCCAGCTTGCCATTTAACTGTGAATAGATTTCAATTTTGATTTATTTTGTTCTTCAAGTTATTCAACAAAAGGTTTATGCAAATACATTGCAGCCTAAGGATAGCTCATATATTACTCACAGTGACTATAACTTCTGCTGCTGGTGATGGGACTGATTCAGTGCTCATTGAAGTAATTGCAAAGGCTCCTATACACTTCAGTTACAAACCCCTGAAGATATTTTTCCATTGACTTCTGTGAGTGTGGGATGAAGCTGTGTTCTCAGCTCTCTTACTCGTGCTCTGTCTGGTCAGATTGCTCATATAAGGGGGTTTCTGCTGCTTGATAAGATGACTTGAAAATCCACGGAGAGTTCTTAAAGATTACCATGAGACTGTTCCCTCAAAAGATGTGCAAGAAATTTCATGTTGCTGAAAAAACCCACTTTGAAACATGTAGTCTTGCAAAAATGTCTTCAACAAGTGCTTTAACAATTACATGGTACATCTGTAAGTCATTAAATATGTTCTTTTGTATTTCCCAATTTACAATCAGTTAAATCATACCTATAGGAGTTTATGCTTTATATGAAAGGAAAAATATAATCTGGAAAGAATTTTTATTAATTGCAATATGTAGCAATTAGGTCATTCAACAGTTATCCATAGCATTGGTTCTAATATTTAGGAAAATACCTGGTTTATTTTTAGCCGTTTAAAAAATTTGGGTTTCATTTCTTATACTCAGAAGTCTTATTGGGAAGAGTGTCTGAATAAGAAATATAGGATAACAACTTTTCATTGTATGATTCATAGAACTAAAGCATTTATATATTTCTATACTATTTCCTTTACTATCTGATTTATTTTCAAGAAGACGAAAACACACAGATAATTATATCTAAAGCAAAATCTCTTGAGATACTTAGGGTTTTTTGTCAGTGCTTATGATTTATAAGAACAATGTGTTTATTTGAATTCCATACCATCAAATCTGAGAAAGTCCAAAAGGATATTTCTGACTCTGATTTTATGATTACTAGGCCTTAGTTGTTTATAAATTTAGCAAAAATGTGCTTCATTTTTATATTTTCAGTGATTAGCCATAGAATAACCTCTGATGGTATTGGTTGCTTAACCAAGTGAAAGGTTCACTAATGTGCACATTTCCTTAGTCACTTGGCAATTTTTATGGCAATTCTCTGAATTCCCTCCCGACGTGACTGATGATGAAGCATTTGCATGTACTTCATTTATATGCAGAAGTATCACTTGATCTATCAATATTATTTTGGTTTACAAAATCCATGATAGCTTATCATGACTTTCTCCATATCCACCCATCATTTGATGCACAGTATCTATTTTGATGGTGAATCTTTAACATCTCCTTTTTCTGAAGAGAATTCTTGGTTTAATTTTCATTGGAAGGCATGGAAGGACATAGATGTTTCAGTGGTTACTTAAGAGATTCATATGGTTAGGGTTTATCTTGTTTACCTCAGTCTGTTCTTTTAATATCACCAAAACTTCTTTCCATCCCACTCTTTCATCTTTTTTTCAGATTTATTCCTTTTGCATGTGAGACATTTTGTTGGTGGTGTGAACCCACGGTAATCTCTTCCATCATGTTTCTTTTAATGCCATATGCTTGCACTGCTGGATTTTGGATTTCCTTGGATATTTGCAGAAACAGTAAACACAGATTTATTTTCTTCCTGACTTGTCTCATTGGTTGCATGTTCCAGGCTTCTATTTTCTTGTAACATTTAGCAGCCAACAATTACTTCCCTGCTGGACTGTTCCAAATACTCTGTGCCCATGTAGGTTTCTGAAAGTATCATTGCAAACATTTTGAAAAAAAATCCCTTATTTCTTTTGTTTTGTGAGTAAGCTTTTGAAATGCACTACTGGCAAAAAAAACCCCAACAGGTGCCAAGTGTTTTGAAGTGTCTGCACTACAGCAATTTCCTAATAAATTAACTGGACAAAAACTGGTCCATGGACAATAACCAGCAGATGAGAGACGATTTTGACGATTCTGTTAGGTCATGTTTTGAAGAGTGTAGTTAATTCAGCAGATGGCACTACTGAGTCACTGAGCTAATAACCTACATACAGGGTGGTTCTCCACTATGACAGTCATCTTTTTCCTTTTTTTTTTCCCCAGGTGAGACTGAATAAAATTTTTGAATATTTGAGTCCATTAAAAGTTCCCATGAGACTATTTGCAAGAACACGGGCAGCTTTCTGCTGAGATTCCAGTGTGTTTATTCGATTTGAATAAATTTATAGTTGTGTTTCTCTGTACGTGAGCACTGCTTGCACCCCTCCTGAGTTCAAATGATTAATGTGGTAGTTCTACAAATCGTAGGCCTGTATAAGCTGTTACAATTGCTTAAAAAAAGCAGTGCCCCTGGTCTTTACTGACCAGTCCCACCCACCCCTTGCCATCTGATAGCTCATGTGGATTGGGAACTGATCTGTTTTGCAGCTGAGCCAGCAAAGAAGGAAAGTTAATTAGCCTGGGTACTTTTCCTGGTCTGGTTCATGTTATAATAATCAAGTGAGTGACATAAAGAAGTGGTATCAAACCAGAAACAATCACAAATAAGCTGATTAGATGAATTCTTCTAACAGCATGAACAGTTTATGTCAGTTTAAAGTGTTCATGGGCCGCAAACATTATTGCTGAATTCAAGATTTAAAACTTGGTCTAGAAATGTTTCCAGGTCTGCCAATTCAAACCCTGGTTCAGCAAAGGCTTCTGATGTGTGACCAAAAGTGCTGCAGCTACATGAGGCCCTGATCCACATGGGTTCCCTTTGTTAATTCCTTTGATCCCTATAAAGCAGGCATAAAACTCTGTATGATATGTACCAGCAAGAGTGGCAGAAATAGCACCATGTCATGGGACCCAAGCAGTTCATGGGCTGATCTGCTATTAAAGATGATAGGATGTGTCTTCCATGAGCGTGGGAATGTCAGAGTTCAAAACTTGGTCAAAATAGCCTTGATTAAGAGAATTAAATAATGAGGGAAAAAAAAGTTGTATGTGTTCTGGATGTGTTTCTGTCCTCAAACATAAGAAGCAGCATAGCCTCAGCACTTTCTTCAAATAAGAACTTACTTTTTATAGGATTGGATTTTTCCCAATAAAATGGAGGCATTTTTATCACAGCTGTCTTGAAGATTACTATTTCTATTTTTTTCTTGCTTATAAGATATTGTGTGATTAAATAAATGATTCTGTGATTCTAACTTTTTTGGTGGACATAAGACTAGCAGACATGGTGACAGTTTCATTGCAGGTATTCAAAGCTTCCAGGATAAATCCTGAGTCTCTTGTGAAAAATATTTCAAAATACAAGATGAATAAAAGAAAATTATATAGTCCAAGGCCAAAACCAATGATCTCTCAAATATATTTTATTTCACCAGGTGTGAAGTTACTTTTTTTCATACATGAAAGACTTTAAGGATGTGATAAACATTTGGTGCTGTCTGTTTATTCAAGTTCAATCACTGGGACTGCTCACATGCATGAGCAATTATTGCATTTGTTGCACTGCTTCCTTGGCTTAATTGTGGTGAGCAGGGAGTATCTATGAATATAACATATGCAACTTGTTCTCTCTAATGTAGTGCCAACTTTTTTAATCAAATGGAAAACAATGGTTATTTCAGAGTAAGCATAATATAGGCAAACCCATTTTTGTACCTTTCAGTTACATCATATGAAGTCTTCCAGAACAGTCCATGTCATAAATAGAAATTAATAACGATAATGGGTAATTTGAAAGGCAAGGATGGAATTTATTGTTGTGTCTTGAAACAGCCTAATCTAGAATTAATTTTCTTTAATCATAGGAATAACATTTCACTTGCTTGTTTTGGAAATGTGGTGGGAACACAGCTGCTTTCTCTGAGGAGCTGGTTGTAGCAGCATGCAGCTTCCTTCCTAATTTGCAGGGGTGGAACAAGTAGGCAGGTAGATATTTAGTGCAGCAGAGCACTGGAGTGTTTTGTACTGGAGTATAACTGAATACCTTGTGCTGTTACTTAACAAGGTAATTAGCTACTCTTAGTGAGAGTGGGCAGTGTATAAATACAAATTCTGCAGAGATGGGCTTTGGATACTTACACATTTTTAGTTTTTATAATAATGACTTACCTCCTGTAACCACCTCCATGAAACAGCCATCAACATTTATTAAAGGAGAATGATCTGTGATTAAGACATAATCAGGGGACTTGGATAATCAGAGCACTATTCCCAATTTCATTTCTAATGTCAAGTAAATCACTTTATGCAGGTTACATGTGCAGTGTCTTGGAGCTGAAGGATTGTGATACTCAGTGTTCCTGTGCCTAATCCTACCACCTCACAAAAGTGAGTGTTTCTCCAGCCATGTTGTCACTACAGCAATTTAGTTCTCCTTTTACAAACCAGGAACAATTCCTTCTTATGTAGAAGGTTTGTGATGTGTCTAGCTGTAATGATGTGAGAAATCCGTGTGTTTACAGTACTGACACATAATTTTCCTAAAATCAAAGGAATGGCAGTAGATAGCAAATGTGAGACAAATGAGAAGTTGGTAGGTTTTTTCCCCCAAATTAATAGATTTTAAATTTCAAGTAGGATGTGTGTAATGTAATGCAAGATTTTTTTCTTGACTTCGTTGGTAGCTTGGTCATATCCTTCCATTACTAGGCTATGATCTAAAAGAAGCTCTTAAGAAGCAGTATTTCACAGTTCTGATGTATAAATATCATGAGCTTGGTTTGAAATTATGATTTTTTTTTTTTAGAAAAAACAAACCAGCAACCTATAAATAATTTCCTTTAGCTTTTTCACTGAAGTCTTGAAAGTTATATCACTTTTATTGAATTCAAGCTAAAATCAGAAAATTTCATGCAAAGACTTTATTTCAGTAAGAATGTATTTTAAAATAACATGTGAGTTGCCATAAAACGTTGAAGGCTTGCAACACTGAGATGTGGTTGAAATACTTGTTTTAACTCGGACTATGAATCCCATTGTTTTAATTGTATATAATATAATTTAATAAATGTTTTTACATGTTTATGAGGATTGTAGATCCATTTAGAAATTAGGACAATGTTTCTTCTATTATGTGTATTTTTATACAGCTGTGTATAACACAGTGTTTTACACATTGTTGTATGAAGTGCAGTCACCCCTTTATTTCAAAAGTGGTGAAATAGAAACCAGGCTGTTACTATTGATTTGTGTTAATTGCTTAATGTCCAAGCAGGGATCCCCTATTGTCTTAGGTACTGTGCATGCAGTATTAAAAGTCCTTACCATCCTTGCTCTGACTCTGTTATTAAGATTCCTGCTTGTAGTAGGACAATAAATGATCACCTTTGCATTTTCTCCAATTAAAATTACATAAATCACTAACATTGTGCTGGTTGTTTGCTCTCAGTGTGTTAAAAAAGGAAAGAGTCTGGCAATAAAAAAATTTATTTTCCGTGCAGAGCATTAATGATTCTCCTTGCATTCCTCCACATTCCTGCTGAATTCTGTCACTCAATAATATGCTACTCTAGTCAGACTGAAAGGATCCCAGATGGACATGGCATATCAGCTATGAATGCATCCTTCCTTCATTTATATTGTTTAATAAGCTGGTACTGTGTCTTCAGTCAGTACTTTCTGTCAGGTTCATGTGTGTTCTTTTCAAATCAGCTCTAATTCCATAGATAAATCTCTGTTTGAGCTGTCAGCATTTGCATTGTGCAAGACCAACTTCTGCAACATTCCCAAGGAGAAGCAATTAAAACACTGCATCTCCCTCAAGCCCTTCTGGCTCCTAATGGCTGTTTATATTTTCTGTGAGGGTGATGGAAAAATGAAGAGATTTGCTCAACACAGAAGAATGGCATTAAATGATACTGACCTTCTTTAAAAATGCATGTTTTGTTATGCTGAATGCTTTCTTATCCTTTCAAAGCAACTTGTTTTGTCCTTGCAGACAAAAAGTGGTTCTGTGCTAATGAAGAGTTAGTAGCTTTTTAGCTCTCGTAAAAGAAAGAAACTTTCATTTGCAGTTGTGGTGGCCATGGGAGATAGTAATTGCTATGGCTTGTGGCAAATTTGTTTGCATCAGAATATATCCACATGGGTGATTCAGAGTTAATTTTAGCTGCTGGTGAGGCCCTGAAAGCTGTACACATTTTTTCTCTTTAGGGATGTCCAAGGTTCTCTTGTTTTACAGTTCCAGTTCTTCCTCTGTGAAATTGAGGCATGTGCGTGTGACAGTGAGTTTTCATGAAGACAGATCACTGTCTGTGCAAGGTTAAACCTCGAGTCCATGAGTTTTGGCAGCCACATCACTCAGAAATGGCAAAAGACTATCACCTTTCAGTCCCTTGGCTGTCTGTCTTGTCAAAAGCTTTTCTGGAGCATATTATGTCATTTAGAATGTCTTTATAATTAGTATGAGGAAGTAATTTGGCCAGTGTTTAACTGCTAAAGGGATCACAAGGAACAGAAATTAGTTTGAAGCTACATTGTTGAAGAATGTGACTGAGGAAGGGATATGAAAAGCAGACTTCAGCATTTTCCAGTAAGGAATAATAAGAATATCTAGAAATAAGGATAGGCCTGTAATTCATACCTACTAAGTATCCAGAGATCATGTGAACTTGAACATGAACTGTAGATGCTCAGAACCTCTGAAGAAGATCTGTTAAATGAAAATAAACCTGGAAGAGTCCAAAGACTAATTTTCAGGCATTTATAGCTGGAGACAGAATTTTAAAAGATCTTAACTCCAACTAGGGCACGTATATCAGGATGAGATTTTCAAATACAGCACAGCTCCCGTTGTGACACCTAAGACCAAAGTTTTAAAAGACTTTGCCCCTCAGCATGCTTAGTTCTTTCAAAAATTTGTCTGCAACTGTGTAGGTGTAACAGAACTTCTTTCTCTGAAGTATAAATATCTAAAGTGAAGAATGAGGGAAATCTGATAGAGCACTTTACTCAGTTTTTTTTGGGTGAGTGAAATTTGTTCTCCCATTTTCTGTTATGCTTTCACTCACATGAAGAAACCTGAAACTGCAGAGAAACTCATGAGTACTTGGAAAAATAAGATTTGGGGAGATGATGTAAGAATAATTATGCATTCATCTATTTACAGGTAAAATAGGGAGACTCTGGACCTCCTTCTCTAGTTTCTACTCAAGTTTCTGTGTTGTTTTTATTACTTCCAGGTTCTCTTCCTTTGTCATTAGTGAGACAAGGATACCATCAGTAGAAGTTCTATCGGAAAATTTGTTGGATAGCTTTTTAAAATTTTTAAAATAAAAACTTGAAAACAGGAAGGAGCTGACTTATCAATAACATCCTCCTTCCTATAGAAATATCAAATAAAAGGAATAAAAAAAATATTTACTTTTAGGAGGGATGAGAGGGAAGTTGAGAAGAACCTTTCAATTGGAAAAAGCTTTCTGTATTATTTTCAGTTACAAAATATATCTTAACTGGGAGAATGTGAAGTGAACCTTAGGCAGAAGACAAGATTTTAGATTTTCATCTTCAATGCCATGCTAATTAAAAAATAAATACATGGATTTAACATGAATCTTTTTTTTTTAAACCAAATATGATTTTTATTTCACTTAATAACATTTAATGGACAAAAGAGCTATGACTTTATACAATTAAACATTTTATATGGTTCTTGAATGGAAACTTGAACTAGTATCAAAGAACGTCCTGAGTGTGTAAATATAATTAGTCTGGCTATTATGAATCAAATCCTTCATAATCCTCATACATACAGAGACTGAAGGATGGGATCTGTTTGTCTTTGTAACTCCTGAAATAGAGCTAATTTGCAATGGCTACGCTAATTTAGCTTATCTATAAAATGAGCACATATTGCAAGTGCTGTTTTATTTTTCTAATATGCTGTGATTAATTTTATAACTAATTTAAAGCCTTGGACACTAATTGGTTATTGTACATGCACACACACAATAGGCTGGCAAAAAGCACACTTCCCTAAAACCTTGGGGCAAGAAAATACACCAGATAACCTCTTGCAATCTCCTCTTCTCTTTATTTAATGATAGTATGAGTAACATGTATTGCAAAGGTTCAGCAAAGAGTAAAACACATTTGTAAACGTGCTGTCCAAAGAAGCTGCTGCAGACCTTTGTAAATACAAGGTGAAAGTCAAGATATTAGATCCTGGGATAATTTTCTTAACTCTGGCTGTGTAAGAAAACTGTGGTTTTCCTCCTCGCTCCTCTGCACGTGGTAATACATTGTTACTGAGGTGAATTAATTCTATAAAATAAATAACCCCATCTATGCAGATGAAAAGCAATGGAATTACCGTTTTATGGCAAAAATGCTGCTTAAGCAGAATCAAGAATTTTTATCATGTAAATATGCAAATACCTGTCTACATATTGACATGGCAGTTTCAAGTGTGTTGACACCTATGGAATAGGGGAGATAACTTTGGCTGAATTCAGTCAGCTGTACTGAATTTCAGCACAACTTTGCAAAATGCCTCGGGAAGGTTGTTTGGCACTTCCATCTTCAACCATTCTGAACGTATCTGAAATTGCCTGCAATTTTTTTAAGGTAGTAAATGAAATAAAGCCTATCAAAAAACATGATTCAAATTAAACGATATAAATTCTTTGTTTTAAAGATAAGTAGTGTCACTATTTGATTTGGCTGCATTATTTGTTAGAAAGTGCTATTTTCATTGCATATAAGTAATTGTCTGAACATTAGCATTTGTTTTTTACAGCCGATGTAGGTTACTACTACTAAAATACTGTCTCTCTGACAGGTTTATAATTTTGCTGACACAGGCTGGCAGATAGACGAGCATCTCACATGGAATATAAACATAAATTTCAATGAATAAATAGAACAGGGTCTGTTAGCACAGTCATCAAAAGAGAAAAGCCTCATAAGAAATTAACAGGTGGCTTTTGACCCTTTAAATTATTGCTCACTAGCTCACTGCTACTGTAAACTCAGCTCCTAGGCATTGGTGGTACTCTGACTACCCCTGGCATCTGCTTGTATGCTGTTCACATCAACATCCCCATGGAAGGTCACATTGCTCCCAAAATTAAGTTAATAATATAGGTTATAAGAACCTGGAATAATCCAGGTTCTAAGTCAGAGAAAGCCTTTTTTTTGCTAGTTTGCAAGATTCAGGGCTGTGCATCTTTAGCAAGCTGTAGGAAAAAAGTAGGCATATTTGAGTATTTCTCTGAGTGTTTTCTGTTTAACCTTTCTCTTTGTATGGCAGAGCTTGAAGCAATTAGTTAGAGAAGGTAGCCTGAATGAACATTAAAACAGGGAGGTGCACTCATTTTCTTAGGAGTATTTTCCAGGCAGGGGGTTAGAACTTTGTCCCACTGACTTTGCAGGGGGCACACTGGGTACTGATTGCTGGATTATCTGCTGGTGTGACTTTAATGAGTGGGAAATACTGTCCCACTGCTTAACTTTTAACATGTCTTAAAATACCTCCAGGGATAGCGACTCCACCGCTTCCCTGAGCAGCCAGTTCCAATGCTTGACAACCCTTCTGGTGAAGAAATTGTTCCTAATATCTAGTCTGAACCTCCCCTGTGCAACTTGAGGCCATTTCTTCTTGTGCTATCACTCGTTACTTGGGAGAAGAGACTGACCCTCATCTCACTACAACCTCCTATCAACGAATTGCAGAGAGCGAGAAGGTCCCCATTGAACCTCCTTTTCTGAAGGCTGAACCCTCAGCGGCTCCACATAGGACTTGTGCTCCAGACCTTCCTTGCCCTTCTCTGGACACACTTCAGTGCCTCAGCATCATTTTTGTGGTGAGGGGCACAGAACTGGGCACAGAACTTGAGCTGTGTCCTCACCAGTGCCCAGAACAGGGGAGCAATCACTGCCCTGCTGCTGCTGGTCACACTATTGCTGGTACAGGCCAGGATGACAGTGGCCTCCTTGGCCACCTGGGCACACACTGGTTAATGTTCAGCTGCTGTCAACCAGCACCCCCAGGACCTTTTCCACCAGGCACTTGCCAGCCACTCTGTCCCAGCCTGTAGCGTCGTATGGGGGTTTTGTATCTATCATTTCTTCATTTCAGGTGTGAGTTTGAAATCTTCACATCCTTGAGGAAGCAATTACTGTAGTAGAGAGTTATGGATGTTTTTTTTATGAGTCACGCATTGGTGCTTGGTCCCTATCTAGATCTTGGCCTGCTTCAGGACTCCGAGGTCCCTACCACCCCATGGCAGCTACCTTCACTTCTGACATTGGGGTTGGCAATAGTTACACCAAAATTTACAGGCATTCTTTCAGATGGTTGAGATGTGACTGTAAACATAACTGAGCTAACATAAAGCTACCTATTACAGCTCTGAAATAAAAGAACCTATCAAGTGTGGAATTCAGCCTGGGCTATTCCTGATGTTCAATGACTCTGACTTCCTTCCTCATAGCAGTGGCCCCAGCTGAGCTATCAGTATTAGAACTAGTTAGAACATGTTCACTCATGTTACAGATATTACTTCTTTTACAGCCTATTTTTACTTTCCTGACTCTACTTTGACAGTCCCTTTACTACTTGTACGGTTCCTCTTAATTGTCATTTTCATACCTGTTATTTATATTACTCCCATTACTGTCTTTGAACCTTCAGTGAAAGACTCTTCTGTGTCAGCAGAACAGCAAACTTGGGAATTACCATAACAAAAGACCTTCTGTGAATCAGCTAGTTTCAGTTATTTGTAGTAAATGACTTAATTTAGAGGAAAGATGTGTGGATTGCTTTTTAATAGAAATTAATTATAATTCCTAATGTTTGTTGGAATTGAATGGAATTGTTGGAGGAGACTGGAATTGTTGGAGCTTTCATAATGAATTGAAAACTTTATGTGGGAAAGCCTTGTGTTTCTATTAAACATCTTCTGCCTGTCAGCAGGAAATTTTTACAGTGCTACTTCTTTGATTTCTTTAGGTAGGGTTATGGGGGTTTTGTTTGTTTGTACATTTTTCATGGGAGTTACTGTACCTTTGCCTCTGGTTGAAATTTGTCACTGGTACTTTGGCTTTCCATTATTGACAGATATTTTTGAAAGGTATTGTGTGTATATCCTACATTTCTTAAATGAGGGTATTTTTGGTAGATACAGCACAATGTGTGAGAGTGTTCCTGAAGAAAATCAAGAGAAGTTTGGAAATTGATAATTAACCTAAAATCTAAAAACATGCCCAAAAACAATTGGCAAACAATTGACAAATAATTAAATAACTGTTAGATAGAATTGTCTATCCCAGAGAATTGTTTTCAGTTTTTTTTTTTTTCCATTAACAGCAACTCTATTCTGGTATCTTAGACCTTTTTTCCTGACTGTCTGTCTTAGCAAAGATGCTCATTTACCTTCATCATTTACACTGATATTCTCTTGTAAACTTTTATCTCTTCTTGCTATTCTTCATACTTTACCCCAGTTAATAACGGTAAATTAACCATAGGAAAAAAATACACCGGAGGAGGAAAGAAAAACTGTAACACACAGCAAATTAATTAAAGCAAACCTTAAGTTATCCTGTGGAACAGGACCATTTCTTTAAGGGGAACAGGGCATGCTGAGAGTTGTACTTGGTCTTTAGCAGAATTTGTAGTAATGAGATTTTTTAAGTGTGTGCTTCTTGCAATAATGTATGTAGAGTCTCCTGCTGTCACTTCCTGGCTTTTTGTGGGTGTGCTGTTTGTAAAGCAAACCTAATTGCTTCATTATGATATTTTGTGTGTTTATTAAAAGGGGACCTGAAGTAGAGCTGCTGTAAGCGTAGTTGCAGAGCTCTAGTCTCTTACCTCTAAACTAGTTTCAAATTCCCTTTGTCTTTATGAATAACACAATAATGTGTGTGCAGACTAACAACATCCTGATAGGCTTCCCACCCAGAGAAGGGTTTAGTGGTGAATCTTGCAGTCTTCATTCAAACAAATTTTTTTTGTTGAATTCTGTGTTAGTGGCAGAAAGACATTTTGGGAGACATGTACGACTGCTTTCAGTGTTTAAAATATCAGCAGTTTTCTTTTCTCCCTTTTCCTATTCTTCAAAACATAGACTTACATCATGGGTTTGTATTTACTGTGAGATGTTTTCTTTGTTTTTGAAGAGTAAAATTTCTTTGTTGTATAAACATCAGATTTTAAAATAGGTTCACTGTCGGAGTCCATATGAAGATGTAATAGATATGCAACTTGAAATCAAATCCAATTTAACCAGAATTCAAAGGCAATAGTGAAGAGATCAGATAGAGGACAAAAGAGATTAATCCATTGTACTTCCTGACTGAAGTTCTTCATAAAATATGTAAACTCTGGGAGTTAAAACCAACAAAAAACAGTCTCTGAGAGAACAATCTACCAGCTTCCAAAACAGGCAGAATATTCCCAATGTCTAGTCCACTGCCAGAGTTAGAAGGTAGTTCTTGAACTCTCTTGTCACATTTTTTTGAGTTAACATAATGTGACCTTCCCCCTGTCTTTTTATGGAGCACCACTACCTTGTCTGCTTGAAAGATTTCAAAAGCTGCTCTCATTTTTCATTGCCCATGTATAATCAGGGTACGCTATTTTTCTGTTCAGAACTTTAATTACACTTTTTGTGTTCCTGGTGTTGGGGTGTTGTGTAGGTTTCAAAGAAGGAAATCTATTTTCATGCCTGTCTATCTTCACTAATTTTTAAGACCTTGTTTTTAATTCCATGATAAAGGACTCAGGAGTGTTGGTATTTCCCATGCATAAATGCAAAAGTGCAGTGCTGTTCATAGCAACAACTTCCAGACCCAAGGTAGTCAAGTAATGAAGTGAATCTAAGCAGTCATGTTGTATTTCATTAATAGTGTGCAATAGGACTCTTGGATCCTTTTTGGTTGTTACACCGACAGATCTGCAGAAAGGTGAAAAATGAGACATGAGATCAGAATCAAGTGCTTTCAGCAGCCACAGGGCAATTAATGCATAATGATTTTTCACTCTGCAATGGTTTATCCCTGAACGAGATCAGACCTGTGTTGTAGCATAACATGATTTGTGAATGAATAAACTCAAATACACTCCTAGTTATGAGAGCTGTGAAAATCTAGAAGCTCAAAACTTTAACATGGTAGGAGTCTATTTACTCCTTGCCAATGCTTCCCTTGAAATTTTTATGCCACTGAGGTTGTTGTAATGACATCTTTTGGCCCAATGGAAACAAGAAATTGGTCTTCAGGCAGGACAGAACTCTCACTCTGAACCTGACTTATACAAAAACACATATTACTTTATTACTTTCCTTTTAGCTTCTGCAGTTTGTAAGAAACAATAATTACAGTTTCATTGGGGAAAGGAACAAAGCACTGTATGTTTGTAGGAGACTGCCTGGCTCAATAGTCATGGTTACCTTTTAACTGAAGGTTTTAGACTCTAACCTACCAGAAATAATGAAAAAAAAAAAAATCATTAGGACTTTTCTATTTCGTTTTCACAATAAATTTTGATATATATTAAGAAATATAATTTCATTTTGCATTTGTGATTTTAATGGGATAGAGAACAAAATACTTATTTAAGGCATTGGAGTGGGAGACTGCTTACCTGAGAGCAAAAAGCAAAGCACAAACACATTAAAATTATACTATTGAAGTCTACATGGTTCATAATGCTTCATAAAACTGAGGTCTTTTTTGTTCCAGAATTTCATTTCAAAGAAAGAATAGATAAAATTTTTAAGTTGTTGACATGGGACTTTCCAATACCCTTTTAAATTTACTATCTTTTTTTTTTTTACAAGTTTACATTATATCAGAATGAAAAAGCTTTGGATTTTCTTTTTATTGCATGTGTGTGATTTTTTTTTCACCACAGGTATGTGTTGGGGTGGGGAGCCAGTAATTTTCAGTTTTGTTTTTAATTTCATGAAGCAAAATCCTCTCATGCTTCCAACATTCAGTGAATGAGCACTGGAGCTACTCCAGCCTTTTGTTAAACAAAGGTTTGTTGTGCTACTGTTCTGCTGGACTGTCTTGCAGATGAAGCACTGCATTTTTCAACTCCTCTTTCATTACTCAGGGCACTGACAGCAAGTTTTTCCAAAAATCTTGAAAATAATTAGCATAAATACTGATTTGTAAATTCTCCTGAGAAGTGTTATTCAAAATGATGAAGTGAGGGAGGTCAAAATAAACTGGAGATTAATGAGAAATATTTTGCTTGATTCTTCTTTACTTCACTATAAATCACTAACAACTGTTGTACTCTCTTAAAGCAAATTTAAATGGAATGGGAAGTAGTGTTGCATCAGAGTGCTTGTGCAAAAGGAAACATTAATAGAAATGTTGATTTGTTACAATTATGCCAAAATAGTGGAAATACTTTGATTTACAAAATCTTTATAATACATTCTCAATTATTTGAAAATACATTTTAATCTGATCCCATTTATTAACAAGTAGCAAGCGGATGGAGCAATTTCTTTTCTGAAAGCAGTTTGGAAGAGTGCTGCAACTGCACTGATTTACAGCTTCTGCAGCTCAGGAAGCATTTCTGGATATGCCTGTGTTCTATTCAATGCAAAGGAGAAGGGTTTACAGTGCAATCTCACTTTTATGACATAAATTATAAATGAAAATAGTTGTACAGTGAAACATTATAATGCCAGAGTCACTAACGTATACTTAAATTTAAATGATCAGGTATAAAGAGACTATACTCTTAAAGCAATTTTCACTTCAATATGATCTAGACAGAGAGAATGAGAGATTAAACATCATTTAAAAACAGAGAATTTCCATGTGCCACATCAAAAACCCTCTATCTTGAATCATATGAATTTTTTAATATCTTCTGAGCTGAATCATTTGTAGATTATCATACAGGCCTATTTTTGCTTACATTGTTACTTACTGTTGATTTTTTTTAAACTGCCACACATAAACAAGAATATTAATAACATACAGCTTTTATGTAGTTTTTTAGATATTTAGAACTCTGCTTCTAGATACTAAAAGTGTTTTACAACCGCTAATTATTTGGTCACTACAAAGACATTATCATCTAGCAAGATAAAATTGAAACAGAAGGATTAAATCCTTGCTTTTAAGATAAAGACAGTGAAAGGAGGAGGATCAGAATTCAAGAATTGCCATATATTAAAAGGGAGGTATTATTTAAAATTTCTTATATGATAAGGCAAAAACTTGCAAGTGACATTTTAAGAACAATTGGACTGCAAAGTGGTGTGAAACCACAGGAAACATAAATTGCTTTAGGATTTGGACCCTATGGATATAGACTGGTTCAAACGAGGTAAAAGCATCTGTATTTACAGCATGGGATGAACTCTTTCAGTGTTATAAAAGTGATGAGAAAGAGGAGAAGCAAGTCAGGAAAAAAATATTTGATGCATCATCTGGCTGCTGAGAAAATGGGCCATGAAGTTGGGAACAGGCACTGCTACCCTGTATATTGAATTGTGTCCTTACCAGGAGCCTGACTGACGTCTAGCAGGATCAGTAGCCATAAGTGCATACCTTGTTCCTGATGGACTGTATGTGATATTATCTGTGACTTCATCAGAAACTCTAAAGACCTGGGGGAAAATCTGCTTTGGCCATGTGAGATGGAATGCAGATAAATACCTAACAACAGGATGAACAAAGATGGAAAAAAACACCCCCAAACCAGAACCTTGGGTGATTTGTTGTGAGAATGAGGAATAAGTTTTCAGCATATCCAGGAATGTAATTTTGTGAACTATTGGAAAGAAACTACCAAGTGGAACTCAAGAACAGAGAAACTGAAAGAAAAAGAAGAAAATGCTAAATGAATAATGAGATCACCTATTGTACAAAAAAATGTTACCTCTTAAAATCAGCTTGTGCTCTCCTGTCGACCCCATCTAATTTGCATTGAGAGGTTAAAAGAGGATGGCAGCTGTGCAGTGTATCAGGGCAGAAAAGAGAGTGAATGTTTTGCAGTACACTTGTTTCAAACTGCAATGTAGTGCTGGCACTGGCCCAGAAGGATGAAAAGTACTGGCTTGTGTTGATAAGCAAGTATTAATTAAATAGTGTGAGAGAACAGAGTGAATGATACAAACCGTGGCTATATAATTGGTATTAGCCTCTGTTGCTGCTTTTGTTGTTATTGTGTATTAACAGCCCTGAGTACCTGAGGGCTTATTGTGACAGATGCTGCACATGTGCATGCATAAATACTTACATGCACATATATACATGCAGACAGCAGTGAGAAGGACTTTGGCTTAAAGAGTTATGAAAATTTGAAGCAAGTCATATGTAAAATGTGTCATGAGGTAAGGATTGATATTCCTTCTTAATAATGGCTGTAATACCAGAAAATATGATTAATGGAACTGAAGAGAAAAAGCTAAAGACCACAGAAAGATTGAAAGAAGGAGGGAGAGTGATAGCTGAGGAAGAAAATACACTGAAAGATACTGGCAATTGGTTTAATATAGAATAGATCAGTAGGAGAAAAATAGCCATTCCAACTCTACCTGTAGGTGCTAATCCTGTGCTACTGGGAACAGTTTTATAGACTTCAACAAGCACAGATTCTTGCCTTGACAGGATTAAACCTAGAAGAAGACAAATGATACATTAATTCAGTTTTCTGATTCACTTCAATTTCTGTAGCTACCAGAAGATCCTTTAACGAATGTCTTCTGAGCTAGTTGATTTTAGGGTTGTCCAGTATAAAAAGAGAAAGTAATGGAACTACTTTCCTCAACCAGGTGAACCTACTTTATGACACAACTTCAAAACTTCCATACTCTGAAGCATGCAGAGAAAAAAAACAGCCCAAAATTTCATTTGAAGCTAATTCTTAGTTTATTTTTGCAGCTGCCTACTCTCACCTTTATTCATGGTGACTTTGCTGAACCAGCACTGCCTCTGTCAGTCTCATACACTGGAAGGACTACATCTAAAAGAGCAGGTTGACTCAGCAAGTGTAAGACCAGCAGGCTGGTTGCAGCCAATTTCAGCAGGAGGAGTTCAAAATTATTATATAACTTGCTCTGCAACCTGTTCAGCAAAACAGATGGAGGGTAGAGACAGATGCAAGGGCAAGAAAGTGTAAGAATGCAAAGGCAGTAGGACAAAGAGGGGAACATCATAAAGAGACAAGTAGAAGACTGAAGAAGAATTGATTAAAAAAAAAAGAGTTGATAGAAAACTCCTACACTATCCAAAGGAAATATAATTAATTGCTGTAATTTTAGTTAGTTAGTTTCCTCTTGCAGTTCCTTGTATTCAGATTACTCAATAAAAACCCCCGCAAACCAAAATACAAACCCCAGAAACATAATACCCTTGTAATTTTACAGTATCATCCATATTCATTAGACAATATAAAATTATCAAAATTGTAGTTTTGGTAGAATGTCATTTCACTTTGAAAATCTTATTTATTCAGAGAAATTCTGGAATAGTTTTGCTGAAGTCAGTGAAGTTACATTTAGTGTAGTACAAAAATACTGTACTGTTAAGTATTTTGTTAAGGAGATTATTTTGCTAGGTTTTGCTAGATTCATTGTTTAGTAAATATTGTTTGGCAGTTAAAATAATCCATCTAATGATCTTTTATACACTATTTTACTAATAATTTAATTAGGGTTTTTTGTGGTGCACATTTTCATTTACTCAATAATTCCTTCATCAAATATTTATTAAAGATTTGAGTCAGTTATTGTTCTCTATGAACTGGCTAGATCACTTCTTTTTACATCAGTTTGCTGTTTGCATGTGATATTTGACAAAGTCATAAAATTTATGTCAGCACAATACTGATGTACCTCCATTAAACTATCTCTAAACTCCTCTTCAAAGTCTTCTGGAAGAAAGTAAGGGATCTTTTTCATTTCTCATAAACCTTTAGAATACGTTCATTAACTAATCTGTGCTGTAGCTTCTCATATAGAATGGGTACACTCATCATCATCATCATGGCTTGGCTTTGCAAACGAAGATTTCCAAGGGCTCTACCCGCACTTGCTGCAGGCGCTGGTGGCTGAAAAGGTCAATGCGCGACAGACAAGTCCGGTTACAGAAGGGACAAGAGAAAGATTCCCCAGGCGGTATCGACTGGACGCGATTCTTTCTGAGTTGTCTTTTCTCCTCAAGAGTGATCTTGCACGAGTTCTCAAAGGAGGCAGCAGCGTTATAGATAATGTGTCTCCAGGCCTCCCGATTGGAGGCCAGAGTAGAGCAATGGTGATGGTCAATACGGCCAAGGGATGTTGTTTCAGGGAGTCCTTGTATCTTCTTTTCAGGGCTCCTCTCTTGTGGCAGCCAGTGGCGAGTTCACCATAGAGCACGATCTTAGGGAGGCAGTGGTCCTTCATCCTGGAGACGTGCCCTGCCCTGAGCAGGGCCTAACCAAGAAAGAAAGGTAAACTTGGCTTATTTGACACGAGTCCACACTAACTGTGCATTTCTAGCTCTCGAATGATAACATTGGCTGGATAATTTGCTAGGAGTTTGATCAACTTTCTCACACTATATTTCAAGATCAGGGGAGGATGACCGTAAAAAGTGCACCACTAAGGAAAAATACTAATCTAATTTTACTGAAGTTAAACAAAATTAACCTTCATTTGCATGTGTAGCATTTGGCAACTTAAAACTGTCCTCTGAGGACACTGAAGGCAGTGATGAAACCACTCTTATTCCAACTCAGAACTTTATTCTTGGAGGCTTTTACACATGAGTAAGTGCTAAATAATAATAATAAGCAGAGACTGAAACAAACTCCTGGTATCTGAAGGGTGTCAATGCAGTCAAGATAAAGAACTGGGAGCTCTTCAAGTGAGTCAGGGTGTGACAAAATCTGTGCTGATGAATGCTGACATCCTGAATAAAATCACTACACAGCTTCACGTAGGTCAAGAAACTACATTGTTTCCCTGAGCCACAATGACAGCAGGGTGACAGAGATTAATAGCTTTGTATTGACTGAGCAACTTCCAGTTCCTTATCTTTGTCAAGTCAAGGCTCTGTCCAAGAGCTGAAATTGTTATTAGACTTATAATTGCAAAGACATTTAAAGGGTTTCCCCTTAAGGGACTATGAAATCCAATAAACCTTTCATAAAACCTCAAGCATTCAAGTGCAAAAGCCTTGTCTCAGAGACAGGCATGCTCACAGCCATAACAGGGGAAACCTTGAAGCCTCATACATTGAATAATGTTTGATTTATGAAGTTGGTTTTGAATTTGTATCAGTTGTTTTATTAAAAATATATGAAAGAATGTTTTAAATATGAGTGAGCTGTGTTCACTTCTGTCTTGATCAAGTACTCTATGTGTCTGAGCTGGAGGTCTTTCTTCACCTGTCACTTAGATTCATGAGAGCTCAGGAATACTGAATTTGTATTGCTAATGTAAGGTGCTTAATTCAATTTGGATGAGATTAAATCTCAACTCCTCTCTGAAGTTTCAAAATAAAAGCTTTAGGATCAGGCTTGGATTTCTTTATTATTGTTGATTTGTAAGGAAACTTTTACAACATGTAAAAGATTTGCCGTGCTATATGTCAGATTTACTTAATGAGCCTCTTTGAATGAGAGGATGCAATGTTTTAAAGCAGTAGATTTAGTGCTTGTCTCTGTGGCTTACTTAGAGTCTCTTCCAGTACAACACAGTGTAAATTGAGAGATTGCACTGGCCTCAGGAGATACCAGATTCTTGCTTTTGTTTAAAAAGCTTGAGCTTTGCTTGAAAATTATTGTGGTTTGTCAGTAACCCACTCTGTGATAAATTTTCTTTTAATCTATTTATTTACTTACTTCAGAGCTTAAAGGGCTTGTATTGATGCCAGTCATAATAGTGATAGTTGCAGTAATTTTGCAGCAGAGCAAACAGTGCAAAGTAAGGTAGAATCTCCCCATGATTTTAAAGAAGGGAAATCTCATAAAATTCTACTGTGTTCCATCTCTTACCTTATAAACTGTTGATTTTTTTGGCCTATTTTATTAAGACATTAAGAAAAAAACAGTTAACATAATTAAAAACTAGCTTCTTAATACTGATAATCAGGTTTAATAACCATAATGCATTCAGGCACATACCTTTTTATTAATTTGTTAATTCTTCAACAAAATTGACTGGCATTCACCAGAACTAGTTGCTCCAAGTTATACAGCTCTAAACTAGTGTGTCTGCAGCCACCACAGACTGCTCTCTAGATGGTTCAGAATGTATTGATATTTGTTATCTTCTTATTTCAGTAATAGCTGTGCTTGTCCCCTCTCATGGTTACAGCCATATTTTAGGACCATATGGAGGGCAATATGGAAGTTATGCCTGATTTTCCCTTTTCCTCCAGAAAAGATGGTTTGAGGTTTTTGACAGTAAGAAAATATGATTTAGTTTTAGGGACCTGTAAACCTGAACACTGAAGTGACTGTAAGATCCACATGCATCCACTGGATTATAAGAAGGTTTATTTCTTATTTGTTGTGTGTCCACTTAATTCATGTGCATGTTTTAGGCTAATGCCAACCATTATCAGGTTTAAACCAATTTATCCTATCTGAGTAAGTAGGATATTGTGATACCTTAAATCAGTTAGAACTCTCTTGTTCCATGATACAGTATATGCACATTATCAAAGGAAGACAGATAAGCATGAGAACTTGTTCCATGCCGTGGTAGGAACGTGATGCCAGTGTAGGTAGTGAAATTTCAGCGTCGTGTAAAAAACCCAGCACTTTAGTCATTGTTTTACAGACATAGTATTTTACCTGCTGCCTACACCCTGTGTCCTACAGGGAAAAGAGTCCAAGGAATAAACAGGAAGGAAGTAACAAACTGGAATGGACACAAACTGAAAAAAGTAGTTGTTAAAAAGCTGAGAAATGAGGTACAAACTGAAGAAACACTTAGTGTTTCTAGTTGGTGTGTTGGAGTCCATGGAAAAAGGAATAATGTCATTAATCCTTCTGAGTATTTCTGTAAATATTTGATTTTTGTTGTATTATGCTTTTTCCCTACAGTGTTTTTCATATAATGGTGTCAATGCTAATTTCTAAGTATATTGCCACAAATTAACTTGCCTTTGTTACTCAATTTGTGACAAAAAAAAAAAATTAAGCAGTAAAAATGTGACTTAGAGAAAACTGTAGTTGGTTAAGTTAGCCCCTGGCAGAAGATGAGCAGCCTAGTCATCTCTTCTCTTACTGAATGCTTACCAGTAATTTTATATCTATGTATATCAATTCGTACATGTTGTTCTTGTATATACTAAATAAGAACCCTCTGGATTCTACTTCCCATAAATATGCTACGTATTCTCTGTCCATAATTATGTTTAAGAAAGAAAACATGTATATGCCAAAGCTGTTTGGATGCTTTGCTGTTTCGTAGTTTGCTTATCAACCTTGTTTCCAGTTAGTGCAAGTCAAGAAGCCGGAGAGCTGCTGACCTATTGATCAAACTACAAAAACAACTGGAGAGAACAGGCTGGTCCAGTATCTGCGAAGTACAGTTCCAATTCTTAAGCCAGTTTTTTAAAGCAGAATTTGAATCCTGACTTAATAACTTACTTGTGACAAATAAAAACTACAAGCTGGGGGACTACTTATCAGCATAAAAGGACATTTAGCAGCTGCTTTGTGATTCATACTCTAAATGTGGGAGACTAATTTCAGCTGTTTCTTTCTCTCTTTTTTTTTTCCCCCAACTTTTCTTGATAGCTATGTAGTGGGAGCTGTGGCAACCACTGCTTTCACTCCAGTGTTCAGGAACTATTGGCACTGACCCTGCAGATAGGAGTAGTCTGGCAAATTTTTATTAACATGCACTTTTTCAATAGCTTTAGCTGTGGGGTTTTATTCTTTGGTTGTTTTCTTGGGTTTGGTTTTGGTTGCTTTTTGATTTGAAATCATCATCATTCCACAAGTGAAAAAGTTCCAGTGGGTTAACCCATTATATTAAATAAAGAGCATTGGCAACCTGGTGAGTGAATGATGTTTTTTGAAGCATATTCAAGCAGGCAGTGGATGCTGAGGACAGCTCAGGCCTGTGTGAGGCAGTCCATTCTAACACTTGTTTCACATTGTTTTCCTGTTCATCCTGAGATGGATTTTAGGCAATCTGCGGAGTGCAAATGAGGTTTGCCAAGTCATCCAATTTTCCTTTTTTAGTTCCAGAGGGAGCTACAAAACAATCCTACTCCATTTATAACAGTATTAATCTAACTGTACAGAACTACATAGAAGATGGGAAAGGATAGGATAGAATTTATTACACTTTTATCACAGAAAAACATGACATTTCTTCAAAAAGTTTGAATGGAAGCAGAAAAAGATGAAAGCATAAAATCAGGTTATTCTTTCTTCCAATATCTTTTTCTTCAGGATGGCACTTAAATTAAGAAGCCTTAAAAGATCACTATTATCAAGCTAGGTAGAGTTCCTGTTCTATTATAATAACATAAAGGGTTTCCTCTTCTTAATTTTGGTAGGACAAAACTTGAAAGATCTCATAAAATAGGCTTATGTTCATCAACTGATGGCATAAATATAAAAGCTAGAAAAGAATCATTTTTATTGATTATTGATTTTTTTTTTTCAGTATAACTGAAACCTGATTTTGGACAGTGTATCTACTGAAAAAATGTGATACATCTACCAGATGTATCATCAGAGAGGATTCCTGCCCTGAAGACTTAATAGCCCTTATGATTCAGTGACATGCACAAATATAAATCGCATAAAGGTAATATGTTTTCAATATATCTGCTACTGCACTTTAAATCAGTGATGTAGATAAGGATATGATAAAATAAGGCTTTGCTAGAGCCTTATTTAAAATGGGGTGCCATAAGGACAGGTAATAAACCTTAGGAGGGAAAGGAAACACAGTTATTTGCAGCAAATACCTGCAATCATGTGTTTGTCACCTCTGTGCACGAGTCCATGTTTTAAATTCAACTGAAATAGCAGACACTTGAAGCTGTGATTATTACAGCTTTCTAATGTTAGGTGTCCTTCACGAGAAGAGAAGGGGGAAGAAAAAGAAGATAAAGTGGTATAAAAATATTTAGTGAGGAAAACCCTTTGACCTCTCTATTGATTGTTATTTTTTTTTAATATGGAAAGTAAGAAACAATTTATTTTCAGAAAGTATTGACTTCTAGGATCGTTGGTCTGGGAGGAGAATATTTATTAGTTTATATAATCAAAATGTTGAAAATGTTTCTGTTTCTGTAGCCTCAGCTCTGTTTCTTTCTTAAAAGTAATAAACACTGTACACAGGAGTATTGCTAAAGTAGACTTCTGATAGCAACCTGGGGTGTTGGATAAAGTTACATTGCTCTGGGAAAAAAATACTGGTGTTTTTTATGAGTATTTCTGTAGATGAAAATATTGGGAAGAAGCTGGGGGAAGGAAACACTATTTGAGCTACCATTTAAAAATTGTCTGAATGTATGGCGTGGTTTCTCACAGATTGCCTAGGTAAAAAGAATATTTTTAATATTCTGCGTTTACCAAAATTTTCATGCAAGAGGCAGGTTATTGCTGTGCGTGGAGAGCTTCAAGTCATATTATTTCCCTTCTTCTTCAGCTTTCTCTTTACTCTGCAGTTGGTCATATTTTTTTAATCACTGCATGTGAACATGTACCCACCCACTCAGTGACAGATGAGATAGTGTCATGTGGGACATACTTGCAAAACAAACGGGATTAGCTAACATATAAGAATGGTTGGAAATTATTCCTGCTGTTCTGCTGACTTCACTGCTATGATAATTTATGTGAGCAAAAACTCTGTCTTAACTTTTTCTCTCTCTCAGCCTTGCATATTTTAGCTGATGTTTTTAAAGTCAGAATGGGTTCCCTACAACATGCACATCATCAGTGCTAATGCTGATATTTTAGACCAGATGAAACTCGTATTCAAATAATTCTCTTAATATTCCCATGGTCACCCCAGTGGAATAGAAAAAGGATTAATACAAAGTTTGTTGAAAAGAAGATTCTCATAGTCACAATCAAACATCTTGCTTCAATTTGTTTTCTGCTTGGTCAGATTTTGACCCTGGACTTGCACTGAGAGAAATGAAAACACAGGATGTATCCCAAATACATTATCCTTTTTTTAGAAATTACTGTAACACAGTATCCTTTTTTCCTCTTTCTTCTCAGTTTACCTCTATATCTATTAGTCTTTAAAAATAACTTTTTGAATAATGATACTTATACTGGTAGTGCTGTTAAAAATTATTTAAAAAGGATATTCTTGATAACAAGTGATCTTTGGACTCTACTAGAAAGTAGAGACTAGTTAAAGTGCAAAATATATTTCAAATAAAGCAAATAAAGTAACATTGGTAAAATGGGTAAGTACTGAAACAAATACACTCAGTTTATTGGTCTGTTGCAGAACTGATGTAGTTTTTTGTATGGAATTATCTGTGATTATCTGAAACTCATCGACTGACAACAGACAAGTTCATAACTTTATAGAATTATTTGATGTTCAAGATAACAGAAATACGGTTTATGTATTTGTGAGATTCCCAAGAACAGCTCCTTTGGCCACTGTCCTTTCAGAAAGAAGTCAGTGTTGTGTTTTCTTGGTGGTGCCAACTGCATCTTCCAGGCCTGTGCCAGGAAGGGCATCTTTTCATAAAAATGACATTCCCTCGCTTGACCAATAATCAATGTTCATTTAGTTACTGTTTGCTTCCTCTAAAGAAAAAGCAGCATTACTCTGGTAATCCTTGTGACAGAAGCAGACAATGAGAGAGGGTGATGTGGGAAAACTCACGACATCTAAGAGCTGCAGATGAGAAAGGAGCTGGAGTGGTGGCTGTCCCCCTCCAGATTGTAGGAAAAGGGGCCTAGAAGAATAACGGGAATAAACAGAAGATTATGGTTTTACAGAGAAGGCATTAAGAAAATAAAGGAAAAAGTTAAAGGGCTATAAAAAATGACCAAAGTTATTCAGTATAAAAAGCTGGGTTTGCATTCAGAGAAAAGGTAAGTATGGTTTAAATGAAGGCAAAAAACTCAGAACCCAAAACAGTGAGCAAAACAGCTTTTTTCATCACAGAGACAGAAACAAGGGCTGATCAGAGCTTTCCTTTAGAATGGTTGTTGTTGCCTTAAGAACAGTCATTGGCATAAGTGTAGGGGAACAGTGTTCATCAAAGAAATTTACTGCTGCTAAGGCTTAATGTAACAGTTGCAACTGAATATTCAAATATTTTCCACTAGGAAAAAAGGTATAAGGACAACTTAGTTAATTGCCTCACTACTAGGAAATGAATCAATATTATTTTTGTTACCACAAGGATACTTTTCTTCTTCTGGTAACAGAGACTAATAATGGTAAAGAATTCTTGGTATTTTGTTATGGAATTCTGATCTGTTCTAAATGTCCTAAAAAGGCTGCAAATGTTTGTGCATTCCAGCTGCCATATGTAGCCAATAATTTCCATCACAACATCTCTGTGGAAATTGAACAAAATGTCTTGATAGGAACAAAATTAACACAGGTCACACATCACTCCATATGGCAAGTCACTGTGCCAAGACAACTCAAGGTGCTTTGTAGTAGATGGAAAGTCACTAACAAATACCTTTCTCTGTCAAACAGTGTTTCTGTTATCTAAAGAAAGTTTGACATCCATGTCTTCAGCCAAGATCCATCAGTGGTTTTCCATTACTTTATTACATTAGCTTAATCTGACCTAGAACAAAATATAGATGCCCAAGCACAAGATCTGTATCCTTGTGTACTCACCTCAAATACCTTGAGAAGGAGAAAAAAGTTGGCATTGGAATGTTTAAAAACATTCATTATAAATTCTTCCTTGCTGTTCTAGTGCTTGACCTCTGCAGTACTCGTGTTCTCTTCCTGTCTGTGTTCATCTCCCCCTTCTTTTGCATTTCAGCTGGGAAAAAATGGCCATTTATTATATTTTGGATTATGTATGGGAAGTTGCCTTCAACTTTACATCCTTTCAGCTTTGCCTATGAATGCTCACTGAGAACAGGAATCAGTTTTTATCCCAGCTGATTCATACACATCAGGCTGCAGCGTGAAGGTCCTGTGATTGAGCTGGACCAATTCAGTGTCACTGTGTCACTCTATAGAAAGTTCCTCACTTGACTTCAGCCTACAGAGTCAAAATTTTACATCCTAACTATATATTTCACACAAAATTGTCTAGAAAAAGCACTTTGGAGCCATACTGATGGGCTTATGTCTGGAATTATTAAACCCCATAATACTGCCCCTTGACTAGCGTTTTCCTGCTGTATTCTACATGCAGGTTTAGAACATGTGTTTCTAAAAATGTTTTATAAATAACAAATGATCATGACACTCACATGTGGATTCAAAATCAAACATAAACTTGCAGTATGTGCCACTAGTTTCTGGTTTGCTGAGATCACATATTAGTTCTTAACTTGGTTTTTAGGAGACACCTTGATATATTTCAACTCTTCCAGCACCTTCTGCATGAGTAACCTAACTGTGTGGTATGGCATTCTTAACTTGGGAGTGTTGTTATTCTTCACTATTTAATATGATAAATTAAATAGATAGGTTTGATGGGTATTGACAGCAGTTCTCCTAGTGAAATGAAGGGTTTGAAAGCAGTATGGTCTTGTTTTGCTCTGATTAGACTAAGCAGATCCTAGAATTCTGGAGAAATAATTTCTATAACAACATAGGTAAAACCATAGTGCATATTTCTCTTCCTTGATGATTGTAGGATTATTATGAGGGGAAAGTTAAATCCTTTCTGTGAATCTCCAGTCTCCACATTTCTAATAAGGCTGAGAGTGATCTGCTCCTTAGGGCCAGGTTCAAGTGCCTTTGAAATCAGAAAGAATTTCTCTGTTGCCTTTAATGAGGTTGTATCAGGCACAAACTGAATGTTATTCTGAGTTGGGATCTAATAGGGTTATGTCGTTTTAGTAAATCCATTTTTAATTTTGCCAGCAATTTTAAGGGGAGCTTTTAAGTGCAAATACCTCGCGTCTCTTCTTCTTAAGTAAACTATTGCTGAAAAGTTTGCAAGAATTTCACAACTTCAAAATTACCACAGGAAACAGGGATTGGATTTTTTTTTGTAGTTTTCAGTGTTATGATTTTGCATAAATAGTTACATTATAAACCCTGTTTCCTTTTGCAAACCAGTGCTCTGAGAGCTGTTGGAGAACAGCATTTGTGGACTGAGCAACTATCAAAATGTTGCAGATGAACATCTGAGGTACTGTGAAAAACATACTGACTTTTCAAGTTGCTTGCAGTGTGGAAGAGAAGATTATTCACTATGTAACCATGATTCAAGGAATTAATATTTGAAATATTGCTGTGTTGTTCATGTGCTCTCATATAGTTGCACAGTGGTTTTCATAATGCAATAATAATTTCCTATGGTAACCACCACCCTTTTTTATGTCAGAAGATGCATAATCACTAGCAAAAAAATAGTCTGTATATTGTTCTGTCTACTTATGCCTGTAAGTAAATAAAGATATAAAATAGCCATATAGACGATCAGTTTTAAAAATGGAAACAAGTTCAAGCACAGTGTGGTATTGACAAATATTGCATAATTTGCCATATATATATTACATAGCCATATCCTATCTTGCTGGAAAGTGACTGATTGTAGTTTTGTATTCCTTTTCTCCTATTATCCAAACAAATCCCTTCCAAAATATTTTGTGAAGTTCTCAGGAGAATTACATGTTCCCAGAGTATGCATTCACAGTAGCACCAAGGAACAAGGTTTCCTGTTCTGTTTTTTTTTTTGCCTTTTGTCTGTTTGGTAAGGAACAGAGTTGACACCCATCCTCTTGTTATCCTTTATATGAAGCTCTCTGTTCCAACTTTGTAATCTCACAGATCAGGATTAACTTCCACTATAGGCTGCATTCATTTTAAGGGGATTTGCTCACAATATTGAAAGACAGGATGATATAAATGGATTAGAACTCCTGGGTCTTGTTCCTCATCTCATTCTCATTGTGCTTTGATCTTCCCTCTTCTTTCTTCAGGAAGCTCAGTTTCAAAATGAGAGAAGATTCTGCCCATTAAGCGTAAAAGACTCTGATGTTTGATGCAAGGAGAGCATCTGCCACGTTAATAGATTTGTCAGAGAGCTAAGTGCAGAGCTACTATCTTTTGTTCTGGGTTTGTACAGTGCCTAAAAAAAAAAAAAAAAAAAGTACTGACACTTGACTGAAGCTCCTGAGAGTGCTTTCTATTTTACTGTCTCTGATGGGAAGCTGGCCCTATGATAATTATTTAAAAGAAGGAATATAAATGCTATTCTTTTAACACCCAAATTCCTAAAATGCTGCCTCCATTGTGTATGTGACTTTAAACAAAGCTGAGCAAATCTTTCATGAAGTGTTGAAAACTTATCTGTTGAGAGAGTTAAAATGCTGGTCAATGCTCCAGATGCTGGTCTAGGGCTTGTTTACTCCACAATCACATACGCTCCGCACCTTTTAAAAGTCAGATGTCATTTGTCTGCTTCTGAATGAGAGCATTCCAACTAACCTATTCCTACCAGAAAGCCTAAATTTAACAGAGCTGAGCCTCAAGATTTCACAGATACTGTTACTCTCTACACATTTCTCAGATTTTTATTGTACATAACTTTTCAGAGTCTTGAGCCTCCTGTGTAATATAAGGTGCTAGAAACTCAGGTTATTACCAAAGCGGCAGCCTCAGGCAGGAGAGAAAATTGGCACAAAAAGACACACGTTTACTTTCCTCATCCTTTTTCCTACCTTCTGGCTTTACCCTCAACTAATGTACCACAAACTTCCAGATTTCTAGTTTCTGAAATATGTAGACTCCTAATGTTATCTTTAACATTACTCAGTATGAATATTTTAAATATATATTAAAAAAAGTATTAAAACATTGCTGTCCACACATTTTTCTCTCTCTCTCGCACATAATTCAGTCTCTCAATTTTTACATGAGGTTGCAGCAGGATGCCACTCCTATAGCAACAATTTAGCATTCCAAAAGGCTGCCAGTTGCCTTTTCCTCTTTTCTTTTAACTTATTTGTAACTTGAGTAACTTTGTTTCTGCACACAAGCAACTCTTCTGCAAAGCTTCTTGCCTTCCCCAAAAGATCAATATGGCAATCTTATTTCCCTAAGGTACTGGTTCAGTTTCTGCTGAAAATTGAAGCATCTTCACTGAATTCAGAAAGATCCAGTGTGGTCTGTTCAAAGGGAAATCCAGAATCTCCTGCTTGATAAAACTGAAGTCATGTGATTAAAATTAGAAATTTTCTCTGTCCTTTGGGCTGCTCAAGTATCCAGGTTTTCATAAAAGGCCATGAGAAGGTGCAATTTCTTGGTAGCTGAGCCTCACAAACTCAAAAGCTGGAAATAACCAACACTTTCCACCTGTATTCCTCTTCCAGAACAGCTAGCAGGGAGATAACAGTTCTAATGTTGCTGAAATGCCCTACTCGAGGAGCTGACCTATGATATAGATGGGGATTCATTTTCTTTCAGTTCACCTGTCATACAGAACCAGCCATAGTACTATTTTAACACTTCACACAGCCACATTTTGCATTGCAGTTATAGATTTCCTGGTCTTCTGAAGGTTATCTCTGATTTTGTTTGACGGATTGCACTGTTGAAATGCAGTGTTGTTGCATTTTTACTTAAATCCTTTACTTCATCAATGGGCTGAAAGAAAGTTGTCCAAATACACCCGCAAGCTATTGCAGTGTTTATGTGTTACTGCTGTGAAAGAAAGATAGGGAGCTGAGCACTCAGATTTGCTGAAGTAGTTCTGTGGTGTTACTCACAGGTGGCTGGAATTAAATTGACTAAGTGGTTTCTCCAAGCACAGTACCTGTCATATCTTGTCTCCTTTTCATAACTTCAAAGATATGAAAGTCATAAAACCAAGCCCAGGAAGGGTCAGAAGCCACAAGCTTCTTTGATTGATGTTTTGTCGTATTTGGGCTCATTACTTCACCAGAAACCTTCTCCTCTAAATTTCAGTATTTATGAACTCCCACAAAATAAATATTATTAAAAACTGGGTAAGAGGGTCAGAGTGAATGTAAACAACATTCCTGAATTGAACCCTTCTGCCTCCAGGATGCACTCAGAATAAGGAGATACAACAGAGGTTACATTCAATGTATTTGTTATCTATTTCTTTGACCTTACAGGCACCTTAAAGTGCTGAACCACTGTTGAAGGAAATATTTTTTTGCTGCTGTGTACAGAAGTTTCTTTCTAATGAACACCACAGGGTTTACTGATGGCCCTTAATGAGTTAGAAACAAGTGTCCTGCAGGTAAATTGTCACATATTTTTAGAAATAAACCAATCAATGAAGGTGATGTATAGAATTATAGAGTTGTCTGTACTTCTCCAAAAGAGAAAACTAATATATCAATGTCCTTAATGTTTTATATAAAAGACACTTAAGGAGCTGGCAAAAACTCTGTTTAGACCTGCGTTTCAGGTCTTAAGAATCAATAACAGCAGTTAAACTGAGATTTAGGGACTCTTACAAACAGAACCAGTAACAATATTCAAAGGAACAAAAGAAACTGAGGGTTGTCACAGGAGAAAAAAAGTCTGATTTTGTCACGGTGTCTCAGTACTTGTTTTCAGGAGGCATCTTTTGGGAGAAATAGCTGCCTCTGAATGTTACTGTAACATACTCTGTTATAACTCTACATAACCCTACCGCTATGTTTTAACAATGCCTTTGACTACCTTAATAACATGTGATAGAAATCTGGTGTTCTTATAGAATTCAGCCAAGGCAATAAAACTATGTACACTTTTTAGCAGATGTATTTATTTCTGAATATATAAACCAGGATTTACCATTTATGAAATGCACTTCATTCTATTGTATTTGGCGTAAGGGAGACGTAGACCTTTTCTTTATGTATAATACATTTATATAGTTCTTTTTTATCCTGAAAGATACATTTCTGTCTTTGTACAGTATTTGCATATATGTGCTGCCTATACAAAGATTGCCTCATGCTCTACTGAAATGCAGGAGGCCCTGGCCAGCCCTTGCACTGCCTGGTGCACAGGGAGTGGGAACCTCATGATAGAAGGATTAGTGCAGTGTCTCACGGGAAGAGCCTCCTGCACACAGAGGTCTGTTCTGTCAGTCACACTGGGCTTCCTTCAGCTTTTCACTGTGAAATTCTCCTGAGTCTGAGAGCTCTATTTTCAGAATTTGATGATGTGATGCTTACATAATAAACCCCATGTTTGACAGAGTTTATATTTTTAAGAATTTAGCCTGGGCCCCTACTCATATGAGTCAAACATAACATCTCTGGAACACGAATATATAGCTGAGCTAAGTCTAATAAGAATTCCACATAATTCTGCATATTTTGGGCATGTTACTTAATACATTACCTTCCTCACTACTTAGCCTTTCTATGGGTAAAATGGAGAATTATGTGATTGCACAGTTTTAAAGTATTTTCATTTTTCACATGAAAATGCCATTTTTTAAAAAATTGATAATATATCTGTAGAAAGAAACAAGTTTTAAAGACAGAAAATCAGGATTATTCTGTGTGTTTAAATGTAACGTGTTATAGATCCCCTTGCAGCAAGAGTTTTCTTGTAAGCTTAAACTTGGTATTTTACATCTTTATATGGACATTTTGATTTTAGTTCTACCACACAGAATAAGGCAATTCAGACTACACAGCATAACCCCCAAACTATGTAATAAATCAGAACTAAATTTGTTTTTGTGATTTTCTCCTTATATGTCATTATGTCTCTGGTTTCTTGATGCTGGGATTCTTTGAACTTATTTAAGAACACTTCTTTTGAAGACAAAATGTTACTTTAAACTGTCCTGTGTTATTGTTCCTGATGGAATACATATGTAAAGAATATCACTCTAGTTTTTATAATAATTGTGAAAGATTACATTGANGTAAATTTGTTTTTGTGATGTTCTTCTTATATGTGATTATGTCTCTGGTTTCTTAATGCTGAGACTCTTTGAACTTATTTAAGGACACTTCTTTTGAAAACAAAATGTTACTTTAAACTGTCCTGTGTTATTGTTCCTGATGGAATACATATGTAAAGAATATCACTCTAGTTTTTATAATAATTGTGAAAGATTACATTGAGGTTTTTTGTTGTTATGGCTGCACTTCTCTGAAATCCCTTTCTCTGACTGCACAGAACAAGCAGACTTAGGTTATTGTAGAACATAGTTGTACTTCTAGTTTGTTAGCAGAAACAGAATTACACCTGAAATCCTCAGCATTATAACTAAACCGTAACAAATACCTACAGCTGCTTCTGACTTCAGGAATTAAATAGTATTGAGGTGGTCAAAATTCTGTAAAAGTTCTTCCATTTTTATTTTGAATTGGAAAACTTTGAATTTATTTGTTTTGATTTTTACAGATTGAAAATATTTTTCATTTCCATGAAAAAATAGTTGAAATCACTTGTTTTTAATTTATCTTTTTCTTCTTTCTTCCCCGTGACTACAAGAATATGGACGATATTTAGAATTCAGAGTGTCTTTCGTCACCACTTCCAGGTTTCTGTTTTCATCCATATTTACCATGGAGGAAAAAAATAAAAAGGAGAAAGGGAATAGGAAATTCATTGCAACAGAAACTTCCCTGATTTAGCACTACTGAAGAGTTGACAAATTTAGTGTAAGAGAAAGAGAGAGGTGAGACTGGAGGTCTCTTATACCATTCCTTGCTACTCTACTTGCCACACAATATAAGAAAACGTCCCCAGAGTTTCATGCCATGACTTTCCATAGCTTGTGCATCTTGTGTGTTGTTTCCTGTCTAACTATTTCTTTAGACCATTGGTGACAAGCCATGTTTTTTGTTTGATGTAAAATACATTTGGGAAAACACTGAAGTGTATAATTGCTTGTGCTCAATCCAGACTGTCCGTGCTGCAAAGAGTAGCAGTAATGCCAGTTGTTTGCCATCATGACTGCAAAATATTCCAAAAACCTTCTTCTTTCCCCCACTTTAAACAACAGTAAAAATACTCACCTCAGCAGTGAAAGAACAGGCTTCTCTACATGGCCAAGAGCTACATTTACTTATGCAAAACTAAGGATGGCATTAAATATTTATATATCTCATTTATTTGAAACTGCTGCCCCATAAAGAACAGAATGCTTTGGGGTTGTTATTAACTGCTCAAGTTTTCCTGACCTGGCTCAGGCTGCTGTTTTTGAAATTGTCACCTTGTATGAAACATTCCAAGAAAATGACAACACTGTTTTGAAGTGTAAGAGAAGAGCACATGCTTGTCCTGTTCAGTGACCTCAGAACACCCTGTAGATGCTTGTACTTTTGTCCTCACTAATTCAGTTCAAGAATTTAGTTCCTATATGAGGGTTGATCATTTTATCCCCAGTTAGGTGTCTCAGAGGATTTTCTTATTGTTCAGAGACTCATTTAGTACATTTCTACAAGTGACAGACTTCTGATTCTGAGTAAGTCCTTGCTTGTTTGCTGTAAATGTGGTCTTTGCCTGCATTAGTTGCTTTGTTGCCTGGGGAGAGGCAATGTGGAAAATGTTATTTAAGGAAAAAAAAATGTACAACGTGCTGCAGGAAAGAGTCCTTAGTTTCACAGCAGTAGGGACTAGAATGACAGACTTCTCTTAATGACAGACTTGGTTATGAATTCCTAGATAATAATTGTGTATGCTACTTGTAACTCAGTTTTTTGAATTCTGCTTTTCTGTGGAGAAGTCTTTGCACTTCTGTAAAGTTTTGCAGCTTTGGTTTTAGTTTTGTTGAGTTGCAGCACATACCATTATGTGTTATTTCTCTCTCATAATTGTTAATCTATGTATATTTTACTTGTGCTTTCATTTTGAAATGACCTCTTGCACTGTGGAAGCCCTCAAACATTTGAAATACAAGAAGTAAAACATAAAGTTTATTATGCATTTATAAAGGTCAGTGGTCTGAAAAAGGTAGAGGTATTGATACATGCTTACACATTTAGTTTCACAACAGAATAATGGGTTATTTTACAATAGCACAACAGTATAATCTTACTCATATGTGGTAAAGATTTTTCTGTTGGGTCTGCTTTGTAGTATATTTCAATTTCCATGTTACTTACCCACCCATTTTTTCTGCAGCCTGTAGACTATTATGGGTTCAATTCAGAACAGAAGTTGCCCCCTTGTATGTAATTAATAATAAACTCTTTGTTAATTTTGCTAAAGTTTACTGTGTAGTTACAGCCCAATCTTGAAGATACCCATTCAATTGATAATTGTATTAGCATAAGTTGATTCAGAATTACTGTTTGTTAAAGCTGATTTCACTTCTGGGAATAGAAATTTAGAAAATCAAAGTAGGTTTTAAAACAAAAAAAAATGTGCAAAGGCAACAGGATTAACCTCATTGATTAACCTGGGATCATGACAAGATATGAGATACAAATCTTGTCCAATGTTTTAACTGAATGTATGTGGTAAGATCAGAACTAGTGGCACACTAGTCCTTGAATGTTGTTATTTATAACATGCAGAAGCTCAGCATTCTACCTGGAATTTTGTCCAAGTTGTTTATTTAGGATATAAAGATCAACTGAGTATTAGGGGAGCTTGAAGTGCTTTGAGAAGATTATTCTGAAACTCATTAAAAAAGTCTAGTTTGACTAGCTGCAGATATGAAGAATATAGCAAAATAACATATTTCATAGAAAGTCCATCACTTAGACTCAGGAGCACTGAGAATGTACCTCTCTAACTTTTCTGTTTGTTTTGAAAGATTACCTAAGTAAGATTATTTTTTTAAATCTAATTTACTTTTCTTGCCTCTAATGAGACTGAGTTGTAACTGTTTGAATTGTAGCTGGTGTTTCTGTTTGATCTGTTAGTTCAAATATGCCATGTCACATCAAGGAACCCTTGATTTATTTCCACATCTCTTGCAGATGGATTTGCCAGGCAAACAATTTTCTTAGAATTATTTAGATTATTTTTGGCATTTTGCATTTAGTGAGAAGAGTGCAATAGATCACATTTTTATTAACATTTCTAAATGCGTGCATATTATACTGTATGCATCTACACACAAAGTCAATATTGTTGAAGCTTGTTAAGATGACTGACAGGCTGGTTATTGCTTCTGCCCTCAAGTGACTGTCCACATGTATATTCCCAGCCATTCACTAACACTGACTGATTTAGGCTTAAAAATGAACTGGCTTGAGACTGATCCATAGGTTTATAGATTGCGCTTCCTCTCCTCAAATTTGAGTTGTATAGATTCTTTTACTATCCAAACAATATTTGTTTTCTAATTGAGATACATGCAACACATATAAGAGTTTAGAGCTTTGTTTACTTAAAATATATTCAGAAAAATTATGTCTTTATTAACAGTTCTGGCAAGTAGAAGTGTAAAATAGAAATACTTGAAATGCTTGAATTCTCTCAATATAATTTATTTTCTTAAATCACCATATTGGAGCAAAACAAAAAAAATATTAAGAAAGTTTAAAAGCTCATTGAAATAATCCATAAAATAGATTACAAAGTAAATATAATTTCAGTTAATCATGCTGCTGTTTGCTAAGTCCTCAGTGGAGAAGTAGCGAAATATGAAAATCAAATTTAAAAAAAAAAGTCGACTGGCAAATTGAACAAAACTTTTTCTCTTGGAAAGGGCAGATCTGACAATAAGGTTATTTACATACACTAGAACAAAATCAATGAAGTAATTTTACTTTCTGTTTTCTCCTCTGCTGTATGCAGGTGCAATAAGTCATCTTGACTGGCTGAGCAAAGAGTGATCTTGGAGGCTGTGGGGCTTTCTCTTTATTTCCAAAGCTGTACATGTTGCAGCTCATGAACAGACTCTTCTCCCAGATGCATTTTCTGCAATCCTTTTTATGCTGAATAGTTCATTAAAAAAAATATAAATCGTACCTTCCCTGAGATGCCCTTCTGCACAGCAGTTTCTGAATTTCTCTCTGTTAGACTCGGTAGAGAGCACTGACATCGGCACCTCACCTTCTGATCACTGCTAAAAGTTGCCAATGGGGCCAACAGTCCCAGTGTACTTACACTGCCAAAGGCTGTGGCTGAGTCTTTTTATGTACATTTAAACTGTTTTTAGAACTAAAGAAAAGGAGACTCTGCCTTTCATTCAGGTGTCACGGAACTGTCTATCAAGTAAGCAAACAGGTCAGATCTCCTTTAGCAAGTCTTGCTTTTGCTACAGTGAGGTTTGTAAGACATTAGGTTTGTGTGACAGTATTGGCAAAAGAATAATTCCTAAGTCTTACCCTGAAATTAGAAATGAATTTGTTAATAAGTAAGTGTTCTGGAAAAAGAGACTGTTCATGAGCTACTTCCTGTGGGTGTTGTTGAAGTATTGTTTTCCTCAATCCCAAGTGGGTTTGTGAATACCAGACTTTGGCATATTTCCCACTTAGCCAATTGCATAAAATTGAGCATTTACACAATCATTAAGTTCTGCACAGGTTATTTTTAGATTCATTCATTTTTTCAACCAGTCTGAAGGTAGACACATGTAAGAAATAGGCAGTATTCCTTTTAGAATTAACATATATTGCAACAGAAGACTACTTCTTACTGTTTTCAAGCACGTTCATATTAAATGGAAAGTAGGCCACAGAGATAGATACTGAACCTATTTTTCTTAGTGTTTACAGGAAGCAATTGGAAAGAAATTATATTCTGTGGGGAGTTAAATTATATGCAATGGATCAATGCTCTGGTCCTATTCTAAGCAGGCAGAAGAACTTGTTGAGCTGTCTGCATGATGCTGAATGAGACCATGTGGTTTCCCCATCTATATACATCATGTGACAACTCACTACAGGTAGCAGCTATTTCAAATACCCGTTCCCATTAAGGCAGATAAAGATTTAGATGAAGTCACTAGAAAGAAAAGACTTCTCTTTTCCAACTGAAATGCTGTATATACTGCAGGATACTTTAGAATTGTAACAGCACACAGTATATATTTTATGATGTGCTCCCTCTTATGTGTAACTGTTAAAGAGAAGAGTTTGGTCCCTCTTATTTGTTTGTTTATTTGTTTGGGGTTTTTTTTGCCTTTTTTCTTCTTTTTCTGTTAATGAATCTCATTTGCAGAAGTTTTTTGGGGGAGGAAGGGCAGGTTAATAAGCTTTACTAACTGATGCAAACTTTGATTATGAAATAAATTCAGCAATGTACCTTACAACACATTAAAGCTTGATCATAAAAATGATGCAAAGGTAGCATCATAATTTCTTCCTTAGCTCCTTGAAGTTTTGATCTCAAATACTGCAAACTGCTAAAATTTATAAACTGTATAAAGTAAAATATCCTGTATTTCTGAATTGCCTGTTGATGTTAAAAGTCATAGAGTTTCCCTCTTACTGTGTATGCCAGGAAAGAATCTATTTCATGTGAGTAGCTGTCAGAACAATGCGAAGTAGCCTCTTTACAAATACATGGCACAGAAAGGTTTTTATCTGTTTACTTTTAAATTCAGTCACGTGAAACCGGAAAAATAAGACTGGACACTATTTTGAGAACTGAAATACTGCTTTGATCCCATGCTTTGAGTTTTTCAAAGGGAGAAATCCTTACTCTCTGTGAATTTGTGTCCGTCAGCCTTGTTTACTGTTGTCACAACTAGTGGTTCCTGAGCTACTTTGTGAGTATGTGACTGTTTCCTCAACGTGACAGTCATTTTTTTGTGACCTGTGTCTAGGGAACTGCTTTCACTTACCTGAATCAGTTCAAAGGAAGTCCAACATAAGAGGAGGGAGGAAGAGGGGATAAATACTGAGGCCAGTCATGTTTCTTCTCCAAGTGTTGGGCTGCCTTGCCTGGGGAAGCCATCAGTAACAAGGCTGATCCTTTTGTAATGACTTTTTCAAGTTATCAGGAGTCATGGCTTCAGCCTTTTTTTGAGGAGGCTTGTGAATCAGATGAAGTTGCCAATACCCATTCTTTTATGTCAGACATTTTAAAATCGATTCTACAGCCTAAAATGTTTGCTATCATTATCTAACAACTGTGATTATTATCATCTTATGTATATTAGATTTATTGAGAAGATACACAAATACACATTGCCTTATCAGCTTGATCTGCTCCATCTGTTTTTCTAAAAACTGTTGAAAATCTGGAACTAAAACTTTTCCTGTTCTTGAACCTACTGCTTGTTATTGTGTGTAGTCTATTTATTTCTGAGTGGTTTCTCAAGTCTGTTGAATACATATGGTGATCTACAAGGAAAATAAATACTCAGTTTAGGATGTTATATATGGCATGCCAAGGAGGGAAAAAAGAAAAGAAATCTATGCCTGTTCTAAAAATTTCAGAAGAGAATCACTGACTGAGGGTGATGTCCCAGTTGTTGGAAATGCAGAAGCTCAAGTTATGTAAAGACACTTCTGGTTTTAGTTCCTTTGGTTCTGGGCTGTCAAATATGTGACACAGGAAGTTTGGTGTTTTGGAGATTTTCTTAGATGATGTCAGTGCCTTCAAGTGAAATTTCTAGGTGCTCAGGACTTTTTGAATTGGATGCTTGGTGCCTAAGATGGAGCAGCAGCGCGCTTTCTAACTCAGTCTTCTGTGGGCACTGTATTGTCTGGCAAAAAGCTGTAAGGAAGATACACCATGAACTGCTTTTGGGAAACAAATAAAATGTTTAGCTGAATGGATTATTTTCTCACTAATTAGCTTTTCCTTTTTTTTTTTTTCCTTGAGTAGTAGTAAGAGAATAGATGTCCTACTGAACCGATGTGGAACCAGGGAAATTTACTACTTGCTCCTTTGAATGGCAAGTATTACAACTCTTTTATCTGTCATGATGAAAGCAAATCAAATAATAAAATGGCACTGAAGTTTCTCCCCTAGACAGTAAGCATTTTAGTCCTATTTTACAAAGATGGAAAGTAAAGCAGAGCTATGAGAAGCAAGGAAGTGCCAGACAGAGGAGAGTTGTGTCTTCAGTCTGACAGAACAAATTTTCTTTGACATTGGACTCCAAGGCCTGTCTGACTGGGACCTGAACAGCTTCTTCACTGTAGGAGCATCCTGTTAAACAGTGAATTAGGATCACGAAGATCAGAAGTGTTTTACCTATAGAATAGGACACAGAACACAGCAAAAGAAGTGAATGACTGTTGAAACTGGTTACAAGCTGAACCAGTCCAACCTTTGACGGCTACCCATGATAATGAAATTAATAATAGAAATTATGTCTTTTAAAAGAGTATTTTTTTGACCCCTAAACCAAAATTATATTGGGAAAACTTTGGCTGGTGGTCAAGGTTGTGTGGTGTTCTGAACTTGCAAGCATCTCAACTTCCACCTTGATCACTGCCTTTTTTTTTTAAAGGTTTAGTTTCGGTAGCTGAAAAGTGATAAACTTGTAAGTGCTAAAGGTGAGAGAACTAAGTGGTCCACATTCAACATAAAAAACCCCAACAAATCCACAGACAAACAGGTTGTCTTACAAGTTCATTTTATGCCAATTGCTTAAAACCTGTGCCTACATAACCCTGAGATATTGGGCCAAATCTAAAATGGTTTTCGAGTTCAAGTTCAATTCAATGGCACTCTGATTTCTTCCTGGGAAGCATTCCTTCATGGGAATCAAGCGCATCTCATGAGTATACATGTAAAAAGTGCTGTGCTAAGTAAACCTCAAATTCCTGTGGGTGTTGAAATGTTGTGATTTATGTACTAGGTTATACCCTGTCCACCCAGTGTGTTGGTGGAGATAGGATGCAAGACAGGAAGTGACTAAAATTCAGCATTATGTTTTGCCATTAGAACTTTTTATACTTAGCATTATCTTAGGTCTACTGCCTGTTAGGTAACTCTGTTGGAGACAAAGACTTAAAAACAAGCATGATCTTTTAAAATCAATGTAGTATCTCTTCTATTTGGACTGAATTTTGACATTGGACTGTCCAGGCTAATACTATTTTTTTTTGGATTGACCAGAGGATCTGGCTCAGCCAGCAAATGAGGCATAGCCAAGGTGAAATATTCCAGGAGGCAGCCACATTAAGTATATTACCAAGGAAAAAAGGTCCTCGTGTTGTAAATGATACTTTAAAACAGAGCTTTCCATCATTTGTTTCCCTTGTAAGCTGGACAGAACATGTAACCCATAGAGGTGACAGCAAGAGGAATTAATGTCTTCTAAGCGATTACTGGCTGCTTTCTAAGTCATTCACCTGCTGTTTCCACTGAGCTCACTGTATTTCTACAGAGTGCAATGAGAGTCAAATTTAAAAGTGAAGTTTCTATGAGGTGTAAAATACATGGCTAATGAATAGCTATTCCTGCTAATGTTAACACAGGTTTTGTAAATGGACTTAGAGTAAGATCAGTTGTACTATAAAATTTCTTATGAAATTACAGAAAGCTCCTGATGGTGTGACTTTTTTTTTCTCAAAAATGAATAAACATTTCTGGAGCATTGATAATCTAGAAATCGTTAGTTCTGATTTTTTCTTAAACCAGTTTCCTAAAAAGTGGCATCCTTGTGACCTGGCCTTTGGCATATACCTCCTTAATAACATTTGAACTTGCTTGACCAATTTTAAACAGGTTTGGCAAAGAGTGAAATACTTAGATATTTGGTACATCCACATTTCATGAAAAGGAGTTTTAGATACTGGAGAGAGGATAGAACTGTAGTTGTATCCTTACTCAGGGAAAACAACAAAATTAATCTTTTATTAAACATCAGAGACTCCACATAAATTCACCCTTGAGACACAAATCTCAGCAAAGATATTGGACTTTGACAGTTTTAAGGCTCACAAAATAATCAGGTGGGTTTTTTTTTTTCTCTCTACTTGAAAAAACATCCATATATTTTCAACTGGAATAACTTCAAACATTTAAAAAAAAATTAAAAATGCAATTAGATCTTTAATGAGAGCACTCAGGTCTAATTCAGAACAACCTGAACTGAGTATGAAACAGCTCTAAAAATAACAAGGCACTTAGAAAACTGGAAGGGCCATGTAGAGAAAATACAGATTTACATAGTTCAAAAGATCAAATGAGTAAAGATGGGGATTTGATGCTGCTATTTCTGTTGCCACTTCATTGCCTAGAGAAGAAAGGGATGAGGACTTAACATATAGTTTGGAGTTTAAGGAACGATTTGTCATCCCGGAGTTACCATAGTATCTGGTTTCCCTGGTTACCAGTGACCATGGAAGGGACACACTAGAACTAAGGGAAGCTGAAGGCTGGATATTTATTTATTTTTTTGAGAAGGGAAAAGAGAGAGAGCGAGGGGTCAGAGAAGATTTTTGTGTGTGAGAACAGAATGTGAGAATAGTGCTGGAGGATAACAGCTGAGAACAGATTTTGTCTGAAATGGAATTTACAGATTTCTCTTCAGCGCAAGGAGTTAAAGTAGTTGAAATAGAAAGGTTGGTGGTGAGAAACAGAATTTTTGATTAAAAAATGAGGAGCAGAAGAGCTATAAGGCTGTCTCCTTGATCTACTGGATATAAGAAATCAATTGTGTCAATACAGGTTATACAAGGTGTGATTTGACCAGATTTTCTCTCACTTTACCGCAGTAGCATTTAGGGTGGGTGGTCCAAAACTGGTCCTTCCTGTGCTGGGGATTTTACAAACAGAGAACCAAACTACTTCTGTCACAGACAGCATGTTTCTTGCTAATCCAGGGCATTGCTTTAGTAATTCTTGTGGCTGAGACTGTTGAGCAGAATGCAAATTTAAGGGGATCTGTCCTGCTGCAGAACTGTCAACAGAAAAATAAACATGGCAGATTAGAACAAGAGGGGCTTACAGCCGGTGTTTTTTGTTGGTTGGTTTCAACAATTGTTGATTTTCCCTTTTGCTTTCAAACTTATCTATTTCCTGTCCAGAAAGCCTTTTGAAATATGTCACACTTTAACAGACACCCAATGCAACAAACGTTCCTGTGCAGCTTTGGTTTCGATATTTAGTGGAAGGCAAAGGAAGGCAGTAATTGCTTTCATCCTTTAGACTTGTTGACACTTAATCAGAGCTCACATTTCCAGGGAGGAATTATTGAGGCTTGGGGAGTTTTTGACACCTCTACATTAGTAAAATATTTTTTAAGACATTTTAATATTCTTATTCGACAAAGACCTGCTCATGTCAGAGAATCTCTTACAGCAAATTCCCCCAGTGCAAGAGTGGCTCTCTGCTGCACTAGTTCCAGTGTCAGAGGCGGCTTAAATGGAAACACATTTCTGTTTTCTCCATGTGTTCTATCCATGATACACATTTGTTTGTTTTCTTAATTTCTAGGGCAAAATTACAGGTACTTGACCGGACCAGCTTCTCCCTATTCTTAAATCAAAACTATACAAAGGCTTAAATATAATAATACCAAACTTTATTATGTGTAAACTCTTGGTTGTGGCTGAAATTGTAAATTACAGTCTTTAATATGCTCTTTTATTTCTTTTCATGCAGACCAGATGGTAGGAAGCAGATGATTTTACTAGTCAGATAATTTTAAGCATGTGATTACAAGGTTGTGAGTAAATGCATAATTTTGCTATATTTCATTACTGAGCTTGTTGATGTCCCATTCAGTTAAAATTTAGTAAATAAGGGGTTTTTTTCAAAGATTTACTTAACAATTTCATTTTCAAGATAATTTCAAATGCCTGAAAAAGCACTACATTTTATGTCTTCTAGGGCAGAGATTGCTTCTCACAGATAAAGCTTCCATTCTGAACCGATGGTCCGAACACTTTCAAAATCTCTTCAGTACCAGCCGTGTAGTTCAAGACTCAGCAATTCAGTACATTTCACAACAACCGGTGAAAACTGAACTGGATATTGTCCCCACCTTGGAAGAAACCCTTAAGGCCGTACAGCAAGTGAAAACTGGCAAGGCAGCTGGGGTTGACGAAATCCCTGAAATCTGGAAGCATGGTGGCCAAGCACTCCATGCTAAGTTCCATGAGTTTGTAGTGAGCTGTTGGGAACGAGGCAAACTGCCATCAGACCTCTGTGACGCAGTCATCATCACCTTACACAAGAAGGAAGGAGATAAATCAGATTGTTCAAACTACCGAGGCATTACTCTGCTCTCCATTGCTGGCAAAATCCTTGCAAGAATTCTTCTGAACAGGTTAATACC